>CP139509.1:380368240-380728240 GCA_021014915.2 Artemisia tridentata subsp. tridentata
TTTTCATATGTTCTGAGAATTAGATCATGGATAAGTAGTATATGAAACAGCTTCTCAGTTGTTTCCAATATCTTATATAAGCTTTATATAGCTTTTTATAAGTTTATTTTAGATTAGATTATTAATATTCAAGAATTTGAAGAATGGTCAACAAAAGTCAACCTGAGGAGCAATAAGCTGATTCTGGGGTTAAAAGCTAATCAGGAAGGCTTGTGTTGGTTTTCTAGCTTGTTTCTGACAAGCTAGATTGGTCCTTGGTCCTTGTTCTTGGTTTCAAGCTGGAATTCAGTTGTAAGCATTTTTATGCATTTTTGCATTTCACTGTATGAAGTAGTTTCTTGCTTGATTCTCTGTGTTTTCATGTTTCTTAGTTGTAGTTAAGTAGATTCATGCATTAAAATAGCCTGCTTGTTATTTAGAATACATAGTTGCTAAAATTCCATTTTGGACAGTCAAACTTGCATATTTGTTGTTCCTGAGTATTATGCTTGCATTGTTGTTGGTTTATGCTTATTTAGTCCTACTTAATGATAAAATGAAGCTTTGAATCAGTATTGTGGTCTAAATCCCAGAAATCCTTTGAAAATCCAAAAATCTCAGGTTTTAAGGGCTGTTTGGATAATTTGTTGTGAATCTGTGTTAGAGGGTGTATGTGCCATTGTTCTTGTCTGATGTATGCTACATTAGGTCCTAATAACTCAGTGAAAACATAAAAACCAGACCTCATTTGGTGAAAAGTCAAAATAGCCTTTGATCCTTTTCATTTTGATGACTGTTGTGGTTTTAGGATCCAAGATTATGATTTTGTGTTCATAAGTTGTTAACTTTGCTCAATCTAGTCTTAATACACCATAATACATCATAATCAGTCATTAGGATCAGCTCAAAGTTCATAAAAGTCAACTTTAGTGTTTTTTCTGCAAAAGTCAAAATCAGCAGAGTTGATTGCTGCATCATCTGATCTTGGGTCCAATTGGACTTCAATTGGATTAATTGTGATAGGGCTTTTCATATTTTTATATAGTCAGTAGTATAGGCTATCTTTTGACCCCTAATATTGTATCTCAGTAGCTTATTTCATTGCTTAAATTGCCCTGCAAGTTTGCCATATTCCTGAGTTTCTGTCTCAATTTTGCAATTGTTTAAAGTGCTCATTTGCTTAATCTGTGGGATTGGCTGTTTGAAATAAGTTGATTTGTGCTTATTTAAGTTGGTTTAATCTGTTTTGAGCCTTTGGTATTGTTTTGAGCTTATTTGCTTATTTTTGGGCTTATTTGCTAACTGCTTATCTGCCCAAAAGTGCTTATTAGGCTCAGAATAGTTCCACTTTTATTTTTCATAGCTTTCTAATAATATTATAGATTTACTCAGAATTTTTCATAATTTTCTTAAGTCATTTAATATTTTTAATCACTTTAATTAGTTTTTAACAGTAATTAAATCATAATAAATAAAATAATAATCAAAAAAATATAAATCCAATTTTCATAATTTTCTTTTGTCATTTTTAATCTAGAAAAAATATAATTATATTTTTAGACCTTAAGAAAATCCAAAAATAGAAAAATAGTGATAGCTTCAATTTAATAGGATTTATCTTTTTAAATTTTAATTAAGTAAGTTTCATTTTTATAATTTTCTTAGCTTCTATTTACTTAATAATATTTTTAGAAAAAGTTTTAGAATTTTCTTTGTTCATTTAGTTTTTTTACAAATTTAATTAGTTTAATAAGTTATTAAATAATAAATAATTAATAATAATTAAATAAAAAGTGTAGAAAAATATAATTTAAGTTTTTAAATAAGTTTTAAGTCATTTTACATTTTTAGGTTTTAAATTTCATAAATTTCAATTTTAGTCCCATTTTATATTTCCTGTTGCGCGTTTGTAGTTTATTTTAATCGCGTTTACATTTGTTTTGTATATTTAATTGTTCATTAGAATAAAAAGAAAAATCAAAAATATCTGATTCATCAATCACTCTAATCCAAAGCTTTTCACAGTTTTCCATTCACACCTCGTTGGGAAACGACCCAGGTGATCACTTACCTGGTTTCACACTACACACGAGTATTCGTTCTGAGACTGCATATATTTATATATACGTTTTCAGACGGATCAACGAAGTATGTGTTTATCAAGGTAGCACGTAGTATGTGCCAAGCATCTAACACGAAGTATGTGTTCTCAAAGTAGCACGCAGTATGTGCCAAACTTGCTAAAACAAATAAGTAGAGTAGCAAGTAAAGTGGCAAGTAAGGCAGGCTGGCACTGGCGGTCATAGGGTGAGTTTTTGTAAAAAGCGGTTATAGTCTAGGTTTTATGTGTACCTAGTTCTCTATAACCTTAGCTATGATGCCAATCTGTAACACCGCCAAATCTGATCGCAGCGGAATTAACATCTGGGGTGTTACTTAATTGGATCGTAACATAAGTAATAGAGAACGAATTTATCAAATTTGTTTTAAAAGCTTTATTAAATAAAACATCAGTTTTACATAATTGAAATGCGGAAAACAAGGCCTATTATTGTTATTAGTTGTCCCATAGTACAAAAACCCTGGTCATGAGTGCTATGTGTGCACTCCAAAAGTGTGCCTATGCCCCTGCCACGCCCTGCCTTGCATCATCATATAGTAAACAGCTAAACACCTGAGAAAAACATACTAAAGTGTCAACACAAAGGTTGGTGAGTTGATAGGTTTATATAAAGCGGTAAAGTTGGATCATAAGTTCATGTGTTAACATATCTAAGTGTGAAATGTGAAATGTTATTAAAGTGTTATTACTCTGCTCTAAGTCTCATGTTACCGAAGCTACAACCGTTTGCATGCGTAGAGTGCATGTAATAACACGGGAAGAGTCCATGTAGTAATAAGCAATGCAAAGAGTGCATATAATAACATGGGAAGAGTCCATGTAATAATAAACATGCTAAGAGTGCATAAATACAGTACTTAGGCTAGCAGGTAATAGTTTTATCCAACAAAAGTATTGTTTCAATGATCCATAAAAGTAAGCATGTTTCTCACCCCAAGTAGTTTGAAATGAGTATTAAAGTAATAGTGGGGCTATGACTCACCTTGAGTATACCCAGCAAGGTGCAATATGAAATCAAGTAAGTTATGGGAACGGCTCCAACACACGACCTGAATTAATAGTAAAGTCTGAGATGTTTATAGTTTTGGCTCAATACGAATGTTGAGTGTGAAATTGAGTAACGGATAAAGATTTGGTTTGTAATATGTGAGTTTGATATGCTTAAAATGCTTAAAGTTCAAAAATAATATTATATATAATATTATCTTGTTTTTATGTTTTTGATTCCACAATTATCATCTCCTCGAATGTCGTTGTATAACATGTTAAGCAAATCGTTAAAAGTTCGTTATATAATTATAAACGTAACGAAAATAAATATACTGAAACGAATAACGAGAATGCACATATTTAAATGAAAATGTGCAAATTATGAAATATAAATGATTATAAGTAATTGTTACTGTTCAGCCCTTGGTCTTTCTCAGAATTTACAATTTATACCCTAACGGTGTAGGTTTTGCACCGTTACTCCTCCGTTAGTTAAATATTACATATTAAGTCCAATAAAGGTCAATTATTACATTTTAATCTTTAAGCTTACTGTTTTAACAATTCTCACCCCCAAGTTATCAAATTTTTAGTTTAGAACTCAATTATACGAGAGTTACATAATTAACCCTAATAGTAAACTTTGTTTGCAAAATTAGTCCAAAATTCACAAAAAGAATGGGAAATGATTTCCGAGAGTTCTAATTAGTTTATAAAGCTTATTTAAGTTTTAGCCTACTGCTTATTATTGAAAAGTGCTTATTTTCCACTTACTGGGCTTTTAACGAGCTAAACCAAAGCCCAATAACAATATTTGATCCGTTGGGTTTAAGAGGGGTTTAGGCTTTTCTTTGGGCTCATTTTAATGTCACAAAAACACAATCAAACTTGTTAGGAATTAAACTTTGAGTTGATATTGACAAAATATAAAAGATGGAGGAAACTTATGAAGACAAAGTTGAAGGACTAATAATGTCATATTTAGAGTCTTTGTAACCCTAATCTCTAGTTTATAAAGAGATGGGGTGTAGGTTTTTAATATACAGGAATTAGAGATGTAATTCCAGGAAAAGGTGTGTGTATGTTCTAGGCATCAAGTTCCTACAATGGATGCTTAGGTTTTGTATTTGTTAGTTGGTAGAGATGATGACGAGGAAAACCTTAGAAATAATAATGATAGTTTGATTATTCCGTTGCGTAGTACATGTTTAATCATTATTGTTGTGTTAATCCTAGATAAAAGGTCTAACAAACCTTGAGCATAATTTCTTGTGGAGATCATTATGCTCAAGGTTTGTTAGACCTTTTATCTAGGATTAACCCAACAATAATGATTAAACATGTACTACGCAGCGGAATAATCAAACTATCATTATTATTGCTAAGGTTTTCCTCGTCATCATCTCTACCAACTAACAAATACAAAACCTAGGCATCCGTTTTAGGAACTCGATGCCTAGAACACACACACCTCTTTTTATGGAATTACATCTGTAATTCCTGTATATTAAAAACCTACGCCCCATCTCTTTATAAACTAGAGATTAGGGTTACAAAGAATCTTGATATGACAAAACCAACGACCAATGAAAGATGATCTTCCCCTTAATCCATGCATATCATCAAGGATCTTCAAGCTGCAATTAATAATAAATCTTCTTCCCCTTTTTGTCATCATCAAATAGGAAATGAAAGTATGTAACCTTGATCTTCATAACCACGAATCAGCACCATACATACAATTTAGTTTTCCAATGTCTTGAATCGCCCTCCATGAATGAACATCAAAAAGCCTTCTTTTATAAATGAATCCAAGACAGAAAAATCCCAAATCTTTAGTAAAAATATCAACGAGCAATCATGAAAACCTTCACCTCAATGTAGCACATAAATGGTTAAACATTTTAACACTTAAGCTTCCCCTGAAACCCATATGTTAACCATTCGAATCTTCAATTCTGTAGGCTTTATATATTGTTGAAGAAAACTAATCAGTACCAATTTGATGCTGAAGTAGAAGAAACCAACCTTGTGTCTTATGCCTTGTACTAAATATGACTTCGAACGTATACTCCACGTATAGGGAGACCGCAATCTCTTGACAATAATCACTGAGCACAATAACATAACTCCTTCAAGTGTTTTGTCAATTCGTAGTCACTTGAACGAACAAACAAGTTATCTTTAAATTGTAATGCTGGGACACCCACGTTAAGATATAATAAAACACAACCTTGAAAAATTCCACTGCATCATCAAATAAGCAACAAATACTCCTCTTCACCAATAAGAAAATTAATTCGAGCCATAAAACTTTAACGAACATAAAAACCAAATCCAAAAATCTTGTGTGTGTGAACTTCCCCTGTGTGTGTGATCACCATATAAATCCATACTTACTTCCCCTCACTGCTCGTAACTCATGCAGCTAGCAGCAGTATTAATCATGTAAGCCCAGCAGTAGAAACTCCTAATACGAGCAGCAGTATGATAAAGCTAGCAGCAGAAACTTAACGCTAGTAGTAGTATCAAAGAACTGGGAACAAGATTACCTTCAATGGAAGAGATGTAGTTGGGTATGATAAGTCCAAGGTGGAGTGCTATAATTGTCACACGATGGGGCACTTTTCCAGGGAATGTAGGAGCCCAAGACAGCAAAACAACAAGGGTCAAGGGTTCAAGAGTCATCAAGGAACAAGGAGAACAGTGAATGTGGAAGATACTTCTTCCAAAGCAATGGTGGATGTGGATGGAGCAGGTTTTGATTGGAGCTTTATAGAAGAGGAGGAGGAACCAGCCAACTTGGGATTAATGGCTTTCTCAGACTCAGAGGTACATATTGTTCAAAAATGTTCAAATTCCTGTTCTGCTTTAAAAGATTATGAAACTCTTAAGAAACAGTATGATGATCTTAGAGTAGAATTTAATCAAGTGAATTTTAGTCTGTCTAATCATAAAAGAGGACTAGCTGTTTTGGAAGAACAACTTGATTTTTATAGAAAGAATGAGTCTAACTTTAATGATGATATAGCTGTGTTAAAGAGAGATTTGCAACTGAAAGATGACAAGATGAGTGGACTTGTATATGAACTAGAGATACTTAAGAAAGAAAAAGAAAATATAAAGTTAAGTGTTGACACTCTAGAGTACACATCAAAAGGGGTACATAAAATAGTAGAGAGTCAAATACATAATAAAGCTAAATCTGGTTTAGGTTACAAGTCTGTTGCACCCCCAAATAGAGGAATGTTTGTCCCTCCAGGAATTGATTTGGCTCATACAGGTTTAGAAGAGTTTAAGGATATGGATTTTCCTGGATATGGTACTAAAATTAGTGAGAATCCTGTTAAATTTTTTAAGGCTGAGGATTCTTATGTTAGTGCAAGTGATAAATCTCTCTCTGAAGAAAAGATTTCTTCTGGTAGGAACTCAGATGCACCAACCATAGAGGATTGGACATCTGATGATGAGGATGATCAGGTTATGGTTAAACCTGATGTTGTTAAGGTAGAAGTTAAACATGCTCCTAAGGTGGTTAAAAATGAAAACATAAAACCAGTTAGGAAGAATGTCAAATATGCTGAGATGTATAGATCTGTCCATAGTTCTTCAGTTCCTAGGGGTAACCAGAGGAACTAGAATGGTTTAAAATCTCCACAACTAGGAGATGAGTTTGTGATGCGAAACAAAGTATGTTTTGTATGTGGAAATTTTGACCATTTGGCTGCTTATTGTGACTTAAACCCATGGAAAAAGAGGGTTTGTGGGAATTCAAGGGTGAATAGGAATAACAATGCTAGGGTAACTCAAAATAATCCAACAAGGTTGACTGACCCTAATGTGAATCATAAAATGTCACCCAGAGCAGTTATGTTAAGGTCTCGCATCAAAACAGTTTCAACTGTTAGACCAGCAGTTCCAACTGCTAGACCAAACAAATGGTTCAACAACAGACAAACTGTTACAAGTGCAAAACCACTTTCAAATCATGCACAAACAGTTAAAAGGCCCTTTTATCAGAAAACATCTTTGAGTAATCAAAAATGGGTGCCTAAAGTTAAACCAGCAGTTCTAACTGCTAGGCCAGCAGTTCCAACTGCTAGGTCAACAGCTCCTGCTGCTAGGCATGTGAGTGTTAAGGGTCAAAGGGGCAATGCTGTGAAGGCCTCAGCACGTTGGGTTAGAAAACCTACGAAACCCAATGGTGCATCAATGATTTTCAATAAATATTCCTATATTGATGCACGAGGCAGATCCAAGTCAGTGATGGCTTGGGTCCCCAAAAGAAACTAACACCTTTATTTTGTGTGCAGGAACATCCTACAAATGGTGAAGAATATAGAGGATACTCAGACAGTGGATGTTCAAGGCACATGACTGGCAACATGTCATACCTTTCAGACTTCATAGCCTTGGATGGTGGATCAGTTGTCTTTGGTGGTGGTGTTGGTGGTAGGATTACTGGTAAAGGAGTAATTAAAACTGGTAATCTAGACTTTGAGAATGTGTATTTTGTACCAGAGCTAAAGTATAACCTTTTTAGTCTATCACAAATTTGTGATAAACAGAACAAGGTTTTATTCACTGATACTGATTGTCTTATTCTTTCTCTTGATTTCAAGCTACCTGATGAAAGTCAAGTATTGCTTAAAATCCCCAGAAAGGGTAACACATACAGTGTCGAGATGAATAAACTTGTTCCCAAAGAAGGTCTTACTTGCCTTGTTGCAAAAGCCACATTGGAAGAGTCAATGTTGTGGCACAGAAGGCTTGGTCGTGTTAATTTTAAAACCATTAACAAAATTGCTAAAAATGGTTTGGTAAGAGGTTTACCTAACAAGACTTTTCAAAATGACCAAACCTATGTTTCTTGCCTTAAAGGAAAGCAACACAGAGCTTCTTGTAAGCCAAAGATGCATAACTCTAATAATCAAGCTTTATACTTACTTCATATGGACTTGTTTGGTCCAACTTCTATGAATAGCTTGAATTTTAAAAGATATTGTTTGGTTATCACTGATGATTATTCTAGGTTTACTTGGGGGTTTTTTTTTTTTTTTTTTTTTTTTTTTTTTTTTTTGAGAACTAAGGAAGAGACTAGTGAGATCCTTAAGTCATTTATTGTTGAGGTAGAAAACCTTGCTGATAAGAAAGTAAAAATAATCAGATGTGATAATGGAACAGAATTTAAGAATAGGGTTATGGATGAGTTTTGCAAAGAGAAGGCTGCTAGGACTATGTTAGCTGACTCTAAGTTGCCTATTTCATTTTGGGCGGAAGCAGTTAGTACTGCTTGCTATGTTCAGAATAGGGTTCTAGTAGTGCAACCTTACAATAAGACTCCTTATGAGCTTTTTAGAGGTAGAACTCCTGCCTTAAGCTTCATGAGACCTTTTGGTTACCATGTCACTATCCTTAATACCAAAGACCAACTAGGAAAGTTTGATGGGAAATCTGAAGAAGGTTTCTTTTTTGGTTATTCTTTGAACAGCAAAGCTTTTAGGGTGTACAATAAAAAAACCAAACATGTTGAAGAGAATCTGCACATTGAATTTCAGGAAAATATACAAAATGTTGCAGGTGTTGGTCCAGATTGGTTATTTGATCTTTATATGCTTTCAGATTCTATGAACTATGTGCCTGTTACAGGTACAAATACTAACCATGATGCAGGTTCAGAAGAAGATGATGAAGAGTATATTTTGATGCCAATTTTCGAGGATAGTCCAGTATATGATTCTTCCAAGGATGCTAATGGAGAGAAGAATGATGGTGCCTACAATGGACAAGCTGGAAAAGAAACAGAAATTCCTGAGAGCAGTACAAATGCAATTAGTACTGCTGAGCCAGACAATCATACTGCTGAGCCAAATGTCTCTACTGTTGGACTAAGTCAGCCTATTCTTGATTCACCAGTTACTACTGCTCAACAAGATGATGATATTAATTTCTATGGAGCTGGTTTACACAATATGCCCAGTACCTATGATATTCCTTCTACTCCCCAAACAATAGTTCACAGGAATCATCCACTTACCAATGTAATTGGAGATGTACAATCTGGAGTAAAGACAAGAAGACAGATTCAAGATCCAGATCACCATGGTTTTCTTAGTGTTGTGTATGAGGAAAAACATCATGAAGATGAGCATGAGTGTATGTTTGTATGTTTCCTATCTCAGATAGAACCCAAGAATGTGCTAAAGGCTTTAGAAGAATCAAGTTGGGTTGAGGCAATTCAAGAAGAACTGCTTCAATTCAAAATTCAGAAGGTTTGGGTTCTGGTTGATCTACCTAAGGGGATGAGAGTGATTGGTACTAAGTGGGTATTCAGGAACAAGAAGGATGAAAGGGGTATTGTGATAAAGAACAAAGCTAGACTTGTAGCTCAAGGCTATACTTAGGAAGAAGGGATTGATTATGAGGAGGTTTTTGCTCCTGTTGCTATGCTTGAAGCAATAAGGCTATTTCTTGCTTATGCTTCTTTTATGGGGTTCATGGTCTATCAAATGGATGTGAAAAGTGCCTTTCTATATGGTACTATTGATGAGGAGTTTTATGTTTCTCAACCTCCAGGTTTTATAGATCCTGACCATCCTGACAAAGTTTATAAGGTGGTAAAAGCTTTATATGGATTGCATCAAGCTCCAAGAGCTTGGTATGGAACTCTTGCAACTTATCTTTTGAAGAATGGGTTTCATAGGGGAAAGATTGATCAAACTCTGTTTATCAAGAAGAACAAGGGTGATATACTACTGGTTCAAGTTTATGTAGATGATATCATCTTTGGTTCTACAAAGAAGGAAATGTGTAGAGAGTTTGAAATGCTAATGAAATATCAGTTTCAGATGAGCTCTATAGGAGAGCTTACTTTCTTTCTAGGACTTCAAATACAGCAGAAGTCAGATGGAATATTTATCTCTCAGGATAAATATGTTGGTGAAATTTTGAGGAAATTCCAATTCACAGATGCCAAAGTTGCTAGTACACCTGTTGATAAGGAGACACATTTGTTATTAAAAGATCACAGTGGTGAAGATGTGGATGTGCACATGTATAGATCTTTGATTGGGTCTCTGATGTATCTCACATCATCCAGGCCTGACATTATGTTTGTAGTTTGTGCTTGTGCAAGATTCCAAGTCAATCCTAAGGTGTCTCATCTAACAGCTGTTAAGAGAATCTTTAGATATGATGAACTCAAATAAGTACATTTTATTATCATCATTTATCCTATTTATTTGACTTGTTTTATTATATTATCTATGAGAATCGATACATTAATGTTTACTTTAGTAATTCTCAGGTAAAAACAAGCATTATGTGAAACTTGGCGATTTTGGACTAATTATGGAGCAAAACAAGCGAGATGTTAAAAGTCTACTGAAATCCAGAAGATGCGCCGTATCTCACTCAACAGATACGACGCAATATCATACTTAGATGAATTCGAAGACCATTGCTTGACTTTGAAGAATGCGCCGCATGCAATTATGTCATGCGCCGCATATGAAACTTTGGTCAAAGAAGAAGATCAAGCTCGTTCTACTCCGGATACGCCGCAATATACTTGTAACATACGGCGTATCACTATCAAGATTTCACAAGTTACAATCCAAGTACATGCGCCGCATACAAAGATCAAGTTACGCCGCATCTAGAGACGGTGTACGAATATTCCAGAATATATTAATCTTGGACCCCACGCGAAGTTAAGTCAATGCGCCGCATCTATCAACTCGATGCGCCGCATCGATCCCTCAGGCAGAAACTATAAATACCCCAAGTTCAGACGAATTTGAGAGATATATAGAGACTGAAGACCATATAACCCTAGAGCCGAATTCAGACGACCAAGCAGCACAAGACACACCTCAAACAAAGATACAAGAGCTGTAAGAAGGTCCTGCATGTATTCAATTCATTAAGTAGTTTTGTTTTATAGTTTTAGTACACTTTAATTCATCAGGATTGATGGGCTTGTGTCATGTGACTACGGAAGATCATGCACTCCCCTTAATATTGCTTTCCCATTAATTAAAGTTTATATGTTGATGTCTTTGGTGACTTTGTTGATGCAAATAATATTCTAAAAACGTTATTTATATCTTTCGATTACTTCACGTTTTGAGAATGACAAAATGTGAACTCACGTTAGGTTTAAATTAACGTTAACAAGTTTTTAATCGGAAGATCCCGTTTCTACGCAAATCACTCTTGAACAAAGTTACAACTTGAACTAGTGATCAAAGAAGTGAATTCATGTTTTGAAAATTCACATTTTAAATGGGACAAAACATTTTTTCAAAAATACACATGACAAATTATTTTTGAAATATTAAGAAATGTTTTAATGGAAAAATTAGTTTGAAAATCACAACAGCTATTATTCCCCCAAAAAATCAGCTCCAACCTTCCCCAAATAAGTTTTCACCAGAAAAGACAAAATTTGGAGCGTCCTAGTCTACCACGGCTCCACGGTACCGTTAAATTTAACGGAGCCGTGGGTCATTTAATGGAGCCGTCCGTACCATTTTGAATTGTAACGTTCAGATTTTCTTTGCCTATAAATACCCACCTCTTTCACAGTTTTAGGCACCCTTCACACACAGAAAAATCCCATAGTCAAATCCTCTCACACCTTTCACTTCTTAGGGTCATTTAGATTAGTTTTTCTTTGTTTCAAGAGTGATCCAATCATCCTTCAAGTGATCCTCTTCATACCTCTTCACTAGCAAGAGAAGAACACAAGTATCCAAGTTGATACAAGGTGTTGTCATCCCTCTTCATTAGCAAGAGAAGAACTCAAGTAATCAAGAAGATACTAGAGTTATAGTTGATCGGTTTATGTAACACTTGTTACAATCTTGTTGTGTCTTAGCATACATCAAGTTTATTTTCTTTTTGTGAGTGAGAGTGAAGATCAAGTGTGATCTATAGAGATAGTGAACATCTCTTGAAGCCATTGGGCTTGTGTGATTGATCAAGAAGATCAAGGGTCATTAGGTTAGTGTTAGTCGAGTAGAGTGAAGTGAGTGTTGATCATTGTGATCATGTTGAGATCTTGGTGATCTCTTGAAGCCACTGGGCTTGAGTGTTTGGTCACGTGGACCTTGGTAGATTGGTGCTAGCTAAGATTAGCACTCAACATCTAGCTTAGTGTCGGTAATAGGATAAGCGACGTGTACGGTTTTCTCCGCCTGAAGGGAGGTTGTTGATATAGTGTTTGAAACTCTCGAGTGTGGTACTCGGGAGTGGAGTAGGGCGAAGAAGAGCTTCGTAGCCGAACCACTATAAATCCTCTGTCTCGGTTTGATCTTTCCAACTCTACTCTTTACTTTTATTTGTTATTATTACGTAGCTTAGTTTGTAGTTCATATTGGTGTTGATTGATTACACATAGAGTTTGAATCAAAGTTTCCAATAACCAACTTTTAAAACAAGATTTTTAAAAGAAGTTTTTAAACCGGTAAACTATTCAACCCCCCTTCTAGTTTCCCACAATTGGTATCAGGAGCCACGTCAGTCAAGTTTTTAAAGTATATTGTATTTTAAAGCTTGAACCGATCAATGGATTCCGACAAATATCTAGAAGGGCAATCTATGCAAAGACCACCACTTTTCGAAACCGATTGTTTTATTTATTGGAAAACAAGATTCGAAACGTATGTGAAATCAAAAGACATTGATCTTTGGCATGTTATTACCGAGGGTGACTTTCAACCTATTCAAAAGAATCCGGAAACTAAAAAGGATGAAATAGTTTCTTATGATAAACAAAGTGATGAACTAAAAAGGAAATTAGCCAAAAATAATGAGGCTAAAATAATGATTTATAATGCTTTGCCTAAAAAGGAGTTTGAAAGAATTTTCATGTGTAATACGGCAAAAGATATTTGGAAAACCTTGTTAGTCACTCACCAAGGTAATAACCAAGTCAAAGAGAACAAGATAGATCTTCTTGTTCAACAATATGAACAATTCTCCATTTCGGAGGATGAGTCAATAGATAATGCTTTTGCTAGATTTAATACTATTATCACTAGTCTTAAAGCTCTTGATGAAGGTTATTCTAGTAAGAACTATGTTAGGAAGTTTCTTAGAGCTCTACATCCTAAATGGAGAGCAAAGGTCACCACCATAGAAGAGTCAAAGGACTTGGCGGCATTGTCACTCGATGAACTTATAGGAAACTTGAAAGTTCATGAGATGATCATCAAGAAGGATTCCGACATTGTCAAAGGCAAAAGCGAGAGAGTTAGATCTCTAGCATTAAAAGCCAAGAAGGAGTCTAGTGATGAGGAATGTTCGAGTTCCGGTAGTGAAGATGAAGAGTACGCACTAGCCGTTAGGAACTTTAGAAAGTTCTTTAGGAGGAAAGGTAGATTTCCTAGACAATCTCGCGATGAGAAGAAGTCATCCCAAAGAAATCATGATGAAAGAAAAGGGACAAGTGATAGGAGATGCTTTAGATGCGGAGATCCTAATCACTTCATAGGAGAATGTCCTAAGCCACCAAAATCCAACAACCAAAGAGCCTTTGTAGGAGGTTCTTGGAGTGATAGCGGTGAAGAAGAAGAGAAGAAGCCTAACGATGAAACGTGCTTAATGGCTCAAGCTTCTAACGAGGTACAATCCGAATCTTCTTATTATAGTGATAATAATTCGTCAGTAGATGACAGTGAATTACATGACGAATACAACAAACTATGCGTAGTTAGTACTAAGATCTTAGGTAGAAACACAAAGCTAAAATTAAAATTAAAAGAACTAGAACTACAAGTCTTAGAACTAAATGATCAAGTCAAGAGACTTGAGAAAAAGAAGGAAGTAGACGTAAGATGCGGGTCATGTATTAGTCTTCAAGTAGAAAATGAAAAACTTAAAGAAAATGCTTTAAGAATCATTAAGTTTGATGAAGGAACTAAAAAGCTTAATGATATACTTGAAAATATTATATATAATGAACATGACCGTTCGGGTTTAGGATTTGACCCAAATCAGGCTTCTACAAGTGGTACTAAACAAGCGAAATTTGTAATGCCTGAAAAGTCCATGTCTGAAGGTGACGGCACCATTAAAGATACAGACGGAACCACTAAATTTAGTGGTACCGTGGTACCGTGTGGTGCTGAGGACAAAACTGGGTCAATTCTGAAAAGTAACTTAAGTCCTAAACCAAGTCAAGTAGTTGTAAATAGAACTAGAGTGTCTACTCCAAGTAGAGAGGAAACCAAAGGCTTTAACAAACCATTGTCATCTCCCGAACATGGATTTGTAAAGCGTGACACTAGGTCAACTACTCCTCCACCTAGAAAGGTAAACTCTCCCAAACCTCGGTCTAGAACTCCTCTACCGAGAGGTAACTTTAGAAGACAAAATCATCCAAGTAACTTTCCCGTAACTTGGAATGATCGTCCACTACAAAGTTACTTACCTTGGGAAATGTGTCCTCCATTCTCACATCCTAAACTAACGCAAAAAATGCGTAGGATGTTTAACTCTAACAACTTTGGACCCATGAGATATTGGGGACCAGATGTTTGAACATTTGTTTTGCCAGGAAAACATGAGTGTAAATAAACTTTGGAGTCTAACAAAAGGAGTATGATGCGTTATCAAGCATATCCGGTGACGCAATTGTCAAGTCGTGTCTTTCATGCTTAACATTCAACAAAGGTACCCTAGTCTTCTAGTTTTAAGAGCTAACACCTCAGGCACAGGTACGCTTTCTTAAAACACCCTTTGTTAGTAGTAATGTTTGGCATGAAATAGTGTAGTTAGAATCTAACATGGTAGGCACTATAACACAGAAACTCTATTCACATCTCATCATGCCAAATTCATCTTGTCCAGAAATGTTCGATGATCACTTGAAGATCATGCGTGACAAGTTTGAATTAAGCATTGATGAGTGAATCAAGTTCCCTTCCTTGCACATATTTAATCTTGCCTAAATTAAGTATCCCTTTAAACTTATGTATACTATATGTATGAGATACATAGTTTAAGTAATAGTCTTTATTGACAATAACGCCCATATCCGCAAATGCGAAACTCACAAGAGACGAAGAAGGTGAGTGCACAGATATAACTAGGTTAGGGGCATAATAGGTAAAGTAGTTTACCTAACGGCAAGTAGGTCTATTATCATGAATAGTGTTGGCTTTGTGCCCACTTGTAAGAAGTATCCCAAAACTTCTTACATCAAAGTCTTTAATGTATCATACCATACATTAAAGATACTATACACTTGAGATTACGATATCTTGAGGAGATTGATGTAGAAAATGTTTCTATACCAACTCTGATAATGTGATAGTTAATGTGGGTTGAAACATAATGAGTAATGTTTGTACCTTCATAGGTTGATTAACAAACATCTTGGTTCCCCAAGAAACAAACTACTCTTATTGTCACCAGGACCGAAACCAAGTACGCAAGCGCCGGAAAAGCATGACAACAAACACTATAGATGAAACAACTCCCTGTGAAGAGTAGCAGTCAAGATGCCATTAGACTTGTCCGGGAACCCTATAGTTTGCTCATGAACGAAGTTCGTCGAAGTACGTCATCTCCCCGCAGAAAGACATATCCTCCGTCATGATAACGTCGAAAGAGAAATATTTTCTTTGAAAAGTATTTCTTCTCACCTTAACCTTTACATTCTCGTCAAATGACCTCTTAATACTCCATTGGAATTATTAATGTCATCTCTCACGTCTCATCATATGACTTTTCAAGTCATTCCTCATATCCAGCTCATGACTATTTCAATATTTCTATGGAAATATTAAAGTCATCCCTCGCGTCATACCTTATAACCTTTCATCCCCTCTTATGACTATTTGAATATTTCTTCGGAAATATTGAAGTCATCTCACACATCCATCTTATTCTCGACTCATGACTCTTGAATATTTCATTGGAAATTTCAAGTCATTCCCTATGCCTTATCCCATGACTTCGTAATATTTCACTGGAAATATTAACGTCATTCCTCGTATCTCGTCATATGACTTTTCAAGTCATCCCTGTCATCCCGCTCATGACTATTTGAATATTCCTTCGGAAATATTAAAGTCATCCGTCACGTCATACCTCATAACCTTTCATCCCTTCTATGACCTCTCGAAAGTTTCGCAGAAAACATTGAAGTCATTCTCTACAAATTGCCCATGACTTTTTAAGTCATATTTTTCACTCGTCACATGACTCATGAATATTTCACGGGAAATATCAAGTCATTCCTTGTGTCGCGTATTCCGACTAATTAAATATTTCATGGGAAATATTATAGTCATCCTCCTAAACACAACTCATAACTTCTATTTATTTCACGGGAAATACTAGAAGTAAATCCTCATCCAATGACATCTTAGTCAATTTCCTCGGAAACACTAAGGTCATTTCCGGTCATCCCATTTAATCATCTTTCGTCAAAAAGTTTATTAGGTATAAACTTTTTCCTCGTGTCAAAAAGTCTTACTAAACAAGTAAGATTAATCAGCCAAAAGTCAAAACAGAAGAAAAACTGGACCATCAGACATACGACTCCACTAAAGAGCCACGGCTCCACTAATGTTTAGTGGAACCGTGCATCTGAAAAACGCGCCCAATTACTCTTTTCTTCTGCACAAATTTTCCAAACACACAAAACAACTTCCACTTGCTGTCAAAATCAAACCATAACACCATAATTCAACTAAACTCTTGCTAATCAAGATTGAGGCATTGGAATCAACAAATCTTAATCACAACATCACTAATTGTAAGTAAATCACTCTTAATTTCATTTAATTTGAGTCTAGGGTTTGTTCTTGAGTATAAATCCGAATTGGGGATTTTCAAAATTAGTTGAAACCCTTGTAAAATTAAGACTAGGATTAGACAATGTAGTATTCACATGATTCCCTAAACCTAGGATTTCCAAAAACCCATTTATGTTGCAAAACCTAATCCGAAATTAATCACTAAATTCGGATTATGATTGATTATTTGTAATGGAATCATGTTTAGGATGATTAAAATTGGATTAGGAACGTTCTGCATTAAAGCTTTTCAATCTTAAAGCTTGTTGGCATCATGTTGAGGCATTTGCCAAACACCCCAATTCGATCATTTTTTGAAAAACTTCACAAGTCTAGGATCATGAAACCTTTTTCATGCATTGTTGATGCAAATTAAAAACGTTTTTGCATGCATACATGAACTCTCAAATATGGCTCGAAGTACATAATTGATATGTATTGTTCGACATATTTGATTGAGCAAAAGTGAAGTTAGGAGAGTTTGGGTAATCTCTTTAGGATAATTTTAGAGTCGAGATTGGCGCACCTCCACATTGTTTGCATTTAGGCACACACACTAGAAGTGTAATCGTTAAAATGCAACAAACTAACATATACAAAATTTTTTTTTGTAGACAATAATGCCTCGGAATGATTATCAATTAACCCGAAATTACATCATTGAAACACTTGAAAACCCAAACATCACTGATGAACAAAAGGCTTATTTTGCCAAAGTGCTAACACGATACATACACGAAGGGCGTGTAGTCGATGCACTTTATGTCATGTCAGACAGAGTCAGTGCTTGTTTCCCTTCTATTCGGTTCGATTGTTTATACACAATAAACGATCAAATATGTCCTCTTTTCGTTCTCGAATTTTACAGTCGTGTTCGTACCTACACTGACTCTAACGGAAACGTCTTTCTTGACTTTTGGATTCGACACCGAAATATCACCCTGTCTGTCACTCAGTTTGGTGAAATTCTTGGTGTTCCCTCATATGGTCAGTGTGCATACACCAACGACCATTCTCTAGAGTCTCTTTACTACAATGTTGAGATAGAAGGTGCCTATAGTACCCAAATTCCCGAAATTGAAGTAATCAAACAAATTATCCAAATTCCTCGAGTCGCCAACACGTACCAAAAACATGATGGATCCGTTGTCTTTCTCGACCCATCCAAAATCTACCTCAGGGAACTCCGTCCTGACCTTAGAAGTTGGGAACTTCTTCTATGTGAAAATGTGTTAAGCCTTGCGGGCAACCGTGATCACGTATCGGCAAGTCTTGCCCTTATGCTCTACTATCTTAGTATCGAGGAACCATTCAACCTCGCATACTACATGGTCAAACGGATGGCCAACATTCATCGTCGGTCCGATGAGCTCATGCCATACGGCATGTTGCTTACTCGTTTATTCAGGTGGGTCATGGAACATTTCCCACATCTTCAAAGTGTCGACTATGTCCTAGTTAATCCGGTTATGAACCCACTTGGTGGACCACAACGTCGCACAAAGCAACGTAAGGACAAAGGGTCCAAACGTGGTCGTAAATCCACTTCCGATATTCCCCATTCATCCTCCTCCTTCTGTCACGAATCATCATCTGAACCCATGGATGAGGACGATGATGAGGTGAACGAAGAAGGAACTTCTAGTTCTCAAATCCCTTCTCCCGACACCTACTTTCGTAACCTTGATACCTCATCATTTCGACGTACAACCGACCTCGAAAATGGGATGGTCAATCTATCCCACATGATGAGAAGGCAAACCACAATGTACAATAGACAAGTGGAGATGCATGAGCAAACTATCGGGGGATTCAAGTCCATCGACAAGGCGATCAAAGGGCTTGGGAACAAAATTAAGAAGTTGGGGAAAAGAAAGGATTAGATGGAAATAACTTAAGTAGTATTATTAATATAAGTATTATGATTAAAATACTACTAATAGTTTGTGGCATTGTTGCCTAATACATTAACTTGCTTGGTGTGTTTCCTTTTAACATGATTAATTCTCTTGTTAATTAATCCTCATGTTGGTTTATCTTGCCTAAATCATGCATGTTAGTTTATTTTATTACATGCACTAGATGTTAAAAATGCTTGAATTCATGCATGCTTAATAGTTGCCTAAATACATAGATGATCACATGATCATGTTAGTTGCTAGTTGAAACTAGCTTTAGGAATTCTATATGTTTAGTAATTTGAGGCTTTGAGATTTGCAGCCAATGAATTCCCCAGAAATTTCCCCATTTAGGCTGCCTAAAACCTGCAGACCTGGAAAGAAGGTCAAAAGAGCCCACGGCTCCACTAAATTTAGTGGTGCCGTAGCACCTTTAATGGTGCCGTGCCTCTGGAAGACGAAAACTGCTATTCTCTTCCACTTTTTGACTATCTTTTCCAAAAAATCTGCAAACAAAACCTAATTCCCATGCACCCAAATCCCCAAATCCAACCTTTCCCACTTGCATGCTTATGATTTGGCTATTTAAGCTAACATTATGTATCCTTACACCCATCCTTACACTGTCACACTCACCACACAACCATCATGGGATCAAGGGTATTCAAGAAACCTAGATTCAACATCAAACCAACCAACCAAACCTCTCTAGTTGATCAATGGATCAAGAATGTCAACACACCCCAATCATCAACTAAACCTATCACCAATGACATTCCCCTCATTGATCTCACCTTGGATGATGAAGAAGAAACCCATACACCCATAACCTCTACCAAATCATCATTTTCCTTCACTACACCCCAAGCTCCATCCAAGGCAACCTCTATTCAACCTACATCCTCATCCTACACAACAAGAATCAACACACACTCATCTCAACCTAGTCCCATTCACCCTTTAACCTTAACACTCAACTCATCACCATCAACTTCCCTTGAATTGGGAACTAACACAACACCCTCATCACTCTCAACATCACCACAACCTCTAACTCGCACCCTCACCCTTTCACCAAACACTCCCTTTGAATTTGGGAGCAACACATCATCACCTTCACTATCACCATCACCTCAACCCTTAATGGGTTATCCAATCATGTACCCCCTTCACTCACACACCTTGAGTTACCCTTGTTGCAACTACAACCTTGAACTCATCATGAACCTTAGAGATGAGCTTAGCTTTAGGTTTTCATACCTAGAACACCTCCTCACACCACCCATAGGACCCATCATCCTTCCACCACCTCCACCACACAATAGCCCAAACTAAACATGGTTATGTTTAGTCCTTCTAAATAAATGATTAAAAACCTTTTGAAGTTGGAAGCAAATCTAGAAGCCTCATGTTACTTTAGATATTTACGTGTCTTCTTGTTGTTTAATTTGCTTTCCTATTGTAGTCATACTTATGTATGACATTTATTTCATATTTATGAATTGGGCTTTTCATTTTGGCTACTTTGCCATATTTTCTTTGTGTGGATGGATATTTGTCACAATGTGCTACTTGTTAGATATTGTATATTTGTCGTCTAACTTTGTTTTGTAGCACGAACCATTGCTCGATTCCTTTGTGTTCTCCAAATGAGGGGGAGTACACATCAAGGGGGAGCCTTAACCACCTTTTTGATTTGACAAAAAGGGGGAGAAATGGGAGTAAACTCATTAAAAACTTGTTAAAACTAATTTTAACCTAAAATGAGTTTATATTGTCATCATCAAAAAGGGGGAGATTGTTGATGCAAATAATGTTCTAAAAACGTTATTTATATCTTTCGATTACTTCACGTTTTGAGAATGACAAAATGTGAACTCACATTACGTTAAAATTAACGTTAACAAGTTTTTAATCGGAAGATCCCGTTTCTACGCAAATCACTCTTGAACAAAGTTACAACTTGAACTAGTGATCAAAGAAGTGAATTCATGTTTTGAAAATTCACATTTTAAATGGGACAAAACATTTTTTCAAAAATACACATGACAAATTATTTTTGAAATATTAAGAAATGTTTTAATGGAAAAATTAGTTTGAAAATCACAACAGCTATTTTTCCCCCAAAAAATCAGCTCCAACCTTCCCCAAATAAGTTTTCACCAGAAAAGACAAAATTTGGAGCGTCCTAGTCTACCACGGCTCCACGGTACCGTTAAATTTAACGGAGCCGTGGGTCATTTAATGGAGCCGTCCGTACCATTTTGAATTGTAACGTTCAGATTTTCTTTGCCTATAAATACCCACCTCTTTCACAGTTTTAGGCACCCTTCACACACAGAAAAATCCCTTAGTCAAATCCTCTCACACCTTTCACTTCTTAGGGTCATTTAGATTAGTTTTTCTTTGTTTCAAGAGTGATCCAATCATCCTTCAAGTGATCCTCTTCATACCTCTTCACTAGCAAGAGAAGAACACAAGTATCCAAGTCGATACAAGGTGTTGTCATCCCTCTTCATTAGCAAGAGAAGAACTCAAGTAATCAAGAAGATACTAGAGTTATAGTTGATAGGTTTATGTAACACTTGTTACAATCTTGTTGTGTCTTAGCATACATCAAGTTTATTTTCTTTTTGTGAGTGAGAGTGAAGATCAAGTGTGATCTATAGAGATAGTGAACATCTCTTGAAGCCATTGGGCTTGTGTGATTGATCAAGAAGATCAAGGGTCATTAGGTTAGTGTTAGTCGAGTAGAGTGAAGTGAGTGTTGATCATTGTGATCGTGTTGAGATCTTGGTGATCTCTTGAAGCCACTGGGCTTGAGTGTTTGGTCACGTGGACCTTGGTAGATTGGTGCTAGCTAAGATTAGCACTCGACATCTAGCTTAGTGTCGGTAATAGGATAAGCGACGTGTACAGTTTTCTCCGCCTGAAGGGAGGTTGTTGATATAGTGTTTGAAACTCTCGAGTGTGGTACTCGGGGAGTGGAGTAGGGCGAAGAAGAGCTTCGTAGCCGAACCACTATAAATCCTCTGTCTCGGTTTGATCTTTCCAACTCTACTCTTTACTTTTATTTGTTATTATTACGTAGCTTAGTTTGTAGTTCATATTGGTGTTGATTGATTACACATAGAGTTCGAATCAAAGTTTCCAATAACCAACTTTTAAAACAAGATTTTTAAAAGAAGTTTTTAAACCGGTAAACTATTCAACCCCCCTTCTAGTTTCCCACAGACTTTTATTAGTGCATTGATAACCTCTGTGTCTAGCTGAGTCTTGCTTGGGTCGTCATGCCCCTTCCTCGCCTATTTATTAAAGACGCTTAAATAAATAGGATAGACATAAGTAATCATTAAGGGTTTACTCGCCGATAAGATTAGAGCCAACGAGAAAGGTTTAATTATATACACTTCATATAAAACTAGCAATAAAACAAGTGACAAGCTATTTAATTATCAGGACAGGTCTTCTTATTGTCTCGAGTATCTATATGTGTACGTATGTGCTAATCGCTGATTCGTGCTCATTAGTTTAGTTTTCAATTTAATCATAACCAAACCGTGCCAGTCACTCAGGCTGAACCCCCTTGCGTTAGATTAGGTTGTATAGCTAACTTAGGATATTAAAATACTGATTAGAATAACTAGATAATACGTTCCACTCTTAGTGATCGACACTCTACTTACCATTATAATCATACTGACTGGGTACACTGCTCGTTAAGTGTGTGTGTTATTGATAAGTCGGCTAAATATAAATTTAAAACTTGAGTAGGCATTAATACTGCTAAACCGCAACGACACATAACGCTCCATCAAGATACCTTAAAGGTCAACCTAACTTAGGTCTATGGTATCCTAAAGAGTCAGGATTTGATCTAGTAGCATTCTCAGACTCTGATTATGCTGGTGCTAGCATGGATAGAAAATCTACAACAGGTGGTTGTCAATTCTTGGGTTGTAGATTGATCTCTTGGCAGTGTAAAAAGCAGACTATGGTGGCTACTTCTACAACTGAAGTAGAATATGTAGCAGCAGCAAGTTGTTGTGCTCAGGTTCTCTGGATTCAAAATCAGATGCTTGATTATGGGTACAATTTCTTAAATACAATCATATACATAGAAAATAGCAGTATAATGTGTATCATTAAAAATCCTGTTCAACATTCAAAAACTAAACACATTGAAATAAGACATCATTTTATAAGAGACTGTGCTAAAAAGAAATTGGTTCAGGTTGTCAAAATTCACACTGATGACAACTTTGCTGATTTATTAACCAAAGGTTTTGATGTAGGAAGGTTTCAGTACTTGGTAACAGGTATTGGAATGCTTAATCCTTCAAAAGATTAAGGTCTAAGTGTTTTTGTTTTCGTACTGCTAGTTGTGCTATTTGTATAATTTGTACTGCTTGATTATTTTTAGGTACTGCTTATGGAATTTGTTAGTCATTTGTGATAACTGTTAAAAGGAAAATATTGTGTATTGTGTTTTCTTTGGTTTTGGACTAACATTTCAGGTTAAGAAAGTATTTTAATATGGATTGTGCTTTGGAAAGTATGGTGGTTTGAAATGTCAGGTGTGAAAGCTTGTCACACAACAAATGGTAATTGGTTCACCATGTCTAATCCACATAAGAACCAACTAGTCCAGATCAAACGGTTTCTGGTAAAGACTACTCAACTCCGTTTATGGTTGACAATTTACCAAAAATTGTATGGTAATCAACTCACCATATCTTACAGTGAAGAGTTGACTAGTCCAAAGCAAACGGCTATTGGTAAAGACATATCAAATCCGTTGATAGCTGATAATTTGCTAAAAACTATAAGTGGACAAAAATGTTTTCATATCCACATTGAGTTTATCCTAATCTCTGAAAATTTTTGCTAAACAGTTTGTACTGCTAGTTTACTAGTTTGTACTGTTCATTCACACTTGGTTTCATACTGAGTTTATACTCTATGATTCACCTCTCTCAGAAGGTTACACATCTGGAAGTGTTGAGAGCAGTTTGAAACTAAACAACTGAATTGATGGCCACTTGTATACATTGTCATATTGGAAGCTGAGCTTCAATGTCATATGTTCTAGTTAATATGATGGTGAAGATTCTTCCAAACAGGGGAGGAATTAAAGTTTGTTCAGTTGCTGTTAAAGATAATTATGTATAGGGGAGGATATCAACTCAAAAATCAAAGATCAGTGTGGAATTTATATTGGAGTACTTACTGTTTTGGGTTCTTCAAAGATTTAAAGAGAAGATAATTCTGACGTGATTCAAGATTGAAGATAGGTGTTTGAAAGAATCCACCCCATCCTCAACGTTGGAGTTTAATTCGAAAAACTTAATGATTTACACAGAAATCATAAGTTTAGGGGAGGATTGTTGGGAATTAAACTAGCAGTTGGTACTGTTCATACATAAATTAGTACTGCTGAAGATCGTTCAAGAATACACTATCAGTACTAAGCCAGTTAGTACTGTTGGAACAAGAAGTTAGTACTGTTTATAAGATAAAGATAGAGTCGTGCATGGATAAATATAGAATTGATATGATGTATATCTTATTATTATAGATTGATACGTATAATAGTTTTACCTTTATAGAACTCCTTGTTCTATAAAAGGATATTCTAATTAGGGTTTCAATATACACACATCCCTAAGTACGATTAATTATAAAAGCTTCAAGGTTATCGAACCCTGGTGATATTGTAGATCATCCGTATTAATATAATGAAGCTAATCGTTTGGTTTAACATTGTGTTATTACTTTTACTGTTACACATTCATACAATCACGTTCATATCATCAAACATAAAATCTTCTAAGTGCTTTGTAGTAAATTCCGCGTGCTACATAGTATATACTCAAAGTATCTATCTAACACAAGACGTGTGTTTAGATCCGGTCAAAACTGCTTATTTAATAGCTTATACGCAATTGCTTAATGGGCTTATTATTCGGATTTAAGCCCAATCTGATAACTATATATATATAGAAACTGATTCGAGTAGCGTTAGGTTTGGCGTTTAAAAAGGGCTTTTGAGAGCTTATCAAGGGAAACTCAAAACATCAATTTATTAGATGGTCGTGTAGAGAAACAAGTCGAACAATAAAATCAATATGTTGTGTGTCTATATTCGATTATATTTAGCCGTTCCTTAGTTCAATCGATACATGGTATAAAAGATTAAAATGACACACACACACACACACACACACACAACACACACACACACACACACACACACACACCCACACACAATATAATATATATATATATATATATATATATATATATATATATATATATATATATATATAATATATATATATATATATATATTAATTATTAATACAAATATATATAACAATAAGCGCATGACGTCATCAAATGCAGGATTGCCCAGTAATGCCCAGTAATGCCATGTCATAATGCCACCTGAGCAATATTTGGTTAAAATTTCGAATTTCATGCCACCTAAGCAATATTGATTTTAATGAAAATTTCGATTTTAAAAATTTAATTATAATTGTCCTTTGCAAGATTTGAACCTTGGCCATTTGATCCACATAAGAATACTTCAACCAGTGGACCAAACATTTTTTTGTGATCTACATGAGAAAATATTTATGTCATGCTTAAAAATTTGATATTGCTAAGCTATAATTAAGGGATAGATTAATATAGGCTTTCTTATACATGTGTATACCGGAATTTATTTTTAATTTTTAGAAGATATACATGTTTTTTTGAATATATATTTAAATTATAGAAGATATATTTTGTAAGATAAGTTTAGAATATATTTTGTGTAGATCTTTTATGCCTATATTTAAGTTCCGTATGTATCAAAAACTTTTTAATATCATTGACTTGGGTTGGCATTATATATACCTCATAATGTGCAATTGATCTGCCATCAAAAATAAAAAACCTGTGTCTACAAAACTTTATCCCAATATGCAGCCTCAACGACACTCTAAACGACTTGCAAAAGTATCTAGGAATAAAAACACCCATGCCCCTTCAGAACGTATGTTGTTAATGAGTCATTTGTTTGTTCTGCTGTTATGTTCTTATTAATGTTGTATGTATAATTAATCTAATGTTGTCTACATGACTGTTTCTTAATTGGTTATATATTAATGTTGTATGTAGAATTAATGTAATGTTTGTGTACGTGATTGTTTTTACATAATTGTTTTTTTATTTGGTCATAGCAGCAGTAAGTTTATGTTCTTATTAATTTTGTGTGTAGAGTTAATCTAATAGTCTTCTACATAATTGTTTTTTAAATGGTTGTAACAGTAGTGATTTGTTTATACTGCTGTTATTTACATAATTGTTTTTAAATTAGTTGTAGCAGTAGTAATTTGTTTATACTGTTCTTATTTTCTTATTAATGTTGAATGTACAATTAATCTAATGTTTGTCCACGTAATTGGTTTTTGATTGGTTATAGAAGAAGCAACAAACAAGGATATTGATACGCATATTGGAAACTCTAAGACCACTTCACAAGGTACTTTGTTGTTGTATAAGTTTACATTCATTGTATATTAACAAATAGGCATTCTATTTATTGTATGCATTATATACAGTTTTCTAATGTGTAGTTTAATTTATACCTACTGGGTCTGTATTAAATTGGTATATGTGTTTACATATGTTGTAAATTAACATTTGTTCATTAGCTTTAACACTGTTACAATATATGCTCATGGGTCTGTATTAAATTGGTGTATGTGTTTACATGTGTTGTGCATTAACACGCGTTCATTGGCTTTAACACTGTTACAATATATGCTCATGTTTCTGTAACAGTCAAGCATCCACAGAGGGTGAAAATGGTTGAAAGCGAAGGAACAGGAAAATCAGCAACTTTGGTTCAGCATTCTTCATGTTCTGTGTTGGAAAATTCCGTGTTCGAGAGTGACACACCTGGTAGACTATCTAGGACAGCTGTTTCTAATGTTATTTCACAATCCAGAGGTAGTATATTCAACAAAATTTTGTCTGAATTGATAGTACGTTTATGCTCATGTTTTTGCAACAGGTAAGTCTTCACAGACAGTGACAATGGTTGGAAGCAAGGGAACGGGCAAATCAACACCTTTAGCTCAGCAATCTTCATCTTCTGGGTTGGATAATACTTTATTCGAGAGTGATACACCTGTTAGACTATCTAGAACAGATGTCTCTAATGTTGTTTCACAATCCAAAGGTATTATAGTAAGTAACAATTTGTTTGTATTAAAAATATATTGTGTTTATATATTGTTAATTGTTTCAGCATCTAACCCACCTCCAAAGAGAAAATTTGGTCACAGCTCATCATCTTCTGAGTCACAATCACTTCGTGAGAGTGGTATGTGTCTAAACTATTTGTTCCCGTATTATAAGTTTTGAATATACTTTATTGATAAACTATGCTTGCTTATGATACATTATGTTAAATCTATATCAATTAAACAACAGGACCTGGAAAAACATTGAAAAGAAGAAGCAAGACTCAGTCCGAATCATTTGAGGCCCATTCTACATATGAAAGTTCTGCGTTTGATTCTTCCACCTTTGAGTCTCCGTTAGGTATTAATTTGAAACCCCCGAGATTGCATACATATATGTATACAATAATCTGTTTTACAATTCTTGGCAGGGGCAGCAAACTCAAATGCTGAGTCTAAAAGGTTGTCATACGTTAAAAATAAACAAAGGGATTTGAGATACCAATCAACCTCTTCGGCTGTACCCTCACATAAAAGCAAAAAAAATGTGCTGCACACATCGTCATATGGAAAACTTCCAACAGGTTTTGTACTAAGATTATTAGTAATGCCTACTTTGATATAATTGGTTTATGTACATTACATGGTCGTAGTATCTTTGTGTGATTATAGGAGGGAATTCTCAGCCAATGAAAACCAAGAGAGAGCGAACAATTACTCTCATTAAAGACATCAATCCAATGAATTTAAACATGGCTATTAGAGGGAGGTGCATTTCCGTGTGGCATTCACACAAACTTGGTGAAGAACATGATCCTTACAGTCTTGACTGTGTTCTACAGGACGAAGAGGTAACATAAATTAGGTTACCAATTATTTATGTTTGTATATATTTTTATTATATATAGTATTAATATTTGAATTGTATATACAGTCAAACCGTGTTCAGATTTATATCAAGAAGGAATTTATGTACAAATTTGAACCTCTTTTACAAGAGGGACAATGTTACATAATATCTAATTTTGGAGTAGCAGAAAACGGTGGCAAGTTTCCTTTGTTACCAAATCAATGGAAAATATCTTTTTATAAAGGCACCGAGGTTACGCGAATAGATCACATTGATGAAAATTTTGTTGGCTTCATTAATGAGCCATTATCAAGTCTTCTGGATACAGATAATGAGTACCATGAACACGATTGTGTTGGTATGTATTTTTTTAAAAAATGTTCACATAATTTGACATTATTGAAACGTTTGCTTGCAGTTCTTTATAAGTTATTTTTTCAGATATTGTTGGTACAGTCGTAGCTATTGGAAAAATAGTTACTATCAACAGTGCTGGTGCTCCTATGATACGAAGGACAATTGTTGTTGAAGACGCCGAGTACGTATACTGTGCACATTTTCAGTTTCTTTAAAATAATGTGTGTAGAATAGTGTTCAATTGTGATCATGGATTGATTATACACTATGCTATGCAGATCTTTAAGAATCGACTGTACTTTCTGGAACAATTGGGCATTATTGTGGAATGACTATGAAAACAAGCGTGATGAACTTGGCCATATAGACATACTGATGATGTTAGCAAAAGTGAAATATTGGGATAGTAAGTTTTGCAAATGCATAATGAAGTTTTGGACACGATAGTGAGATATTTTATTCGCATTGTTAATTTTAAAATTTACGTTTCTCTTTTGCACAACACAGACAAACCGTCCATACATAATGCTTTGTTTGGCACAAGAATATTTATAAATAGAGATGTGCCACAGTTGTTGGCTTTCCGGAAGAGGTAATTACATTGATGTTGTGCTATGTATGTTTTGCCTTTGAATTAACTACATGTTACATTTATTGGAAAACTTATTTATACACATTACAGGTATGAAGAGCAAGATGGATATAGTGCAGGGGAGTTTAAAATTGAAGAGTATTCAATTGACAAGCCTATTGTCACGCCTGCAAAGTTCATGCACGGCTGTGTGAAGAGAACAGTTGGAACGATTAGGACCATTGAACCTGTAAGATACAATTTATTGATTCAAATATAATATAAATCTTATTCTTCACCTGCTTAAATCACATTAGTATTGCTGACAAACGATTTTGTATTTAAATACAGGAATCACATTGTGTCGTTTATGCAAGAGTACATAGTATACAATATGAAAATGGATGGGTCTATACAGGTTGTAAGACATGTAGTACCAAAGTGATACCGATTGTTTCGAAAGTTAAATCAGGCTCGAAGAATCCGAAGCAGTTGTGGTATTGTAAGAAGCATGGGGAGACATATGCGGTTGTTTCTAAGTATGTGCAATAACGTATCTACATGTATATAAGTATTTGAAACCGTATATAAATGTATGCTAAGTAACGCAACCGTTTACATGTTTTATATTTTGCGATGTATATTTTATATTCGTAGGTTCAAAATTATTGTGCGCATATTTGATGATAGTGGTACCGCGCAAGTGGTAATCTTTGACAAGAGCGTACATGAGATGACAAATGTGACCATGTGGGAGATCATGGAAAGGGAAGGAATGAACACAGACGAGTACTTTCCAGAAGATCTTAATCAGATTGTTGGGAGGAGGTATCTTTTCAAGGTTTTCTTTTCTGAATTTAACAACAACAATAACAGTCATATATATCGAGCTGAAAAGGTTACCGAAGATGTTGACACAATCAACTATTTCAAGACTGGCTTCATGGAAGATGAGGTTTAATCCATTTGTTACTTTAATATACTTAACAATGAGGTATGCTTACAATCACGTATATACTAAACGTTTTACATTATTCAAAATAGGACGACGATGATGATGTTCAGAGTTTGGACTATGACTCTATGTGCTCGGACAATGAACCGGAGACACAGTCTGCTGAAAACAACGAGGTATTGTTTATTGTTTCTTTTAATGTCAATAAACACCATTGAATTCTAACAAAAAATACAATCCAAATTTTTAATTCTTCTGAAAAAATATATCAGGAACCGATCAACGAACCTATAACTCCGTGCGCGGATACAGTAGATGATAGGCCAACATTGTCTGATGATGCCACGGGCGATACTATAATTCGATTGGAAGATGCAGTGGATGGAATGCCAAGTGACAATAACAGTACTCCAGCAACATGTGATGATAAATTACCAGCAAATGAATTCGATGGACAAGACAAGCATAAGGATGGTTGATGTTCGGTTCAGTTTTTAAAGATGTGTGAACACTTTAGTTACGGTTTACAAGTAATTATTGTTATGAATATTCGTATCGTTTTTTTCCACCAAATCCTTTACATTTTATGATTGTTATGGATGCTCATATTATTTTTTACACCACAACATTTGCAATTTATTATTGTTGTGAATATTCTTATTAATATCTTTTTTCTTCACTTTTAGTACATATATATGCATGGATAATGCTGCTTTTTAAAAAGCAACTCATATCATTTTCAGTATAGTGTGACCCTTTATCCTTATCCTTATTTATTTTTTTAGAGTTATGAATAGATATAATAAACAAATAATTATGCAACTTATACACGAATTAAGTTGTAAACAGTTTAAAAATTAAATCAAATGTGATAAGGCCTAAAAAAGGTGTGTATCCACTTTGTATGCAAATTTAATTGAATATTCTAAAAATTTTGTTAACTCTGAAAATGTTTAAAGAAAATATATTTTACATGGTTAAAAATAAACCAACTGTTAATAGCAATCCGAAAATGTCTTTCAAAATATAAGCAAAAACATATCCATATATTTTTAAAAGAGATATGTGTATCCCAAAATAGATTGCAAATTAATTATTTACTTTTTACCTTCCCCAACTTTGTGGTTAAATGCGTTTTAATAATAATCCATTCCAACTTCCATACACATTATCAAAGTAAAAAGAAAAAAAAACTGCTACTCTTAGCACGCCTCATCTGTTTTGCAAGAATATGAAAATGGCTTCCACAATTAAGAGAGAAAAGGATAACGAGATAGCAGAGATAACAGTTGTGAATAATCCAAGGTAAACCTACTAACTGTATAACTAATCTATGTTAAGATTTCATGTATTTCACAAAATAATGAATGCTAACAGCATGTTTACACCAGGTTGAATGATGTTGCAGCAAGCAAAGTGAAAGAAGCGCATGAAAACAAAGGTAAATAAATAGATATTAGTTTTTCTGAAATACAGTTTAGAGATGTTATGTGCATGTTTAAAAAATGGCCTGAATATCCATGTAGATGAGGTACAAGGTAACCGTAGTGAAGAGGTGGAAGAAAGCGTAGAGTCTATCTATGATTGGATGGTTTCAGAAAGATCAACCATTAAAAAAAGGAAGTGGGAGCAAATTAAGGATGAAGAGGCAAGACTAAGAGCACAAAGAAGAAAATATAAGCAGTTTTTTTAGAGAAGTTAGTCCTTTTAGGAGACCAAGGAGGAAGAAACAAAAGCTGAAAGTCTATTCTTATGATCAAATTCATCTGTCATTCTCGTCAGAAGACGTTTAGTTTCATGTTGGCTTTGTTTGTTTAAAAATTTAATTTAATGGAATGAATATGTTATGTTACACGTTTATACAGCCTTAGATATATGCAACATAACCACATCTATCAAAAATAATCATCTGTTAAATTAATACATTTAAAATACATTGTATAACAAAAATATCCCAATAATATGTTACGTAGATGCATGTTCAACACATATTCATTCAACAAATTAAGCAAATTATAATGATTCACGTTTTTTATGTACAGCTTAATTTGTAGAATATAAAATATAAAAGCATGTTTTTGTAGAATATAATCACAATCTTTAACTATAGTAAAAACCATATTCATTTAGAAAAGTAACCAAACTATACTTATAAAAATATAGAAATGAAATCATACATGTATTTAGTATAAACACCCAAAATAAAAAATAAAAATAATCGGCCGAAATCAAAACAAAAAAGTTATATTAATTCCTAAAATCAACCGAGTTGCACTTATTAAGAGATGATAATAAAATCATACGTATATTTAGGATAAGCACCCAATATAAATTTTTTTAAAAAAAGAAAACGTTTATATTTAAAGCATAATATGTTTTAAATATAGTCACAAACTTTATCTATATTAAAACTGTAACAATTAAATATTCTGATTTCATTATATGATCATCTTCAAACTCTATAAATTAAACCATATGTTAGCTGCTGAGCATATAATTTCAATTATTCGTAACGAGAGGTAAACACAATGTCGTATAAACGATCAAACAAGGTATATACTTATAAGTTACGTATGCTTTATTTGTTACCATGTAAGTTTAAATCATTTTGATTAATAGAACTTTAGCAGGTTAATCAAAAAAAAGATCATGATTCACCATATCCAAGTAATACTTCGCTGAATAAGGATATACCATTTATTATTTTATCAGACGATGAAGAGGTATAATATATAACTTAAGTATTCATTCAAATTATATACGAAAGACAATATCTGATTATGTTCCTCATAATCACAGCCTAGCCATGCTGATATGGTTAAAAAACATGATCCTCCATCTCCAACCAAGGACATGCCAATTATACATATATCAGATGATGAAAAGGTATCTTTAATAACATGTCCGAGTAGTTTTATTCTCAGCTTGATATATTCTTACTCAGCAAGTATTTTTAATGGAATTAACCACTTAAAAATTTGTTTTGTTTTTTTTTCAGCCTGCTTTACAACCATTTAAACGGCATAGATTGGTGAAAAAAAAAATCTGTAGACACGACTTTTGTTAAGGTTATATCCTAAATTGTTTCTTTGTGTTGTTATATTATGCATTACAATGTGTTCTGACATTGTGTGCTTTAATCCTAGGAGGCCGTTGGATCGGTGAAAAGGGATACCAATTACATTTTATTGATGAAGATATAATGGTATGAGTTACGACTGCAATAGCCTATTTCGTTTTTTACACATAAATATATTGAAACTTACAACATGTTTTTTTATGATGTGTACCTTAAACCCACAAGTCTGATGATGCTGGCAATGTTATAAGAGAAGGATCTAAAGAAGCGCATCCAACATGCATCACAGGTCGTAAAAAGTATATGTTGATTGATGAGGATACAGATGACGATTTTGAAAAAAATAAAGGCAATTCTGAGGATGGGGTTTGGGTGAACATCAATGAACTTCCTGAATCGTTTTACCCTCTAAAAGATTATAAACCCAGATATACTATCCCTGATGAGCTTATCATTGAAGACTCTTCTACAGGTTGTTCCTTGGAAACCAATTGTACAGTTTTTTTTATTTGTAGATTACTAAATATGTGTTAAATTAAAAGTTATATTTTACTTACGAAATTTTTTATCTGAAATTCTCAATAGGTGATTCACAGTATACATCCATCGATGAGGCTTATACTGATGTTAATGGTAAAGCACACAACATACATATTTATAACAGCTGCAAAGATGTAGGAGTATATAGTTTTTTGGTATTTGTTTTTTTATGTTTTATTTGTACTTAAACAGGCGATTCCAAATACACGGCACTGGATGAGGCTGACATAGTCGACACTGACATGTGGAACGATATGCCTGATATCGACGGAATAGTGAATGGTCAAAATATTTGCAACAAAAATATCGATGAAGAAGCATGGGAAGTTGATTCAAACGCGTATAGTGTCAGCTATGATTCTGATAACGATGATATGAGTAGCTTTATTAACGACGGCTCGACTGGTCATGAAACAACAAACGATGATGATAGTGAGGATGAAATATGATGACGCATAGCTTGATTTTCCATAGATTCAGTTTTTATGATTTTTATCCTATATAGTTTTCCATCTTTATTGTCATTCAGCGAGTAATACTTTATTACTATGAATATTTGTTACATTTTTTAAGTTGGTGAATTATAAATTCAATTACCTCTAAAGCTTTTATTATGATACACGTAGTCTAAATATATGTATATCTATATATATATATATATATATATATATATATATATATATATATATATATATATATAAATATATATATGATTTAGTTACATTGTATATCTATGAATATTTGTTACATTTTTTTTTTTATTATTTAGTTAGCATCATATATGTGTTTCATTAAATACAAATATAACAAATTTTGACCCAAAAGAAAAGGCCCAATGATAACCAGCTTTTAATAAATGGATATATATATATATATATATATATATATATATATATATATATATATATATATAATTGGTTAAATAATGTAATCCATCAACATATATTCTTCCCATGGCATCATCAAACCCTAAAATCTTTCAAGGTTCAGCCTCACCCACGCCACACACTGATTCAGGGTGCGAAGATCAAGCCATTCCTGCACAAATCCCCGTGACAGAACCAAAGGTTGCTCATGCATGAAAACCTGTTGCAGATCTTAAGATAGAAGGTGGGGTGCGTGATCAAGACAATAGAGAGCCAAGCACTAAGGTCGACGATGCATTGAGATTTCTTGCATCAGTCTTTGAAGAAGGTGGACCTTCTCAAAGTAATAAGGGTATGGCGTATAAGTTTTCTAATTTTTTTAAAATAAATTTACGTTTTCATGTTAACTTTATAAGTCCATTTATCTTTGACTTAATAGAAGAGCTAGACGAATCTATTTTCCTCAACTGGCTAAAGGTAAATGTTGGAGATCCTCAAGAGTCTCAACAGGTTCTCAATGGCGTCAACGCGAAACTCATGAAAGCAGAAGTCTTGATTGACGAAATGCGCAAGATGGGTCATGAGGTGACCGATGACTACCTTGTGGATCTAAACTTTTTCAGCGATGAAAATTGAGATTTCATCATCATCTTAGAAGTCGTTGTTCACAGACTGCTTTTCTTTCAGTTTAAATAGTTGATGAATTAATTTGATTTGAATTTCTGTTGTCATTTGATTCTGGATTTGATGTGTTTCGCCTATTTTATTACTTATTATACATTAATATTTCATATCGTTTATAAAAATATGTATATTGAATCTACAAAGCTTCTAAACATTCAGGTTAAATATACGAACAAAATATTTATTCAAAAATATAGTATATACTTATCATCCAAACTAGATCTTTTATAAATTAATTATGCCTTTTAAAAAATTCATTTGAAACTAACATCAAAAGATTTGTACAATATATACATTCTATACTTATCATCCAAATTATATTTTCTATAAATTAAATATATCTCTTAGCATATTCGGTTCAAATATACATTCTATGTATCATCCAAATTATATCTTCTATAAATTGAATATATCTCTTAACAAATTCGGTAATTATTTACCCAATAACAATAATTTATTAACATATATATTATTATATAGTAATAGATAAATACGGTATACCAAATTTTGATTAAATTTACAATATATTCGTTATAATTTATACCGCTTTCCACCATCTATAAATAATAATTCAATCTCACAAACGATATAACATCTACAAGATTTTCCTACTTTCATTTAGTAACAAACGCAAAGAAACCATGGGCCGTTTTTTTTTTCCCCCCATCAAAGTCACCAGAGAAACGTTCGAGAAGTAATTCCCCACCAAAACATCCATCATCGAATTCAAAAGGTGACCAAGGGGCTGTAAGGTATTTTCTACCTATACGTTATGTTGCTCAGCTTAGACGACTTATAGCATCGTTGGAAGCAGAAATCATAATTGACGAACAAACAATATTAGCGTGTAAAGATGATGTTGATCACCGACAAGGAAAAATATTGGAGTACCAAGAAAGGATAAACAATATCATGAAACAAATGGAACTTTCGTAGTGAACTTTTTTATTTTATCTATATTATTTTCAGATAGATTTGAAATTATTAAAACTCTATTGTTTGGTGTCCAATGCAAGTGTTGAATAATTACATATCTACTTTTTGATTATCAATTTATGATGTGTTAGATGGTTGCATAATTCTGTTTTTTGATTACCAATTTGATATGTGTTAAATAGCTGTGTAGCTTTATTGTTTGATTACAAACATAATATAAAAAATAAATACAATTCAGTTTTAAAAGAATAATGATATTTGATATTTGTGTGTAATATATATATATATATACAATTTTAATACGTATACATAGGCATGTTTATAGGAAACATGTATTTGGAGACTAAACACTTTTCTAATTAAATGTTGTGACTTTCCAATGTCAACTTTGTGCCTTTTAATTGTCTAAGAATACAAAGATCTAAAAAAAAAATATTATCCTCTCACAATTATAGATTATCTCCTACTTTTAAACTTCCATGGCATCATCAATGTCAAATGGTGAAACAAGGACAGGTAAACGCCAAAGAGATGATGGTATTCATCCAATTCCAGAAAAATACACAGTCTTCGACATTCCCCAGGATATATGGGCTAAGTGTCAATCGGGCATGTATGGAACTGAACGAACATTGATTGATCTATACAACAAACGTATAAGGCTTCTCGAGGAACAAAACAAAAAGGATGAGGAATTCATACAAGAACGCCAGCAGAGAATTGATGTTCGGAATACAACAATAGCAGAAGTACAACAGAAAGTTGCTGATATTTACAAAGATATTGAGAACAGTCGGGTTATTCCTTAGTATTTTATTTACTTTAAGATTCATGATGTTATTTGGATTGTTGTTTTGGTTATTTGAATAATAAAGCTTGCATTTAAGATTTTAAAAAGTATTCATGTTACAATAACTATCAATTGTAATTGTATGCCCACACAGTTTGTACTGCTTGAAGGGTTTGCCCTTTTTAATTATGTAAGTTGTGACTTTCTACTGCTCACACGATTTGTACTGCTAGAACAATTTGTACTGCTAGAAGGATTTGCCCTACTAAAGTAATAGCAGGTTGATGAATAGAAACACACAAGGTACAAGTTTTGGATATCAGTTTGTACTAGTCATATGTCATTGTTGTTCAATTTGATGATTCCGTCAAAAAAAATACGCAAGGAGACAAAGACAACACGACAGATAATTAATAAATTAACTTATTGATGTGGTTGGTTTGCGTAGTTTAAACTGTTCATCAAACAGATTAACCTAACGGAATAATTGAACATTGTATACGAAAACACTAATAAAACAACTTAATTATCCACAATAAAAGTTTAGGTTCACAAAAAACATACCAAAAGCGCTTATTCAACAGCATCATACCAAACAGGCAGCAACATCAAACATATAACACTGGGATCTTGCCTTAATACTCCCGTAAGAAACGTTTCTGTCGCTTTCCTTTATGCACACCCGACTTTCCCAATAATGGTTGTCAAGTTTGATCAAGAATTGGGAACCCATATTTCTGAAAATGATGTGAGCAGCTTTAGTGAGTTAAAGACCAAAAAACCCTGCCTAAAAATATCAATAATTTTAAAATACACATTCAAAGCCACAAAAAACTAACCAAATAATCAGCTGTGGTACTATAACAAAGTGTTATGAAACGAACCCCTAATAATTGGATTTCACTGTTTGGAAAATCAGCCACCAAAATAGCATGACACCAGTTCAACCTTACAATCGTGTAATTAACCACAAAATGCATCAATAACAAATAAGTAGTATTCCATAAACCATTGCAAACCCTCCTATATGTCCAAAAACGTTTTAAAAAAAACACCCAAATACTGTTAATAAACCGAGTATTTTAGTGCTTTGAAAATGGAACCTTTATTTATAAAACTAAAAAAAAATTAAACACTAAAAAAAAAAACCTTACAGTGATGGTCGAAAATGAACTCTGCAAATATGTGTGTGTTGGGTTTGTTATTACAAGGTTACAAGCATATGAAAATTAATATATATCTATTAGTTTGTGTGTTAAAATTAAACTAAAAAATGTGCATTTAAATTTCGCAGATTTGGACCTTTCAGACGAGCAAAGAAAGAACATATGTCTTACATATATCGAGCACATGCTGCTTTGTAACAATAAAAGTTTACGGAGCATCCCAAACATGCCTTTCCCAAACGAAATGTTACTTATGGCACATTACAATAGACTCGTATCGGATGAGTTAAAATACAACAAAGACGACTTACGTGAACAACATATCAAACTCTTTGGTACGCTAACAAACGAGCAGAGAGATATATATAATACTTTAATGGACGCTGTTAACGGCCCAAAAGGAGGTATGTTCTTCGTATACGGATATGGGGGCACGGGTAAAACTTATCTTTACAAGACATTGTCTGCAGCAATTAGATCGAAAGGAGATATAGTTTTAAATGTCGCATCAAGCGGTATAGCCGCACTTTTGTTGGAAGGGGGAAGAACAGCACATTCTCAATTTGCAATTCCCATCAATGTGGTCGATGATTCTATGTGCCATATCCCAGCAGATAGCGAGCTGGCCGAGCTTATAAGGACATGCAAACTAATCATATGGGATGAAGCTCCAATGACACATAGACATTGTTACGAAGCGTTCGATAGGACACTAAGAGACATATGTAGACCGCACCTATAAACACCATTTGAACAAGTGTTCGGAGGAAAAGTGGTTTTATTCGGAGGTGACTTTCGACAAATCCTTCCGGTCATCACGAATGGTGCAAGACAACAAATTGTACATGCGTCAATAAACTCTTCATACCTGTGGGAGCATTGTACGGTACTACGGCTGAGTATCAACATGAGGCTCGGAACAAGTAAAAATGATTCCGAACGTAAAGAAATACAAGACTTTGTGGACTGGATACTGTCAATTGGAAATGGAACAATCGGAGGTAAAAACAACAAAGAAGCAACGGTTGAATTCGCGAACGATATGCTGATTCCTGATTCCGAAGATCATGTTGGTACTATAATAGAAGAAACTTACCCAGATTTGCTCAATAACCTTTATAGTCCGTCCTTTTTTCAAGAAAGGGCCATCCTCGCACCAACTCATGAACTTGTGGATATGATCAATGACAGGATGCTTAAACTACTCGATGGAGATTCAAAAACGTATCTAAGTTCCGACTCAATTGGTATTGCTGATGAAGACACAACTTTCAATCCGGAGTTATACACGTGTGACTTTCTTAACAGCATTAAAATAGCCGGACTCCCACGTCATTCATTGACTCTGAAAATAGGCACACCTGTTATGTGCATGAGAAACATTGATCAAACAGCTGGGTTATGCAATGGAACAAGGCTCCAAGTTCGAAGGCTCGGTACTAATATAATTGAAGCTAGGATTATATGAGGTGGAAGTGTTGGTACTATTTGTGCTATACCACGTATGGTATTAAGTCCATCAGAAACCAAAATTCCTTTTAAATTTAATCGAAGACCATTCCCGGTATCGCCGTGCTTCGCTATGACCATTAATAAAAGTCAAGGCCAAACATTGACGCAGGTTGGGCTGTTTCTCCAGCTCCCAGTGTTCTCACACGGCCAGCTTTACGTGGCAGTGTCTCGCGTTAGGAACAAAAAAGGTTTGAAGATCCTTTGTTGTGATGAGGATGGGAAATACTCAAAATCAACGACGAATGTTGTGTATAAAGAAGCATTATTTCGCATTTAAAGATTGTTGTTTAAATTATACAGTTTACCATTACATAATTACGTTACTAACCTTTCATTAACATTGACTGTCTGTTTGTTGTCGCACCTTATCAGTTGCACAGATATATTCTAAATAATTAACCTATCTTTTTCCATGTAAAGTAACAGACGAATAAAACAAAGCAAGATCTGTTAATAAAACCAACATTTTTCCGCGTTTACAAAATTGCAGCCTACTGAGTTCATGCTGTCAAAACTGTTACTGCAGTTATAATACATAATGTATTCTACACCCATAAACATAGAGCAAAATAAGCACACACCATTGGTTACATGTCTTGCATTTAGAGTTACAACGCTACCACCATAGTGAGACAAACACGTACGTGCTTGTCTATTCAAATGTCACAAAGTAGATATAAACCAACATCAGTTAAATGTACTTAGGACCACCACAACCAAATGCAAAGTTAACACACGTGAAATACTGGAATTTCATTGTTTTCAGCCATTACACTTTCCACAACAATGTTCACAACTTGAACCGAAGCAATCTCCCATGCCTGAACCCACACATACATGCAAACGCCTTGAAGTTCCCGTTCAGTTTGACTGCACGTTACCTATTCGGCCTTTGAGAATCGTTAATCGTAGCAACCTTCACGGGGAACCTCTCATCAGCATGCATCAGAATTGCCTCCCTGTATGTGTGCATGTCATGATCAACGGCGAAATCCTTGGGTACAGACTGTTGAAAATATATAATTTGTTCAGACATTGTGGATTAACAAAATTTGACAAATTATAATCAGTCAAAATTTGATTTATACAAATTTCATTATTACCATGTATTCCTTAAATACTTACCACATGGTAAAACTCCAGCACCATGCCATCGAGCATAACATAAAACACATGGTTCTCATCGTTATGCTCTGTGTGTCCTTCCCAGGTGCATATGTGGTGAGCTCTCTCCTCTAAAATTACATTTACAAAGACCAAGTTAATCGATATAATACATATGGTGGTCTATTTCCTCTAAAAATATGTTTACCAATACCACATTAGTCAATTTATTTCTAAAAATGATTCACAGGTGAAAGTGTACAAACCTTCCATTGCATAGCCTGGTATCTCACGCCTGGGCAGCCTCAACAATGTTGGCCGGACAGTCTCCCGATATATACACGTACCATTGTGTCGGAAAAGTCCCAGGTTCAATTGATAATCACCTAAATTGGTGAATACCATCGGCTGACCAATTTTGATTCCCAGATCAGCAACGAGCTTCTCCCACCGCTCACCAAACAGCCTGCTCGACCTCACAACACTATTTACATCCAACTGCACCCTCAATTGTTTCACCGATACACTAACACCATTGGCATGAACTGTGAATATCTCCTTCCATATGTTTTGTAAAAAATCACCCGGAAGAACCTGCACTTACAGCATGAAAAAAAACGCATGAAAAAAATACATGTAAATTACATTCAAAATGTATAGCAACATTTTTCCGTACGAATATCTACTTAATTTCAATTTTCATTTCGATGCATTAATCCCAGATGCGATACAATTATTTTATAAGATTTACTTGGGTATTTTTAAAATAACACATATAAACAACAGTCAAAAAGTGTACCAACGTTGTTGTTTACTCAGAATATATACCAACATTGTTGATTACGGATATCTACTTACTACTAGTTTTCATTTAAATACATTAGAGTAGAGTTTCGATACAGTAATTTTATAGCAGTTAGTTTGCCATTTTTAACATCATATCAAACCCGAACTTATAACCAGAAACGAATTAGGGGTTACCAGTATGTACCACTGTCAATCACCTAATAAAATCTTATGAAATACCAATACCGTTTATTAAAAACAAGCACGCATAACAATCCAACCATTCACAACATCCACCCACCTTTTCTCTGTTTAAGAATTGTATCCCTTTTTTTATTACGAACGTCTACTGCTACGATTCGCAAATATAGACTCCATGTATTCACATTAAACACCTTTGCATATTGACCATCGTCTACGATACAATAAACTTAATGCCAGCTATCAAAATAAACATAATTAAACACAGTTGTAACTCAATTTACTTTATAACAAACATATATATTTTCCTCTGCTTACGCATTATAACACTATTTTTTATATTTTCCTCTGCTTACGCATTATAACACTATTTTTACTATGAACGTTTCACGTTGACAACCTTTTGCATACTAACCACAATCTACAATAAATATATTACCAACAATATAAAATTTCGCCGATATTTCATGATATGTTTACATCTATGGAAATTAAAAACTATATATGTAGGGCGGTAAATTACTGAATCGTACCTGTCCTCCTCCAGCACGGAATATGGCCAAGCACCTAACAACTCTGTTCCCCACAGTACGACGTTCATAACCAGGACCTTCGGTACCGTCCACATTGTAACTAGTAACGTAGAAAGTACCCAAGGCCTCCTTCACAAAATGTAGTGTTTTAATTGAGGGCGGGATGTTATCCTCTACAAACTTTCTCCACTCATCTCCGTAAACATGGATATCACCATCCATAAGCCTTATTAAACATATGTACCTGCATCTGTTGTTCCCGATAAGAAATATGTGCTCTTCACCTTCATAAAATCTCTGGGCAAATACCGTAGGCAACCTCTGTGGAATGCAAAATTTAAGTCACTTATACTGCTATAACAACATATTACAATTAAAAAGTTATACATAAAAGGAAGAACAAAATCAATTGCAATTCCATATTTACAAGTAGTTCCACATACAAACCTGATACTCCGGATTCGTTTCCTTATTCAGGCGAACCATAAATTGTTGATCCATTTTGCTGCTTTCAACCATAGAGTATCAATACAGTGAGTGCAAAACATTGACATTCAATATTACAGGTAACACAAACGGGCTTTAGAACAATGACTAATTCAGACAACAAGATATAATATCTTTTATGACTTAAAAAGCATACGCATCGAACATCGGAATGTGCAAAACCCATAATATAGATGTCAATGTAATTCCTAACATGTTTCGTACAGATGTTTCTCCCACCTTAAGAGATCTACGGCCATGTTTCATGTAAAATATAGCAAAGGGTAATTCATATTACACAAAACAACTATATATCTTAGGCCTTAGACTACTTTCTTTGGCCACAATCTACGACAATGCGGGAGTATGACCAGAAACACACATAGTATGAACAATAACAACACCGAACACCGTAAGATTAAGGATCGTATTAAACAACAACACGGCAACATTTTTCACCAATACGCACCCAAATACACCCCTTTTGGGAAAAAAAATATATTCACAAAATGATTAGTTTAACTTCGACAAAAATAACATCAAACATGAAATCCCAACAACTTACAACCCACATGATCTACGACCCAAGCAACCTATAACAAACAGGTTTCATGAAGATATACCAAAAACCCACTGGCCTACCAACAGTATTTTCCTTACTAACTATGATCTATGACCACGAAAACTTATAACATACAGGTTTCATGAAGATCTACCAAAAAGCATGATCCTACCAACAATATTTTCCTTACTACGTTCCTAAAAAAGGTAATACATAAAGTCAGTAATCAAGTTAGGTAATACATAAAGTCATTAATTAAGTTAATATGTTCTCAAACAAGTAATACATTAAATGATTGATCAAGTTAGTTAGAGCATAAGACAAACAACAAAGAACGACACATGCAGCTACAGATTACTAACTTAAATATACAGATAAATAAAATACAAATAGACAATCAAACGAGTCGGGGTTTCATTCTTTCAGTAAGTAAATCGAGTAACAAAGGTTAACAAGATGTGAATACAGATATAAGATCAAGATAGTGTCGTTCACCTTTTTTTTAATCCGGCCACAGATATTTTGAAAGGTAGAAGTTTGGTGTTTTCGATTTGTTGGTGTTTTCGATAATTTGTTTATGATTGTTCTGGAGAAGATACAATCAATTACATTTGAGAAAATGAAAAGATGGCGCAGCAAGACTATAAGCATAGCTTAGTAATGAGTATGCTACACAACTTGCATGTATTTCTAAATGTTTAACAATCAAAATATTATGCCATAACACTAAAAAATATACCAACCACATTATTTACATAAAAAATTATAATGTCAATAAAGTAGATTTAACAAATAAAAAAAAAATAAATACATGAAAAGTCCATATATAGCTTCACAATAATCTTTAAATAGTAATTACTACCATAAACTATACACTATATTAACTATACACTAAATAATAATAGTTACTGAACTGAAAAAAATAAAATAAAATAAATACATGAAAAGTCCATGTATAAGTTCACAGCAACCTTCAAGTTGTAATTATTACCTTAAACTATACACTATATTATCAGTTATATTTTTCTATACTAAATTTAATAGCGATAGTTATTGTGTTGAAAACAACGAAAACAATCAATAAAAATTAGCTACATGAAATTTCTAAAAAATGGGGAAAAAAAAGCGATTACTCATCAAAAAATTCTTAAAAGTAATTACAAACGTAAACCGATATAATTTAATATCTATTACTCCTACACAAAAGTCCTTAAAAAATTGTATCATAATAAATACAACAATCAAAATTAAATTTAAAAAAAACCTTAAAATGGTTTAATAGTAAGTAAAGTCATCCGAATTAAAAATACAATCCATGACCGCCCATCGGGCCCAATGTCGATTACCCCTACAAAAAAATCCTTAAAAAATAATTTCATAATAAGTAAAGTCATCGAAATTAAATTTTCAAATCATGCCCACCCGTCGGGCTCCCTAAAAATGGTTTCATAATTAGTAAAACCTTACAAAATAAAATTACAAGTCATGCCCGCCCATGGGCGGGCCTTGAAGTCTAGTGTGTGTATATATATATATAAAATATATATATATATATATATATATATATATATATATATATATATATAATATATGATGTGAATATGCGATGTAACAAATAAACAAAATAGAGTTCGCTAAGCAAGTAAATGAATATGTAAGTGTAATATGAGTGTGTATAACGTAATTCTAGCCATCCATGAAGGAGGTCAATGATTTCATACATAAAATGAATAAATAGAACTCGAAATAAATGTGCAAAAGTAATACACGATCGAATAAATGAAATATGATGCATGAACCATTGAAACTGATATATAAGTGTAGGAAATAAATGTGCAAAAGTAATAAATAGAACTTTAGAGGGTTTTTTATATGTTTAAAATGATCAAGAACACGTATATGATGCACTTCACTTGTTATACGATCACATAATGGTTCGAATAACTTGAAATTGGTTCGAATGACTTGTGAAATCGCTTCTGGCTTTCTTGTAGACTCGGTAAAGGGAGTAAATGGAGCAAGGGATAATTAGTTGAGTGTGTTTGAGAGTGAAGGAACAAAGGTGTGTACATGGTTCGGTATATATACAATGTATATATAAATTTTATAGTTAAATATGGCAAGTTGAGGGAATATATTCCCCTAATAGGGATTCTATGAGATAAGATGAGATTTCCATCGAGTACTATGGAGTTTAAGGGGATGGTTCATGTGGTGTTTCGGTTATGATCAAATTTTATATATGTGTATATCGAACAATATATTAGAGTGTCCAAAATATTTTGTAATGTGACCAAAAGCTTAGAAATGGTTAGGAATGGTTTCTTGGACTCTTATTCGACAAATAAATATAAGAGACATAGGTTAAATCTCGGTTTTGTCGAGTTTGGTTATTTTGGTTAAACAATAGTTGAATTTGTTCATGCCTCGAACGTGTATTACTTTGTGTCTCATTTTATGGTCAAACCTTCGATTCATGAAATGAGATTTGTTGATCCTGATCGTTCGAAGTATGGAGAATCGAGTTGTATAAAAAGTTCCACATGTCATGTGTTGAATTTGCAAGATATCGAGGTTAAGCTATTCATGTTTAGTCGATTTATGAATCAAAGAAATTAGAAAATTAAGTTGGGCCATGAATGGTAGCAGGACAAAATTTTGGGCTAGGAATAGTGATATAGTCCGTTTGGTTTATAATTAGTTTTTAACGGTTTTCGTGGTCCGCGTGTGAGCTCATTCCATGGTATTGTAATCATGTATCAATGTTTAAGTTATCGTAGCGTGATAACGCAACTAAATGAGATAATCTCTCATTATCAAGTGTCAGAAAATAATGCACATTTTCTGATAATTAATCATAATTAATAAAATAGAAAATTACCATTTGTTACACTATCTCTATGGCACAAAGTGCGTGGTGTAACCGACCACAAAAGCCTACAACACATCTTAAACTAGAAGCAGCTAAACATGAGACAGCGCCAATGGTTGGAATTGCTTAGCGACTATGATTGTGAGATCCGTTATCAACCACGCAAGGCAAATGTGGTTGCCGATGCCCTCAGCAGAAAAGAGCGGATAAAACCTCTCAGAGTCAGATCGTTAGGAATGACGATCAGTTCACCGCTTCCAGCGAAAATTCTTGAGGCTCAGGTTGAGGCCCTCAAGGAAGAGAACCGACCGTGTGAGAAGATTTACGGAATGCCAGAGAACGAGAATGGCTTCGTAAAGAGATCCGATAGAGTTTTGTGTTATGGGGACAGAAGTTGGATCCTGCGATACAGAGGAATTCATGATTTGATCATGCACGAATCCCACAAATCCAAATACTCCATCCATCCAGGATCCGACAAGATGTACTTGGATTTGAAGAAGCTATACTGGTGGCCAAACATGAAGGCCGATATAGCTGAGTACGTCAGTAAATGTTTAACGTGTTCGAAGGTCAAGGCTAAACACCAGAGACCATCCGGTCTACTTGTACAACCTAAAATTCCAGAATGGAAGTGGAAGCGCATCACTATGGATTTTATCACCAAACTGCCTAAGACATCGAGGGGTTACGACACGATCTGGGTAATCATGGACCATCTAACTAAATATGCTCATTTCTTTCCAATAAAGGAGAACGATAGCATGGAAAAACTTGCACGACTATACGTGAAGGAAATTGTCGCAAGGCATGGTGTGCCTGTTTCTATCATATCTGATCGAGACAGTCGTTTCACATCTAACTTCTGGAAGTCGCTCCAGGACGCATTGGGAACAGACCTCGATATGAGTACAGCTTATCATCCTCAGACTGATGGTCAGAGTGAAAGGACCATTCAGACATTAGAGGACATGCTGAGAGCCTGTGTGATTGACTTCGGGAACGGCTGGGATAGGCATTTGCCTTTAGCCGAGTTTTCCTACAACAACAGCTAAAATACCAGTATCAAGGGTGCACTGTATGAAGCAATTTATGGTCGTGAGTCCAGATCGCCAATATGTTGGGCTGAAGTCGGCGAAAGCCAACTTACGGGACCAGACCTAGTCCACGAGACTACCGAGAAAATTGTGCAGATCAAGAGCCGAATGAAAGCGGCTCGTGACCGTCAAAAGAGCTATGCCGACAAGAGGCGAAAACCCCTTGAGTTCCAAGTGGGTGATAAAGTGATGTTAAAGGTCTCACCATGGAAAGGCGTGATAAGATTTGGTAAACGTAGGAAGTTGAACCCCCGTTATATTTGACCTTTTGAGATTCTTGCCAGAATTGGGCCGGTAGCCTATCGAATCGAATTGCCATCCAAGCTCAACGCTGTGCATGATGTTTTTCATGTCAGCAACTTAAAAAAGTGCTTATCTAATGATAACGTTGCTATTCCTTTGGATGAAATTCAGCTTGATGAGAAACTTAATTTCATCAAGGAACCAATTGAAATCATGGACCGGGAAGTTAAACGACTAAAGCAGAGTCGTATCCCAATTATGAAGGTCCGTTGGAACTCTCGCAGAGGTCCCGAGTACACTTGGGAGCGAGAGGATGAAATCAAGCGAAAGTATCCTCATCTTTTTTCGAATTCATTGAGTAACGCGAATTGAAATCCGGGACGGATTTCCCCATTAGCTGGGGAGACTGTGACAAATGGTAATTTTGACATTTTAAGTAAATAATAAATATTTATTTATTATTTTTAAGCCGAGCATTTCTATGCGTAATTGCATGTTTCTGAGCATTTCTGAACATTTTTGGGAGCTGTCTCGCATATTATAGCTTACAGTCACTGCTGAAAAAGTTTATTTTTGTCAGTAAGCGTGAATTATTCTATTTCTGATAGTTACTAACAAGTTTCGTATTTAACTAAGAAGCTTTCTCGTATTTACTGAAAAGCGACCCCACACGCGAACCGACAGTACATTATATATGGTAGCAGTCAAATAAATGCATTTTTGAGCAAATAATAATATTTTATTATTATTCTGACAAAAACGTCAATAAAAACTTTATTTTGCGTGTACGTGTCCAAAAAGGTCAAACCGGGACTTTACGGTAACATTTAAGCGTTAACCGACACACGATACACCAACGAGGAGCAAAAATATTTCCCCCTCCCTCTTATTCTTGTCGTTTGCCGCCCATATCACACAACAAGACAAGGATTTTTATCCTAATATCTTACTTAGTGGATGATGACATGTATAGAATTTGTTTTTATACCCCATTAGTTACACATAATACTTCACGCATACATCTTTATCTCAAACACTTACCTAGATCATTTTCTCATCCAAGAACTCTTTCACTAGTCGAACCATCAAAGAAATCAAGATCTACAAAAATCTAGTGAAGTTTGACCTAATCGGGGTGTACTTTCAAGTGTTTTGGGTCAATCGGAACATGTCTTGGGTAAAGTTGGTGCAATTTGGGTTGTTCTTGGGTCTTCTACCTCTCGACTTTTTTTTTAAATATTTTGTAAGGATACTCAAAACTTTTTCAATCTTGTTCATTACATGTTCTTGTGATGTTTAAAAGTGTTACCAAGTGCTTATTATGTATGTTTTGCTAAAATGAAAAAGCTAGGGTTTGACATGTTATTATCGTTGCTCGACTTTTTGGTAGTTTTTATACAAGTTATGTTATTTCTTTCTTGTGTGGTAAATCTTGTTGCTCGTGGTACTAGTTTGATGATACAAATGAGCTTTGAACTAATTACGTGAGTTTAAAACGAAATATACACTTGTTTGTGCGTATATATAATTCGGCACAAGAGAAAAATAAATAATTATTGGGGCTTTGAAAAACATAAAGTTTTGGCTCTAGTGGTGAAATGGTGAAACTTATGCTTAATATTTTATTTTGGATAGCTTATTGAAATAAGCACCAACTTATTTGTTTCGGCTTATTTGTTTTGTGTTAACTTTGGTCTCGACACATATTGGGCCGAGCCCAATATGTTTCGGCCTTGGTTGATTATTTGACCATTTTGCTTATTTATAAGTGCTTATTTGACTAAATTAAATATCGTTACGTAACTAATTAAATTAAAAAGGGCTTAAAGGATTACAACTATTTTTTGGGCTTATAATGGTCTCGACACAGTTGGGTCGAGCCCAACCCAAATTCGGCTTGGTTTGACTTTTTGACCAAACTACGTGATGAACATGTTAAATTGATTTTACAAACTTAACGGTATATATATATATATATATATATATATATATATATATATATATATATATATATATATATATATATATATATATATATATATATATATATCGTAACTTAAAAGGGTTAAATGATTTTTGGGCTAAACTTGGAGTATTGGACCTATTATGGACTTTTCGGTTCAATATATATTTCGGATGACAAAAATGAGTTTTCGAACATTTTTCGACCTTTTATAAATATTTTGACTTATTAAAACGTTATATATCGATTAAAACCGTTTTGAACTCGTTTTGACACCTTAAGCCCAATAAGACAAATAAATGGGCTTTTCGGCCCAAAGTTGTAGTTGTTGACTTTTTGTTGACTTTTGAAAGTATTTTGACTAAACATTGACTTTTGTATCGAAACCCATAATTAAAAAGTAAACGTAACGATAAATATAGTTATAACGATAAATATACATTTTGGACTAGTTTTGCAAATATAGTTAACGTAAGGGATTATTTGAGGAAATTGCAACACTTTGGAAAAATGGAAAAGTTTGAATAAACAAATGGGTCATGCCGGATTTTTCTAAAATTTCGACACTTGGAATATTTTCGGATGAAAACCGACTAAAAGACGAAATGGATTATTTTTATTATTAAAAATATTAATTCTTCTAAATTAATATTTTTAAACTTTATAAGACTTATAAATATATTTTGGATATTTATACACTTATACTTGTTTAATTTCTCAAAATTAAATACTTATAATTATCATTATATTATAAATAATTATAATATTTATAATATAATAATACCCCACTATCACCATTATCATATTAATTTTTCAATACCTATTTAATTAAATATAAGCCCTAATTAATTAAATACTTAGTTATTAAATATATGGGTAAACGCCATAGAATAACAACTTACTTTCTCTAATTTGCCGAGTTGAAACACATACTTTTTTTATTACCATACTTACCAACGTACTTTTAAATTTTGTTCCGACTTCACCCACATACTTTTTTTATTACCTTACTTACCAACGTACTTTTAAATTTTGTTCCGACCTCACCAATATGCTTGTTGAAGAAGACAGGGGTATTATAGTCATTTCAGTGATTACTTTAATATAAAATGGTTATATTGGTGAAGTCGGAACAAAATTTAAAAGTACGTTGGTAAGTATGGTAATAAAAAAAGTATGTGTTTCAACTCGGCAAATTAGAGAAAGTAAGTTGTTATTTTATGGCGTTTACCCTAAATATATATATATATATATATATATATATATATATATATACATATAACATATATATAATATATATATATAATATATATATATATGTATATATTATATATATATAATATATATATATATATATATATATATATATATACATATATATATATATATATACATATATAATATATATATATATATATATATATATATAATTATATACATATATATATATATAATTACATATATATATATATATACGATAATATATATATTACTTACGCATTTTGCGACGACAAACACTGAGCACGGAAGTTCCGTCGCACGTATTTTCACCGTACACTTTCACCATGAGCCATCACCAAAGAGTCTTATACGATAAACTATTTTGAAATGTACCTTACCACACAGCAAGCAAGAAATACATGAGCACTTGGCACACGTAAATCATTCAACTGAGTTAAAGCATTTAAAACATGAATGTTTCGCTAAGACTTACCATACTGATCTAGGTCGCGTGTCGGAGCGGTTGCACTGTGTTATTGTTGACTAGTAGATTGCTATTATTATTAAGGTGAGTTTATAGCCCCATTTTTATACGTATTGTTTTTATAAACCTTGGGGTGAGAAACATGCAAAACTGTTTTCATGGACCAAATTGAACTTTGTTTTTATACACACGGGTATGCGGATAACCTAAGTATGTTTGAATCCCATTGCGCCCACTATCATCAACCGTCAATTCCTGCTGGGAAGCGCGTATGATATAAATAGATCTATTGGGGGTGACTCCCCCGTTCAGTTGGCCCGGCAGGTCAACGCGAACGTATACCATGTCGGATTTTGCCGAGTGTCTAGGGATTAACACTCGCTGGCACCCTTTGTTTGCTATGCCAGCTTAGCATATTGTTTGTCTAGTTTCGGTTGGATGAGCTTAGTGTTAGCATACAGAATGAGTGTGATTGCTGAATTATTTGCTATGGTCAATAAGTGCTTATTTACTTTAAACCTATGAACTCACCAGTGTTAGCTGACTTTTAGCATGTTTTTCTCAGGTGTTTGAGAATGTATTCATTGAAGGCAGGGCATGGCATTGGTTATAAGTTTTCTAGAAATGTTTTTGCTTATGCTTTAAACTCTTAATTGAGACGTTCATCTTAAATGGGCCTTGTTTTAATTGAATTAAACTTGATGTACGAAAATTAACTTTGGAAATGTAAACTATTTTAAAACGGATTTTAATCAGTTCTCTAAATCTTTGTGTTGTGATTGTCGATTTAGTAGCAACCAAATATGTATGCTTCCGCAAATCCTAATTTTGGGGGTGTTACATATTTGTATTAACAATCTCCCCCTTTTTGTTGATGACAAAACATAAAATTATTTTAAATAAAAGGATAAAATTCGTAAGTTTGAATTTAAGCTTTTACACTTTTCTCCCACTTTTTTTCGAAACAAAAAGAGTGTCGAAAAGCAACTAACCCGAGTGCAAGTTTTAAGAAAAGTAAAGATGTAAATATGGAGCAAAGAGGGTAAAAAGTGCTTAGTTGCTCCCCCTTGATGAGGGCGTCAAGTAATTAGGAACACTAAATGTGATCATTGCAAATTATTTACAATGTTTTTGCTTTGAGGAAAGCTCCCCCCCATTGAGGGCGTCGAGTGCTCCATGTGTATTTTTGAAAATCTACAAAAAAATGGTTAGAAAAACAAGTATATGTTGTCCCTTTGAAAGGTTGGTTGCATAAAAATTTGGTTAGTTATCTGTTTGCCCGGATCCCACGGCTCCTTTTCAGAAGGGATCCACCAAGCATAAACTCAGGGATCCGGCTACCTGTAGTTTTGTTAGCAGTAGAAGAGGATAGAAAATGATTTGAACACAAGTAATAAACACACCAAATATGTTCACATAAGCACATAGTCATGAAAAATCATTTAATAAACATAAGAGAAATGATACAACAAAGGTCAAATCTCTAAAAACTAAGAAAATTATCTTAACATGAAAAATTCCTATTGACTAAAATGAGGCCTAAGACTAAGGATAGTGAGACCAATTGTGCTTGCATTTCAAGGTTTTTCGGGAAGGTTAGGTTTGGTGACGTCATCTAAACGTTCAAGGAGATGGTAGAACATGAAACGTACTTCATCACGTAGTTCATGAACTAAGGTTTGGACATGTTGACAATGATGACAAGTATCATTGTGACTTGGTTCTAAGAGAGAAGGTTGTGGAAGTATGTTTGAGGTGAATGGTTCTTGAGGAGGTTGTGGATGTACCACGGGTGTTGGTAGAGAAGTATGTGTGGGTGGAAGTGTGTTATTGTTAGGTTGAGGTGGTTGGGATGGTTGATATCTTCTCATAACCCAAAATGGGACATTTGAGGGTGGAGGATAGGAAGGCAAGTTTGCTATAGGTGGTGGTATGTTAATGTCAACATCTAGGTGATGGGATGGTGGTTGAGTTGACATTCTCTCAATCTATGAGAATGTTAGTAATGGTGGTGGATTAGAGGATTTAGGAGGCAAGTCCTCCAAAGAGTTAAAGTAGAGGTGAGGTGATGAATGAGTTGTGGTGAAAGAAAGGATTCTAGGTTCAAGAGGTGAGGTTTGTATAGGTTGAGTTGAGATAGGTGTGCTTTGTAATGTAGGTTCAATGGGAGGTGTTGGTTCAATTGGAGTAGGTTGTGGTGAGGTTGTTTTGGTGGAAGCAATTTGTGGTGGAGTTGGCTCGTTTGAAGGAGGATTTTGGATGTAGTTTGAGAGAGGTGTTCTACTAGAGGGTGCTTTGATGGGTGAGGCTTCGGTTGAGGATATTTCACACATGATTCGTGCGGCTTTTCTTGGTGGACTCCTAGTGGATGATCTTGCACTTGGTGCTTTAGTCATGTTTTTAGGTAGGTTTAGAAGGTGAGTTTACAGTAGAAGATGGTTTGTTTAGGTGTGGTTTAGAAATACAAACACAAGTGGTTTAAATAGTGAAGGATCAAGTATGGTAATTAAAGCCTAAGCCACTAAGATCCTTTGAATTGCAATGATATGCATGCACCAAGGTCAACTACAGTGATACAATCTTCTAGGAGATATATTAAAGGCAATGTGGAGTGTTTGAGTGGATAAAGTTGAGTTTTGGAAGGTTTTACATGATCAAAGCTGTGTTTGTTTGCCCGGATCCAGCGGTTCCTTTTCAAAAGGGATCCGACTAGCTTTAGCTGAGGGATCCGAATAACAGATCAGGTGTGAGTTATAAATGATTATGATTAAGCTATAGCAGCCCTATGTTTTATGGTGTAATGAGTGTGATATGGTGTCTTAAATGTGAAAATCCTGAGAGGTTTAGGACTAATGATGAGGGGTTGTCATTAATGGTCTTTAGTAAGGAGAAAGGGATCTAAAATAGGTTAATATGTGAATATAAGTTAAGAAAATCATACCACTAAGTGTTAATTGTATGTGGGTTGCAGGGAAAGGTTATATGAAAATTTTAAAAATTCTTTAAAAATCATAAAAATTAAAAGATTGATTTTAGAGCATTTTGAGTTTGATTTGGTGGAAATAAATTTGTTAAAAGTTTACTTAAATTATAAATAAGTGTAAAATAATCAGAGGGAGGTGATGCAAGAAGTGGTATTGAGAAATGGTGGTTATTTTGAAGATGATAAATCATAAACATCTCGGAAGAAACTTAAGTTAATCCTGAGAGATCAAGAGAGCTGCTAACCTCAAAGTCAGCTCAAATGTGACTAATAGGAGATGGATAACTAGTGTACTAAGGTTAGAATGGTTGAGGGTGATAAGAGGTGATATAAAATTTTATTTGTTTTGTCGGATCTACCGGTCCCCTTTTAAAAGGGATCCGACCAGTTAAAATGAAAGGATCCGGCTTCTGAGTCTATTTCTTTCATAGTGGGCATGTAGAAGTTTCCTCATAAGTCAAATAAAAAATCTAACACTTCAGGCAACACTTATACATAGATACTAGTAAGATACACTAAAAGGAGCATGTAAGAAACACACAAAAGTAATCAAGCACTACGCCAGAATGTGGATTTAGTCACACATGCTGTTTTTCGAACAGCCACACAGTCGCTTTTTTATGTGACTAAATGTACCAGAATAAAATAAACAGCCACACTTGATCCGACTTATGTGACCATTTCGGAATTACATCTGAGGCTACAGCCACACATTCGAATATTTTCGTGACTATACGTATATGGTAAAAAAAAATTTGATTTTTTAGTCACTTATAATTTGGGACGTGTGACGGATACAAATACGGTTGAAACATTAGTCACACTATATATATACATATGTGACAAATATATGTCACGCAATTGAAAAGTGTGACCAAAATCCATATATGGTCACACGAAGTAATTGTGTATGTGGCTAAATCATATACTCAAGTTTGTCACACATTATTTAAACGTGACTGCTAGCTTTTGTTGAAAATTTAGCCACACACTTGAACAGTGTGACCAAATGTCATATATGGTCACACTAAACCATAGGCATACATGATTAAGTGTGACTAAATTCGATACAAATGATCACGTAAGTTAATATGTGTGTCTAAAGTTAAGTGTGTGTTTGCCTGCCAATTCCTAATGTGTATGGTCACATTTAATTGTAGCACAATCATGTGACTATAGGCTATACAATAGTCACACCATACCACAAATGTGCATCTAAATTATGTTTATGGCCACATTATAAGGGTATTATATGTGACCAATACATTCAAAATAGTCACACTGTGAAATATTCATGTGACTATAGTCAAAAATTTCAAAATCTCAATGTTTTGGCTCCATTGTAAGCATTTATGTTTTCTTCTAATCCTATGTAGCTAGTTGTTCAACAACCACATTAATTGTACCGTATTATATCAATTTTTTTCCTGCATTATATAATACCCCAGTTATCATCAACTCTTTATCATATCAATTGCTTTTCACCATGGACGTACAAAATGGTTGTCAAATGGTCTGCATTGACTGTTGGGTTGAAAGTGAAAACAAGGCTGGATTGACCTTTTTTGCACGGCATCCCCCTTATACGGATTTCAGGTGGTATGTTTGTCCAGTGTGCCTTGAAAGAAGGGGAACCCCATCTTATACTGGTAGGGGTGGTGTTACAAGGGAAAAGACAACTACAACAGATAGTAGTGGATATGTAATTGGCTTACATATTAATGCATCTACAAGAGTTGGTGCTTACTTGGGCAGTCGTGATGAAGAAAGTAAACCAACTGCAACTCAAACAGCAAGTGGAGTATGCCCAAGTCAAGCACCAAGTGAGGAACCTGCAACTCAAAAACCAAGTGAAGAATCTGCAAGACAAACACCTAATGAAGAACCTCCAACTCATAAACCAAGTGATTCACCTGCTAGTCAATTAACCAAGTGAATAACCTGCAAGAAATGCTATGTTGTCTTTCAGTGTAAATGTAATTTAACTGATATGTTGAATAATTAATATGTTATTTCATTAGCAGTAATAACTATACATTCTAGCAGTAATAACTATAACTCTAGCAGTCTTAATTCTATTTCTTGTCCTTGGGTCCTAGATACTCTCCCATCTTCCTGAGCAGTTCATATGCCATGTCATCATACTCAAGCTGAAGCTTGAGTATTTTCTTCCCACGCAACATCTGATGTAGAATGTCTTTGTGAAACTTTAAAGGGTAATCCTTTTCTACAAGCATGTAGATCACCAACTCATTTACAGTTAAAGCATGTACTCCACATTGTTGAAAAATTTTCCATTCTTTAACAGTATTGTGCTTTAGTCTTCTCCAACATTCATCCTCAGGATTTGGTTCAAACATTACCTTCAAGTAATTCCAGACTTCTCTATCATAAGCTTGTTCTGGTGTCTTATTATGAAATCTTTGTTTAAGTAATTTCCATAGAGCTATCATATCTCGTCTATCAAAATTATGAACCATGTGAAGAAAGCTTACAAACCTTCTAGAAGAACCATCATGCCTCTTAATATCGTAATAAACTGTTTCCCCATGAGATCCAGACTTATAATCAACAATGGGTTGTTTGACACTTAAAGGTTGTGCATCCATGGCTTCTCCTACAGAGATAACTACAAGTTCAGTGTGAGCTTGCATTTGTTCATTAGCAACAGCTTGCTCAGTTTGTTCTTGTTTTCTCTTTTTACTGCTTTCTCTTTCCAACTGTTCACCTGCTCTCTTTGAACTTGTTTTCTCTTCTTTCTTTTCTTCACTGCCCTTCACCACCTCAGCATTCAAGAAGCGTTCATTGTTTCTCATGGCAATTGCATATAATTCTTCAATTCTTTTATCATCCAAGAATTTCAAATCCTTTAGTTTCCAACCGACCACATTCTTCAAATACCTGCACATGAGATCTCTTCTTTGTTTTGGAGTGGGTGGCTTGTTCTTCTTAGCTGCATATCTTTGTGCTGCAAACTTCTTCTTTTTTGCATCAAAAATTTCTTTCAACATCCTGGCTTTTTCATCTACTGAGTACTTATCTTGCACTTCTTTATGTACTATTTTAGCAAGCTCACAATCAGCTTCAACCTGAGCCCTTTCCTCAAACCATGAAGCTATTAACTCTGCATTTTTTTGCGCTTGTAATTTTTCTGCATACTCCTTGTCTGAAAGAATCTGAGCAGCTTCTTGAGCATCAAGATCAGCCACTTGTCTTGTCAATTCTTCATCTGTAATCATTGGTTGTTGTTGTTGTTGACTAGGTGACTGAAACTTAAATTTCTTCTTAGGTTCATCAATCAACAAACCTTTGCCTTTTTCTGATGGTGAAATAGTTGTTGATGGTGTTTTTGGTACTGATACTGGCTCTTTAATGACAACTCCTTTTGCCTTAGATTTTGCACTCCTCATCTTTGTTAATATTTGAGCCATAGTCATATCATCATCACCTTGAGTAGCAGTAACCTTATCAATAGCAGGAATAAATTTAGTCTCAGTAGCACTAACCTTATCAATAGCAGCAATACTAACTTCAGTCTCAGTATAGAAAACTAACCTTATCAATAGCAGGAATAGCAGGAATAACTGGCTCACTAGCAGGAATAACTGGACCACTAGCAGGAATAACTGGGTCACTAGCAGGAATAACTGGCTCACTATCAACAGTTGTAACCTTGCCCAAACGCCTATCCATCACCGCTTCATTCCCTTGGTTATCAGCAACTAGAAATTCCATTGGATCACTCTCTTCACCAATACTTTCACCCTCTTTATCCTCCCCTGAAACTTTGCCTTTATTCCCCCCTGTTTGGGAGCATCCTTAGAAGCTTCAGAAGATTTAACCTTTTGTTTGGGAATTCTTGATCCTTTGAATCCTTCTAAATACCTAACCCTTCTCTTCAAAGCCTTTATCTCCCCACCTTGAGCTTTGATGACTCCATCTTGGGAAGAAGCTATTGCTCGCAGATCACTAATTTGTGCAGACAGCTTGGCACAGGTATCCTTCAATTCATTCAAAAGTTGCATACTATCCTCACCACTTCGGCTTGTGTTACCTAGCCCAAGAGGTGGATTACTGGAAAAGTTAAGTTCAGTCTCACCCCTAGGATGAACATCCGAACCCCCCATTGTTTCCATGTGACTGGGACCTTCACCTGAATCAGTTCCAGAGGAACTTTCTTCATTAGAAGTTGTCTTGGTTCGGGTCTTAATGATTTTACCACTATCCTATGCTGCTGCTAAGCTAGACACAGTAGTGGCAGCCCTTGCCAACATGTCACTCTCCCCCCCAGTGACATCCTCATCTACAACAGTTGGTATAGAACCACTAGCCTGAGGTAGCTCAGTGTTCTTGGTGTTAGTCCTACGTTTATAGGTCTGTTGTTGTTGTTCTGTGGGTGTGTGATGGGTACCAGCTGGGATTGCTGAACCTTCACCCATTTGGGTTTGGGCTAGTGCCAACATTGTTGGAAACAAAGAAGTCACTCTCCCTGAAAAATCTTTTCCAACCCTCCTCATATTAGCAAAAACCTTTTTGGTAAGGCAGGGAGTGGGATAAACATTTTTGTGACTTTTCATTTTTTTAAATTGGTTGTCCAAAAAGAGTTGCAAAAACCTTGGGTATAGAAAATATTTAGCCGAAGAACTATCCAAGTTCTTAACCATACTATCAAAAATTAATTTTGAGAAATTAAATCTTTGAGTATTTTCAACCAAAAAAATTATAGTAGAAGCTACATTACTGCTAAATTCATTCCATGCAGTGGTCTTTGGACTTAGACACACTAAGACAGTATGAATTAAGAATTTCTACTGAGGAGAAAAATTACCTTTTTGGAACTTTAAAGCATCTGTATATCTCTCATAGCCCATCAGTGCAAGTTTTTCAAAGATTGTAGTATTTGGAAGATTCTCAACTCCGTTAGCATCATCTAGGAGAAGATCTCTTTGAATAGACGCCTCTGTAATGATAATCATCTGCCCATCTACAAGGGCATGGATTTGTGCTTCCCCATTAATAGTTTTGACCTTAGCAGACGACCAAAACTGGATAATGTTGGAAGTATATATAGTAGGTTTTACTGTTAATGCAAACTTAATATAGCTTGCATTAAGGAAATCAATGATCTCAGTAAAATCTACAGACTCATTGGATTTTTCTAAAAAGGCAACATGATGCGTGGGTTTTGCAACCTTACAACAGGTTTTACCTCTCGAGGGATCTCAAGAGGCTTACAACCCCACCAGGCAGTGTACCTGACCGATGTAGTATAGTGTAGTGGTAAGTACGGGGGATTGATCGTTCTCCACAGGGAATAGTGTTCGTTAGGTGTGAAAGGCTACTCTAATTAGGTCTAAGGGTTGAGGAAGATTCTTTTTATGTTTTTATAATTTTATGAAAGCAAGTAAAATCTCGGGTTTTGAAGGAGTGGGCGGAATTAGTTGCTAGTCAACTAACCCAAATTACTACAAATGCAAATAAAATAAAATAACAAAAATGAAAAGTGGTGAGAAACTTATGTGTAGAGAAATGTGTTTACTTAGATTTCCTTACTCCCTAACTATCTTTTACCGGTTAATTAGTGTGTATTAGTCGCGTGGATGACGGGTGTATTCCTTAATACCATTCGTGGGGTGGCGTACTTACTTCCCCAAACTCTACAAGCTCCTACTTCACTCCTATGTCGAGCCGGCTAGGAAGCTCCTAACATGGGATCACTAGAATTCGCTTGTGCATTAAATACAACCATAAAAACCTTTAGTACGCGTTTGGTTCATGTTTCTTAAGACGTTCAAGCAAGTTACCGAATAGGAAGTTAGCCAGTTTTCTTAAGCCTAACATAGATAAACAATCATCCAATACAACTAACAACACACTAACAACCAATAATCAATAGCTAGGTTTCATTAGATCTAAGCAAACACAAGATAAAATTAGCCTAACATGTTAAACAAAAGACAAGCATAAGATAGAATCAAACAACACATAGACATATTGAATGATTAATTGATAACTTATCTTTCAATGAAACATGGAAGATCTCAGGGCAAAAAGCCCTGAAAAAGTAGCTAAAATCGTCTTAGGGTTTTATCCCAAAATTCCACACACTAAGCTCTCTCTTAATGACAAAAAATTAGAAAACTATATATAGACTTTGACATCTGACGGCGTCACCTTATGCATTGTGACGCCGTCACCTCGCCGCTTTTAGGGTTCCCGGATGACCATCTTGACGCCGTCCCTCTTTAGCTCTTCAAAAATCCATTCTGGCTTATCAAGGCTTGACGCCGTCGGACCTATAACGTGACGCCGTCCCCTTATGATTTAAGCCGTGACGCCCTTGATTTAGTTAAAGCGTGACGCCGTCAGAATTCTCATGCAAACTCACTGGCCCGTCATGAGTAAATTTCACATCCAACTTTTCTTGCCAAGGCATGACGCCGTCTGGAGTTAATGTTGACGCCGTCAAAGGTGACTTTCAGCACAATTTTGAGACTTTGCCGTTTTCTTCACTTTTATGCTCCAAAAACGTCCAAAATGCCTCCTTTTCTAGATTTCTCCTCAAAAGTACCTAAAATGACAAAAGGAACGATTTAGGGCAATATTTGATCAAATAAATACGATTTCGGGCTTAAATGACCCCTTAAAAGCGGTACACTTTTCGCCTCATCAAATACCCTTACACTTGAGATTTGCTTGTCCTCAAGCAAATGCGCTTTTATTCTAATCAAAATACAAGTTAGGGGTCATTTAATGCAAACATAAAAGTAATTACAACAAATAATCGTTCCACTTCAATCATAATAAGCACGGAGATTATATACTAGCACCTCACAAGTAGTGTTTAGATACTCACATCTCTCAAGTGTCATCAAAATAAATCTCATAAATGAAAACGGATAATATCTCTCACTACCTGTCATAGCAAATAGATTACCATAGGCTTGGGAAAGGATCGAAAACCTCCTCCACTAGGCGTAAGCACCTAAGATAAACTATCAAAGAGGGCTTTTAAATGGGTTATAACGTTAGGTGTAGGGAAAAGGAGAACACGGTTTGGTTGGATAAAGGATATTTTACTGGTGGCGAGTTAAAAATCTTGATCAATTACATGTACTATACAACGTTGCTAAGCCAAGACTAGACTCGATCTTAAGCTAATGAAAGAAAATAACAAAACATAAACATAAAATAAACATAAAATGAAACGGGATGGTAGTCCGTATGTTTTTTTTCTACTTTTCTTTTTCTCATTTTTTTGTATTTTTCTTGATTTTTTCGATTTTTTTTTTTTTTTTTTTTTTTTTTTTTTTTTTTTTTTTTTGCATACACTTTTACCCTACCATCCAAAATAATACATCATAGGGGCGTTGCATCCCCTTACACTTGAACTTTTACATAACTTTACAAATAACTATTCTAATGACTCGAATTAAGATAATCAAAACACTTGGAGTACTTTTAAAAACATTTAGAACATATGGGGGTAATAATGTTGTTCTTCCCCATTACTCCATTACACTAGTACTTTACCCACGAGTCCCAATCGTCCCAAAACAATATGTACAAGGATATGACTCGACTTAGCAACCATGTAATCAACTAGATAATTAACTTGGGTTTAAACAAATGTTGTAACAATAATGCACTAAAAATGAGTGCATACAAGGTAGGCTAAGGCGATTTGGGTGTACATTTTAGTGGGGTGTAACAAATTCTTCCTTCAAGTAAAATGCTTAAAGGTCGAAACGAAAAGATAGGCTCTGAGGGGTGTACTAGGGGTATCGTGTACTAAAAATGAGTACAACGCAAAGGGTGTGGGAGAATTACTTGACCAATGTAGCCAAAGTAATTATAACAAAAACACAGGTGTAAAACAATGGGTTAATCCTAATGCCTCTTATCATGTAGTAAATCTAACTACACGAATGTAGTCTCACTTGTGGCCTTGGAATGGTCCTAACGCAAGTTCTAGAATCTAAGTGCTACCGGTACACACATCATAGCATAAATGCTTTTCCTACCAATTCTAGGGTGAACCTCACATATTTGGGGGTGGAAAATTTTTTAGTGGTACGGTTTTTGTGCTAGTCATATAACTCCTATCCGTGAGACGCTTATTAGGATCAAAGTTTCACTCCTATATGTTGTAAAAAATTTTAAATTTGGCACTAAAATTACCTTAACAAGTATTTCTCTCAGTTTTATTACACATCTACTATCAAACAAACAAAAATCAAGCGCAATAGTATTCTCTTAAAATCGTACTTTTACCCTCCCCTTACACTTAAGATGAACATTGTCCCCAATGTTCAAATGACAAATGTAAAAGCATAAAGTAAAAGAATGAAATCAAATACTCCCCTGATTCGCTCGTTGGATAATGAAATTACACGGTTAAATCGTCCTCCAAAGAGAATGTTGAAGCTCCATGACTAATGCATCGCCATAAGCTTGATTCAAAACATTTCCTTGTCCAAAATAACCTGTTGAACCTGAGAAAACAAACACGAAAACCTGCATAACATCGGCGGGATAAAATCTATATATAAGGATATAATGCTTGTGGAATGATAATTTTGCAGATTCCTGGAGATTATAAGTTGGAGATTTTAATAAAAACTTTTTAAAAACAAAAATTTCAAAAATTTCTGAAAATTAAATCTGACGCCGTCAGGTTATAACCCCTGACGCCGTCAGAAATGACCTGACAAAATATTTCGTTTTTAGTTTCCGGAAAATTTCTGGAAAAACCTTTATCTTACTTCCTGGAAATCCTGCAAAATATCATTATGACTCGATACAAGCATTTGACTCAAACAAATACTAATATGTATGTTAATTTAATATTATTATGATTCATGTTCATTTGTTCTAATAAACCGATTTGACTTTCCCTTACACTTATCTTTTGCAAAATACCTTTATATGTAGTTAAGACGAAGTTAAAAACAAAATAAAGCATTTTCACAATTTTAGTTTTGAACATGAATCAATAATAATAAAAATTAAACATACATACGGAAGCAAATAAAATCAAACAAACAAATAAATAAACACACAAAGCAAATAAAACAAATAAAGCTTGGGTTGCCTCCCAAGAAGCGCCTTTCTTTATTAACGAGTCTTGTAGCTAGACTCAAAGTCACTCTACCTAGTATCGCTTATGCTCACGTATCCGAGTGTGAGCCATCTAATTGTTGCCTCATCTTTCTTGTATTCATCATTTAGCTCCAAACATCCATGATAGTATCTCTTATTTTTCTCATGTGGATATTTGAGCCCCTTCCTCTTATCATTCTCACTTAACAAGTCGATAGGCATAATTCTATTGCAAGATTCAATGGGGTAGTTCTTAAACCAAGGATGTGCTCGGGGCATTTGATAGACAAAATCTTCATCCCCATCCGAGAATGTAATTAACCCGTCCACAAGTTTTTCGTCAAGGTTGGTCAACCTTTTGAAGGGTTCTCCAAAAATGACTTGGGTTAATTTGTTATCAATGAATTCTCCTAAGTTCTCCATAACCATAAAATCCACCAAGTATACAAAACTTCCAACGAATACGTGCAGTGGCTCAATCCTAGCGACAATGTTATCCCCTTGATATTCTAGCTCATTTACCATGATTTTATTATAATTAGCGCGAGAGATAATGTTCATAGGTAAAGATGAGTTAAGGTAAGCATAAAAATCATGATAACCAATCTTACACGGAAATTGCATGTTAAAGAGGCTATCCTTTTCGATCTTAGTCCTAGGGTCAACATACTTAAAGGGATCAATTTCCTCCTTTTCCCATTCCTCGTTAACTACTTCTCCATTACCGATATCCTCATCGGAGTCTGAGTAGTAAAATGGACTAACATAGTCATTCTCATGGTCAGACTCCTCCATCTCAGAATTGTTACCAAAGTGGTGGTCGGGTGAAAGGTTGTTGTTTGCTACTAAGGGGGCGGGAACGGGTAGTTGAAAATTTGCACGGCGAAAAACACGAATAACAGGGATCAAATGACCAATGTTACTCATGAGGTAAGTGGAAGGTATCACAAACAAAAGTACAAAGAAATAAGATAGGCTAAAGAAATCCTAGAAAAATAAAATAAAAATCTCACTAGAAAGGAATCTAGTGAGTAGACCTAATAGAAATAAAAATTCAACCTAAACAATAACTATTCCCCGGCAGCGGCGCCAAAAACTTGATGCGTGGGTTTTGCAACCTTACAACAGGTTTTACCTCTCGAGGGATCTCAAGAGGCTTACAACCCCACCAGGCAGTGTACCTGACCGATGTAGTATAGTGTAGTGGTAAGTACGGGGGATTGATCGTTCTCCACAGGGAATAGTGTTCGTTAGGTGTGAAAGGCTACTCTAATTAGGTCTAAGGGTTGAGGAAGATTCTTTTTATGTTTTTATAATTTTATGAAAGCAAGTAAAATCTCGGGTTTTGAAGGAGTGGGCGGAATTAGTTGCTAGTCAACTAACCCAAATTACTACAAATGCAAATAAAATAAAATAACAAAAATGAAAAGTGGTGAGAAACTTATGTGTAGAGAAATGTGTTTACTTAGATTTCCTTACTCCCTAACTATCTTTTACCGGTTAATTAGTGTGTATTAGTCGCGTGGATGACGGGTGTATTCCTTAATACCATTCGTGGGGTGGCGTACTTACTTCCCCAAACTCTACAAGCTCCTACTTCACTCCTATGTCGAGCCGGCTAGGAAGCTCCTAACATGGGATCACTAGAATTCGCTTGTGCATTAAATACAACCATAAAAACCTTTAGTACGCGTTTGGTTCATGTTTCTTAAGACGTTCAAGCAAGTTACCGAATAGGAAGTTAGCCAGTTTTCTTAAGCCTAACATAGATAAACAATCATCCAATACAACTAACAACACACTAACAACCAATAATCAATAGCTAGGTTTCATTAGATCTAAGCAAACACAAGATAAAATTAGCCTAACATGTTAAACAAAAGACAAGCATAAGATAGAATCAAACAACACATAGACATATTGAATGATTAATTGATAACTTATCTTTCAATGAAACATGGAAGATCTCAGGGCAAAAAGCCCTGAAAAAGTAGCTAAAATCGTCTTAGGGTTTTATCCCAAAATTCCACACACTAAGCTCTCTCTTAATGACAAAAAATTAGAAAACTATATATAGACTTTGACATCTGACGGCGTCACCTTATGCATTGTGACGCCGTCACCTCGCCGCTTTTAGGGTTCCCGGATGACCATCTTGACGCCGTCCCTCTTTAGCTCTTCAAAAATCCATTCTGGCTTATCAAGGCTTGACGCCGTCGGACCTATAACGTGACGCCGTCCCCTTATGATTTAAGCCGTGACGCCCTTGATTTAGTTAAAGCGTGACGCCGTCAGAATTCTCATGCAAACTCACTGGCCCGTCATGAGTAAATTTCACATCCAACTTTTCTTGCCAAGGCATGACGCCGTCTGGAGTTAATGTTGACGCCGTCAAAGGTGACTTTCAGCACAATTTTGAGACTTTGCCGTTTTCTTCACTTTTATGCTCCAAAAACGTCCAAAATGCCTCCTTTTCTAGATTTCTCCTCAAAAGTACCTAAAATGACAAAAGGAACGATTTAGGGCAATATTTGATCAAATAAATACGATTTCGGGCTTAAATGACCCCTTAAAAGCGGTACACTTTTCGCCTCATCACAACATTATTATGAGGTTCGGTAAAAGTTAGGTTCGACATTATGATTTGATTTGGGGGTTTTGCAATTTGACGATTAAAATTCGATTAGGGAGTGGAAGAGAGAGAGTAATGTGTGCGTGAATGTGATTGTGTGCAGCAATTGGGGGTTTATACCCTTTATGTAAAAAGTGATACAAACTACCCTACACTCCCAACCACTGCTAAAAGGATACCCAGCAGTACAACGTTTCGCTAGCAGTACAATTGTTTACCTAGCAGTACAATAATAATAATTGCATTCAAATATCATAAACTTGTAATAATAACTGCATTCATATATTAAACCAAGTTAAAATAAGTTTACATTTACATAGGAAAAATATATAAAGAAAAGATGCATTAAGACACATATTTACTAGCTTCAATACTTCTGTAAACATCAACTATTTTCTCTCTTTCTTCTTCTATTTTTTTGTTCCTCTCCTCAATTTTCTTCTGATGCTCCTTAATGACCTCTAAATCTTTCTTGTTCCTTTCTTCAAACATCTTTATACGCTTGTTGTGAATTTCTATCAATGTGTTTTCAACACCATACTGGCCTTCACTACATTTCTCCCAAATATGTTAGGATATGCCAAATTTTTTATATTTTTCAGGCATTGGTGGAGGAGAATCATCCCTTGGGTGTTTGTTTTTGTTGGAACAAGGAGTTGAAGAGGAGTCAACCATTCAAATTTGTAATTTATTTTCTAATGAAAATATCAAAGGAGTTGTATATGAACGGTTGATTATGAACGGTTTTCCATGTCGAGTTGTACAAATAGGCTAAAGAGGTATACGAACGGTTCCTAATACTTTAGGCGGGAAGAGGGACCATCGAGAGGCGCCAAAAGTAAACAGATGGATAATATTGATCGGATTTGGTTTGTGTTTGGTTTGGATTTGACTAGTGTAGTTGATCTAGAAGTGTGTTTGGTGTTGGATTGACTAATTGACTTTTTCATTAGGGTAATTGAGATTTTCTATATTAATGATGCTTAATGTAATTTGTGTGCTAACTTTAATGACTAATTGACTTTTTCATTAGGGTAATTGATATTTTCTAGTACATGTTTAATGTAAATACATGCTTTAATATCTATAGTAGTCTGAATGTGTTTGTGTGTGAGATGTGTTTGAGAAGTATGGGTATATTTAGGCCACTTCCAACAATAACTCAGCCTTAACAAATTCAAATTCAAATTCAAATTCAAATTCAAATTCAAACGTAAGATAAAGTACAACATATTAACGCTGCATTAACGCAGGTTAGCCCAAACAATTAAAATTCAAAGTCACGTTAATAAAATGAGTGCATTTGTACCCTATAAATACCAATGCTTCTGAAGCACAAGTCACACAGAAACAAATTCCAAAATTCTCAAATACTCAAGATCCAAGCATCTCAAATTCAAGATGTCTTCCAGAAAAGATTTCGGGCAACAATTTCCAAGCCCACCACGCCAAAAGGATTTTGGCCAACAATTTCCAAGCCCACCTCGCCAAAAGGATTTTGGCCAACAGTTTCAAAGCCCACCTAGCGAAAATGAAAAATTCCATACTCCACCCGAGCATATCTTTCCGGTTTTCCAACCGGAAAATTTGTCGGTGAATAATCAACCTAAAAATGAACCGGTGCAAAATCCACCGGTTCCCAACCAAGACCCAAATCCGTTTGGGTTAACTGAGGAACAAATTAGGCAAGAGGAAGCAGATATGCAAGTCCTCCTGGAAACGGAAGCACTTGAAAGAGAAGAGGAAGCTGATCGTTTAGAGCGGCAAGCCAGAGAGGATGAAGAACGTAGGCAAAGGTGGGTGTAAGATACAGTAAAAATCCATTGTGATCATACTCGTTAATTAATAATAATCTCAACTTACTGTCTAATAAATCCCATTTTTATGGGGAAATTTAAAATTTTCCTTATTATATTATTCTCACCAAGTCACGTTATCACGACATTTACCAAATAACAACACTAGTTCATGACACGTGCTTCGGGACATGACTATTTCACAAAAAACAAATATTTCACAAATACCCATTTTCACTAAATTCAAATTTCAATAAATATGTTGAATATTAATAAGTATATACACAACCTCATACTGTTACTAATTACAACTTACCTAAATTTAACATACTAATTACATTCAATTATCACTAATTACCACTAGTTATTTTCTTTTCACTAAATTACACAAACCAATCAGACCCAAATGTCCAGCACAATACTCGAATGCCAAGCCCAACCTCCAACCAGTTTCATTTTGTTATTCCATGTGGTATCCAATCCTACACCTCCTCAAAAATAGCCCTCGATCTCTCAATTCCTAAACAAGACATACCAATATTTTTGCATGAGCTTGACCACTACCCACTAGACTATACTCGTGCCAAATTTCAGGTTTAGATGTCACGAATTACTATGGTTTGCAAAGCCAAACCGTTTGTCCCATTCTTACCCAAAACGCATGGATAAAAATCCCAAAACCCAACCATTTTGAACCACGATTTATCCTAAGGTCTTCTAATGATACTCTTAACATAATATGATTTTTAAAAGGAGGTCCGGACTGCAGGAGAAAGATGTGGTTCGCTAGTTCTATTTTGGAGCTCGTATAAAAAGAAAACGTGTGCATATATGTAACACTAACTAAGATAAGACTATACCAACTCTTCAAATCTTTTCTAAGATCTCATAGAGTCAAAAAAAATGCCACCTATGTACCCTAACCACTGGTCATCCACAGTAGCCCTCAATAATAGAGTTTGAAGTCTTTGAAAGTCATAAAACGTGTGTTATTCCTTCTATAAAAACTACCCTAGCCTCACCACTTCATACCACTCACTAAATATCATCATTCTAAATATCTTTCACTCACAAGACCATCTCTGAAAAACCAAAAGTATTAACTCACTCATTTGGAAGCTTTTCGAGTGAACAAGTTACATACATAAGTAGCATTTAGCGAAGTGGGTTGCATCTTGTGCTTTGTTCGACCTCACACACGTCTCCACCACCTTCAAAAGGTGTAGTAAGTGTCTAATAACTCTCTTGCTTTCACATCTCACATACACACTTCACCCATGCATATTTTTATTTGCACTCGAACATCTCTTTTCTTTTACATATTGTTATTACGTATAATAAGTTCACAATCCCACAAGAAGTGACAACCTCAACTAAGGAAGGCTTAGAGATCACCTTACACACCATTCTCACGTTTAAACATCCATAGCATACATGGTTCAAACGTATACACACTTTATATTAAACGTACAATGTAAACTGGGAGACGCTATATATATTCTAAGTGTTTTGCATATTAAAACAGTCCCACGCCATCTTAAAAACGACCTCATAACTTAAAATTCGATCTAACAACTACACGTTATTTTACACGACCTGTTAGATGACATGACCAGCTACACTTTTAATTTAAACATCTTGTAAAGATATTCATATTACGACCAATAAAAAACTGCCCAAGGTATCACGCAAAAACCTTTTTTAAAGAAACAAAAATAACGAGATGGGCTTTATAGCTCATTGAGCTGTTTTATAAGCTATGGAATAAGCTGGCATATTGGCACTCCTAAATATGAAATGAGATGTTAAAAGTGACCTTTTCGATATACCCAACTCACTCAAAACATACGAATTAAAAAGAGTTAACGGGTTAGAGTTATGAATCGTTAAAGGTCCATTAAAATGGAAAATAGGCTATAGACCAAATAAGCAGTTAAAATAAGTTGCATTGGACTTAAATAAGCCTCAGAAAAAGTCGCCCACCTTTTCCTCATATTTTTGACATTTTTGGACTGAAAATGTAACGCAAATTGCCTAGAAGGACTGAAACTGCCAATCTGAGAAATACAAGGACTGAGACACTGAAAACAGAACATAGAGGGTATAAATGGACATATTATTGAATGCCAAGCCAAATATGTACATATGGACAAGTTTTGGACTATTATGGACTTTGGACCTAACGAAGGACTAACAACGTAACGCAAGCACAGTTAGAGTAAAAAGAATAAATCTGGAAAAGAACAAGGACCTACTGTTTTTACTTGACATTCTTATTTTATTTTCCTTTTTCACCCCATTACTTCATATGCATTCTCATACTTTTAGTTACGTATTATTTAACGTTTGTTATTTATTATAAGTATCAACATTTTGAGTTAACATTGCATAGTATTTCAACTCTTTTGAAGAAATAACATTATTTTTGAATTATAAGCACTTTAGGCATAACACTTTCCCACTCAACGATCAGATCGTTATTCATCATTCACCTACTCATTTCACATCCACCACAAGTATTTGGTTAGATTCTCAGACATTTGTATTTATCAGGTTTTGTATTGAAGTCGATACCATAATCACCCCTGAGTTTACTTTCACCATCACCAGTAACGCTTAAGGTGAGTCGTGGCCCCTACTCTTTTAATACTTGTTTTTAATAACTCTTTTAGGGGAGATACATGCTTCAACTGTTTTAAGTTTACTTTTATACTTTGAAAACTCTCATGATTTACTCAAAATCATCAACTATGCTTTACATGTTTTGAATCACCCTTTGGAAGGGATACATGCTCTTTATACTTGCAAATTGCTTGCTTAGCTGAAACACTGTGTTTGAAAGATAACATTTTCAAACTACTTGTTGTAACATGATACTGAGACTCATTATATGCATTCATATAGCAATTGAATGTACAGCTAACTTTACTACGATATTTCTACATTTCACTGGAAATAATTGCCAAGACTAAAGTACGCATATTCTATGAACCCCTGAAACCTATATTGCCTAAGTATACTATATTGCCATAAAGTCCCTCGATCATGAGCCATTAATCAATGCGGTGAGCGCGAATATAGCGAACAGCTTCGAAACCTGTTGGAGGCTGATGACCTGTCCCACTAAATACTTTGACGGAATGCCTATTGGTTAGTCGTATTTAGTCGCGATGCACTATATTTGAGAAAAATAGGAAGTTGGCAAAATCACCTATTACATGAGGGCTAACACCCATCAGTAACCTGATGTGGATTCCGCCGTTTTACGGTACATTGTTAACGTTTTACGTGTCATGAGGCTTAGGGCAATATAATTATATGAATGTTTTCATATATATTTAGATACAGCTGTATTTAGTAAACCACCACTCCACACTGATAAATTTCAGACACTACACCATTGTTTTCACTTTGTGATAGGATTATGGACCCTGTACTTGGAACTTAACTGTTATCATATGTGACTTAGTTGTGACTAATAAGGACAACTCATTACTTGTTATATCATTAATGACATTTACTTTAAAAGTTAAACCACATTCAAAGTTATTGGAAAACTGATTATTACTCGTACTCATACCTATTTCAACTATCACTGTATACTCTTGAATTTACTGAAATAAATTGTTTTCCCCATTAAACTCTACGAACTCACCAACCTTTGTGTTGACACTTTTAAGCATGTGTATCTCAGGTAATTAACGGAGCAGGACAAGACACGGAGCGGGCATTTTATATACTCTGATAAATTTCGTGGTGTAAAATCAAATATGTCATTCTTTCCAAATTATCACATCTTTTCATGGGATTTTAAAATCAACTATTTCACCTTTGTATTAAAAGTATTATTTTGAATGACATATAACTTTCAAAACGTCTCTTTCGAGCCGTTTTCTGTAATCATGACTTCGATCCTCACCGTAACACCCTAATTACTTTTCCGCTGCCACATAATAAATTAGGGGGTGTTACAGTGGGATTCTAGTTTTTTCACACCATCCGAATCCTCTGAAGATGGTTACCCAGATTCAGATGATAGTTTTTATTAATCGTTCGTTGTTTATGTTAATCGTATGTTATTTATGTTAATCAATCGTTGTTTATGTTAACGTAGTTTTTATTTGACATTTAATGTATTTCTATTTCATGTTTAATGTATTTCTATTTCATGTTTAATGTATTTGTATTTGAAACTTTAGAAAATGTTAAAGTTTTTATAAAATGTCTGATTTTGGCCCTTTAACGCAACGCTGCGTTATGCGTTGTAAAGGGTCTTATAGGATAGAAATCCACACGTTTTTTAAGATGAGTTTGAATTTGAAATGGATATAAATATATCCCGCCCAAGCTAGATTCTTTTATTTTCAATTAATAAATTGAATTGAATTTGAATTGAATTGATAAATTTTAAATATATCCCGCCCTTTTGTTTAATTTCAATTTGAAATTTTAAATTTTAAATATCCCGCTCGTTATTAATATGTTGTACTGTTACTTTACGTTTGAATTTGAATAATACTCGTACGGTTACTTTTACTTTCAATCTGATTTTTAAAATAGCCTCCAACGGCTAGTTTAACGGCTTTCCACTATCAAAGCCACTTTCACAACACTTCGTTTTCTCACACAACTTCTTATAAAACTCTCTCGCAAGTATCACTAATTTTAACACAAACACTGTGGCTAACAAATTAACTAGCAGAGGTGCAAAAGGCTATCCTCACCCGATTACGCAATGAACAAGAAAAAGAACTCAAATTGATTAACAATTTGCTAGGTGAGATAACTCGTATTATGCTACAGAGCATAATCGTGCGATCAGAGTCGAAGGTTGGTGAGTTGCCTCAAGACCAATTAACTCTATTTAAGAAAATGAGTGAACAGAGGTCGAAAGGTTGCAGTATTGTTGGCTAGTGTATCATGTACAAACTATCTCTCGGCTCATTCGTTAAACATCTCGTATATCAACCATATCATCTCGGCTCATTCGTTAAACATCTCGTATAAACCATATCATCTCGGTCATTCGTTAAACATCTCGTATACAACCATATATCTCGGCTCATTCGTTAAACATCTCGTATACAACCATATATCTCGGCTCATTCGTTAAACATCTCGTATTCAACCATATCATCTTGGCTCATTCGTTAAACATCTCGTATACAACCATATCATCTTGGCTCATTCGTTAAACATCTCATATACAACCATATTATCTCGGCTCATTCGTTAAACATCTCTATATATACAACCATATCATCTCGGCTCATTCGTTAAACATCTCGTAATACAACCATATCATCTCGGCTCATTCGTTTTTAAAACATCGTCTTGTTAAAACTCATATCATCTCGGCTCATTCATTAAACATCTTGTGTATAACTAAAGCTCAGTTAATTAAGGGTGAGTGTGTTAAAGCTGACGTGGCAGTGTGTTAAAGTTTAAAGCTGAGTTATTGTTGGGAGTGGTTAGAGTATTTTCTTTTTTTTTACAGTGGATTTTAGCGTGACTTAATCTTAATACCGCCAATTTTGTCCATATAATATTCAACTACAGATAACTGATACCCGCGGGGAAACCCGAAAAACCGATGGATAATATTAATCGGGTATCCGGTGGATATGGGGCGGGTACGGGTATATTATAAACGGGTTCGGTTACGGGTACACTAAAACCCGCCCCGAACCCGAACCGTTGCCATCCCTATTTACCGGCTATAGCCGGATTTCACCGCCACGTCATCACCATTAGCTTTTTTTTTTTTTTTTTTTTTTACAAATCTTTCCACGTCAGCTATAGTTAAACCAAACCACAAATTCAATATTCAACCTGCAATTAATCCCTTTACCCGGTCATTTGTAAACACACACAAAAATCAATAAACCCTAATCAACACACACATTCTTCTGGCAAACACAAGCACTGTTGGGTAGTAGTTTGTACTGCTGATGTAATTAGTAATTTGTGTTTTGTAAATGTAATTAGTAAGGGTACAATAACTGGTAAATGTAATTAGTAAGGGTACAATAACTAGTAATTATGTAAGTATTTTGGTTTGTTAAATGGGTAGTAGTTTGTACTGTTGATGTGATGGTTGCACAGTATGATACATTTGCGATTATTAAGATAGTACTCTATAAAATTTGGAGCCAAAATTTTGATTTATTCAAGTTTATGCTTTAATTAACAGGTTCAAAGGCAAAATTTTCAAATAATTCAATTGTTAATTTCAAATTACAACTTGGAGGCAAATTTTTGGATCGAAATTTTTTGAATCACAACGATTCATATTCTTGGTGTATAGCCTCTTTTCTCTCCTTAAAAAAAAGACTGCAAAGAAAAAACAAAAATCAAATCTTCTCTCACCATTACTCTCCAAGCTAAGCCATAATCATTTTCTTTTACCCTTTGTTGCTCAAGAGTCATGAAAACTGAACCCATTGTTGATAACCATACTTTGCTTCCTCCTGATCATATTGTACATGATGATAACGCCTTAGAATATGAATCCGAAAAGTATTCTGATGAAGAAGATATAGATGAGCCTGTAACCAACCAAGCACCTGAGATACTAGCTAAGAGGGGCTCAACCAGGCTAGTAAAGTTTCGCGCGAAGCATGACAAACCTGGTGCAATAAAGCTCAAGGTAACCTTCGATGCATTCGGTAGGGTAACAGGGGAAAACAGAGCAGTGTTTGTGAGTTTTTTAGGAGATGTGGCTCGTGAGCAGATAGGTGTGAAGATGCTACACTGGAAGAAGGTGAATAAAGAATCAAGAGATAAACTATGGGATGAAATCTTGGTACATATATACTATTTTGTAACCCAGTACTACATAAGTTTATGTATGCAGTTACATTATGTGCAACTAATTAACAACATTGTGTTAATCTTTTCAGAAATTTTTTGTTGTTGACGTGAAATACAGAAAATTGATAATGATTCGTCTTGGTAAAATGCTAAGGAATTACAGAAGGAAGCTCAAATTCAACTACATTTTGCCCAACCTAAATACACCTTCCAAACTGAATGAAGTCCCGGACTTGTATAATACAATAATGAAATCAGAAGACTGGGTCGAGTATGTTAAATACACGACCACTGAAGCATATAAGGTTTTAATTAGTCATCTTTAATTAAGTGTATATGTCATTTTATTATTTTCAGTTTGCAGCATTACCGCATCTAAACGCCTTATGATTTTGTGTTTTTAGGAGAAATCTGAGAAAGGTAAAATGGCGCGTTCCCAAAATATTTATCAGCATAAAATGGGACGAGGTGGATATGCTTATGTCAAAGAGAAAATGGTAAGATTACACAATGTTTGTTTTACCAATTAAGAGACGATCAGTATGAGAAATGAATCTGTTTACATTGCCCAATTTGCACATTTGCATTAATACCCTCATATTTTCGATTATCTTGGTTTAACTGTACATGTGTAAGCATCCTCATATTTTCGTTTATCTTGGTTTAACTTTACATGTGTATGCATTTGATGTTTATTAGATCCAAAATAAAGAGATTGAAGCGGATGAAGAACCCCCCCCCCCCCCGTGATGTAATGTGGGTGAAAGGAAGGGTAAACAAAGACGACGAATACCCAAATGATGATATTAAATCAAAGGGAGATGAACTTGTAAGTTTGACTGCTAATTCTATTGTTATGCTTATATAGCAGCAACATTAACTCTGTACCAGTAGTAGTAGCTTGTATACCAGCAGTTACTCTAACAGCATCAAGAAGACTTTTAATCCCAACATTTCCTATATTTTTTTGTGCAGAAAGAAGCTGATGACTAGATCAAGGAAGGAACCTCGAGTTTTGATGATGGCACTGATGCCATGACATTTGTATTTGGTTAGGAAAAGGGCGGTTATGCCAGAGGAGTGGGAGGTGCAGTAACATACAAAGAGTATTTTGGCCTTCCTCGAAGAAAACAAGAAGCGGATGAAAAACTTGCCTTACTTCAAACTCAACTGGATAATGAGAGACGCGAGTGTGAAGAAAAAGATAAATTGATCAAGAAATTGTCCGCCGAGATGACCGAAAAAGATGTGCAGGTCAATAAATTATCCGTTGAGGTGGAAAACACAAATAAAGTGCTTGCTCAAATTCTGCAACAGTTGAATGATAAAGGGATGGATATAACTCTGCCAACTGAACCATCGCCAATAGCCTCAATTGTAAGCCATTTTTTATGTTGTTAACAATTTCATTTTCTAATGCTAACACCATTGATGCTAATGATACTAGGCATTGAACATAAACTGATGAGTGACTGTATTTCTTAATTTATATTGCAGGTGACTCCAATGGCCATTGACAATATTACAGGTGACTCCAATGGCACTCAGACAAGTGGTGTTGTAAGTCCTAAAGATGCGGGAATTGAGGAGAAATCCAATGGCCTTGAAACTTCTAAAAAGGTAACAGAAACAATGGTAAGTATAGTAATAAAAGATCGCCCTTTGATTTTTGAATTTTACATACATGATCGACTAATGTACCGTGTTTTATATATACGTATAGGAACCTGATGCTAAAACTGTCAGGCCTAAGCATAACCTTAAGTCACGACGAAACGGGTCTCCAGATTCCCAATCGCTACAAAATGTGTCGTCTCCAACACAACCACTGCCAACAGTATGTATTTCAACATGTTTCTTGTTACTCTTTTGTTTAAATAATCTAACGTGTTTTATATATACATATAGGAACTTGCTAAAACTGTCTGACCCAATAAGCCAAAGCAAAAGAAGCGACGAAACGGGTCTCCAGATTCCCAATCGCAACAAGATGTGTCTCTAACACAAGCACTGCGAACAGTATGTATTTCAACATGTTTCTTGTTATTCTTTTGTTTAAATAATTTTTGATATATACATAAAAATTCTTTTTTTGTAGACACTTAAGTGCAAACTGTGGATTATAAAGCAAACAAATATTGTTGCTTTGGGTACCGTATACCAGTCTCATTGAAAGCAAGTGCTGCATAACCGACCACTCCTAAGTGATTGCTACAAAGTGTCGATTGATGAATCGTTAGTTGATGCAGCATGCGTACCGGACGTAGCAAATAATGGGTTAAAAATAGTTAAGAATGTTGAAGGTAGTTTCGTTGCATGGCCAAAGGATCAAGTTATTTTTGAAGAGGTGGTACGTACATGTGTTTTTTCAACCTACATATATAATTATTCATATGTAATTCAATGTTTGATAGAAGCGTCTTTTGTTTACTACAGGTTACACCAACAAACCATGTGACTAAATGTGTACCACAGGCACCATCGAAGAAACAATATATATCTGCTAACGACTTAAGGCAAACTACTAAGGGTTGATTAATTAAGTACGACATTACAATTGTATATTCTGTCTAGTTATATACATTCGAGTTTAATTCAATTTGAAATTTCTTGTGGTTTTTAATATTGTTTTATATATAATATATATACTCATTCCAGCAGCACTAGCATAGTACTAGCAGCAGTAACTCTGCTTCAGCAGGACTACCTTAGTACTGCTAGCAGTAGCAACTCTGCTCCAACATTATTGGTCACTCTTTGTTTAATTCGATGTGTGACTAAATAGTACCAAAGGCCACACAAACTAAAAATTCATGTGACCATTGGATGAACAATAGTTACGCAAAATACACATTTCTTCACTTTAAACAGCATATGGTCACATTTATTAACACCTTTGGCCACTTTATGCTTAATTGTATGTGACTAAATACCCAAAACAAGCATGCTTTGTGTGACTAAATATTATAAAAGGCCACATAAACATAAAATTCAAGTGGCCATTGGATGATCAATAGTCACACAAAATACAAATTTCTTCACTTTAAACAGCATATGGTCACACTTATCAACACTTTTGGCCACTTTATGCTTAATTGTATGTGACTAAATAACCAAAACAAACATGCTTTGTGTGACTAAATATTACAAAAGGCCACACAAACATAAAATTCATGTGGCCATTGGATGATCAATAGTCACACAAAATACACATTTCTTCACTTAAAACAACATATGGTCACACCTATTAACACTTTTGGCCACTTTATGCTTAATTGTATGTGACTAAATACCGAAAACAAACATGCTTTGTGTGATACAAAAGGCCACACAAACTAAGAATTCATGTGACCATTGGATGATCAATAGTCACAAAAAATACACATTTCTTCACTTAAAACAACATATGGTCACACTTATTAACACTTTTGGCCACTTTATGCTTAATTGTATGTGACTAAATACCCAAAACAAACATGCTTTGTGTGACTAAATATTACCAAAGGCCACACAAACTAAGAATTCATGTGACCATTGGATAATCAATAGTCACACAAAATACACATTTCTTCACTTTAAACAGCATATGGTCACACTTATTAACACTTTTGGCCACTGTTTTTTAAATTGTATGTGACTAACTCGAAAAAAACAACACACGCTGTGTGACTAAATCATCACAAACGTCACATTTATTATATTTTCATGTGGCCATAGGATGGGAAATAGTCACACATACTGATGAATCCAACAAAACTTGTGCCTAATTAGTCACACATATTCGGGTTTTGGTCACTCTTTTTCAATGAAAATGGCCACAAACTAAACAATGTGACTATATGATACCTACGGTGGCGCGACTTTTTGTCACACACACCCAAAAAAATGTGTGTGACTATATGCATATAGTCACGCACTTTGGGTGTGACGAAAGCCACATTCTATACCAGTGAAGTATAATATATGATCAAACATGATACATAGAAAACATGATCATAATGACTAATTTAACAAGGTTCTTTCACAAAGATAATTTTAAAATAACACCCATCATAACTTTCCTTTAGACTCTCTTCAATCTTGAGTGACTCCATTCATCTTCCTTTGATGAGGATGGGATTGATAGATGATTTAGGGGATGAGAAAGGACGTTAAGTGAGTTTCATTCAGGGGTTCCATTACCTTGTCGACAAGATAGTATTCTGGATTTATAAGAGATGAGTAAGTTTTCATGAAATGACAAAAGAGACGAGTTAGGAACATCCCGTAAGGAATAAGTTTGTTTGGACTATCCTTGAGATGTACGATTCGCTTAGCGAAGAGATAGGCAAGATTGTATGGTTGTTGGAGTTCAATGCAGTAAAGCATGTGAGCACAACAGGCTGGTAAATACTTACGATGTCCTAATAGACTCAAGACAGTTTCACATAGAATGACCGCCATGGGTCCAAGGTAGTTGCGGAGTTCGAGCATACGGATTTTGTCGGGATCTCTGATATTTGGTGAGCTACAAACAACATTGATTAATTCTTCAGCAGGCGGGGTGAATTTGTAATATGGACCGTCTTCTTCTTGACTCACAGAGTTAAGAGAGAATTCTTCCGTATAGCCAAATTGCCCGAGATTTGGAATCCCAAGAATTTGAACGAACTGCTCGGGAGGCATGAAGAACTTATAGTTTTGAATGCATAACCAAAGTGAGAGGGAACGATCCTTGTTGCGTACGAGACTAATGTCATGGAAGAATTCTAAAATGAAACATCATCCAACCAAAGTTAATAGCTCGAAAACTTCTTTTAATTTCTCTCTAAAAAATTATAGGATGATCCAAGACCCGACCTTCATGAATAGAGCGCGACTCAAGGTTTTCGAATCCACTAACGAACTCAATAGGTATGTCAGATTCTAACGAGATTTTTAGAATATAGGCGTTGGTTGGATGATGATCGAAATCATAAATGTGTGGCATCTTGAGACCTATAGAAGTTGATTACTCGTTATGATGAAGAGAAGGAGATGTTTCTCTTTATTTTAGTCAATCAAGTGATTAAGTGTAAAGTTTTTACTTGTATTAACAATGCTAATTTCCTTTTATGATGTTTAAATGTAGATATCATTCCTAATGTCTAATTATGAGAACATGAATTTTTAGAGATGATTAACCTATACCTACTTGAATTAATTTGCGAAGATACATTAAAAATTTGAGTATAGAGGACAATTACTTACGAGGATGATCGAAGAATTGAGCTGAGAGGATTGAGTCCTAAGAGAGCAGTATATTTATGTTTTATTTTGGATGGGTGGATAGGAAGAATGAGGGGCTGTGATATAATCTGTTTTTCTGTACTGCCTGTTCTGCCAGATCCTTCGAGAAAGGGATCCGGCCCCTTAAGATCAAGGAATCCGGTAATACAGTAGATGTAGAAGAAGCTTTTGGTTTTTATGAGTATCTTAGCATACCATTAATTTTGCTAATCTCGACGCGATGATGCATTACACATTATGACATGAAAGGTCAACCTCTAAATGTCACATAAGATTCCACAAGTTTAAATGGTTTGTGATAACTTAAGTTCTGCCATTATTTGTCCAGTTAATTTAAGAAGCGCCTTGTGTGTTTTGAAAATGTTGTTTATTCAAGAGAAATTCCTTAAATGTTCTAGACAAAGAGTTTGTATGAAAGGCAAATAAGAACAAATTTATTTGTCTTAAAGGAGCTTTGTTAGGAACACGTTTTGTATATTGTCAAGTCTTAGTCATTTGCGATAAATAGTTGCTCAAATATGGATTCTATGTTTGTAATTAGAGGTCCGGTCCATAAGGAGTCCATGGGCCGTCCACTTAGCTAAAATACTTCTAGAAACATTCATGTAAGGGTTGCCCTAATCTTCGCCTATAAATAGAAGGTTACGGAGCTCATATTTCTTGTTGGTTTTCATTCTTATGCGTAAGCTATGTCCGAATGTTAAGTGAATGTGAATCATCCATCTTTCTTTCTTCTTAAATTTCTTCTCTATCAATCTCTCTTCTCTCGTATTTACTTTACTTATTATTAATCTCTTTCGTAGCTTATTGAGTAGTTGTTATCGTGGTTTATCTAGTTGAGTAGATTGTGCTTTACGTTAATTACTAGGATCTACAAGTGGTATCATTCGCCTAAGGATAGTTATCGTGTGTGTTTAAGAGTAGATTAAATCATCATTAAGTTTGGTTTTGTCATTAACGTTTGGATTTTTGAGTTTTTTGTTCGAAGTTAAGTTGAAAACAAGTGTTCTAAACGTTGCTAATTGTAGATCTTCACCAAATCTTAGTTTTTCACCTTCAAAGTTGCAAAAATCTTAGTATTTACGTAGCTTTATTCGTTAAAATCCATAATTATCGACTAATCATCATCATTAAAAGTCCTAGACGAAATTCAAAAAAAGTCGGTGAAAAAAGGGTTTTTTGGAATTGGTGAAAAGAGTTTTTTTGGGAATTGGTGAAAAGAGGGATTTTCAGAATTGGCGATTAGAGGGTTTCTCGCAATTGGATAAGAAAAGGGTTTCTCGCAAATCACAAGAATTTTTGGAATTGGTACTCGGTATTTTCCTTACTTGTATAAGTGATGTGCTGCGTGTGTCGTTGCGGTTTAGCAGTTTTAATGCCTACTCAAGTTTTAAATTTATATTTAGCCGACTTATCAATAACACACACACCTAACGAGCAGTGTACCCGGTCAGTATGAAGATAATGGTAAGTAGAGTGTCGATCACTAAGAGTGGAACGTATTATCTCGTTATTCTAATCAGTATTTTAATATCCTAACGCAAGGGGGTTTCAGCCTGAGAGACTGGCACGATTTGTTTGCAATTAAATAATAAAATAAACCAACAGGCACGAATCAGCAAGTAGCACACACGTACACAGATAAATACTCGAGACAATAAGAGGGCTGTCCTTATGATTAAGTAGTTTGTCACTTGTTTTATTGATAGCTTTATATGAAGTGTATATAGTTAACCCTTTCTCGTTGGTCCTATTCTTATCGGCGAGTAAACCCTTAATGATTACTTATGTCTAAAAGTTATTCCTAAGTGATCAATTTAGAAACAACCGTGGGAGCCACATTATGTCCCGCAGTCAAATGCCCGCAAGCCACTAATAAACACAGAGGTTATCAATGCACTAATAAGTAGTAACCAAAGACATCAACATATAAACTTTAATTAATGAGAAAGCAGTTTTAAGGGAGTGCAATCTTTCCGTTGCCACATTACACAAGCCACCAATCTTGATGAATTAAAGTTTGCTAACACAATAAAACAAAACTACTTAATGAATTAAACATATGCAGCACCTTCTTACAGCTCTTGTATCTTTGATTTGGGTGTGTCTTGTGCTGCCTCCTTGACTGAATTCGTCCTTTGTTCCTCCTGTTCGGTCTTCTGTTTTAGGGTTTTTGGAACTTGTAATTCGTCTGGTCTACGGGGTATTTATACTTTCTGTCTGAGGGAAGATGCGGCGCATCTACTAAGTAGATGCGGCGCATGTACTTAACTTCGCGTGGGGTCCAAGATTATAATATTCAGGAATATTCGTACACCGCCAGAAGATGCGGCGTAACTCCATGATCAGATGCGGCGCATGTCCTCTTGTATCTTGGATCGTATCTGGTGATATCATGATAGAGATGTGGCGCATGTCGAGAGTGAGATGCGGCGCATCTGGAGCAGAATTGACTTGATCTTGCCCATGTCAGTAGACTTTCACTTTATGCACGTTTTGCTCCATTATTAGTCCAAAATCATTAAGTTTCACCAAATGCTTGTTTTTACCTGAGAATTACAAAAGTAAACGATTAAGTATCAATCCTCATACATAATATAGTAAAACAAGTCAAATTAATGGGATAAATGATAGTAATAAAATTACTTATTTGAGTTCATCAAATATCCCCCCACTTGAACTTTACTTGTCCCCAAGTAAACCTTAGAATTTCTTTTATGAAAATGTATCCTAAAAGATGTTAGGATTTATTTTTATATTTAAGCATGTATTCGTTCATTTCATAATCACACAACTAAACACTTAACGAATTAGGAGTAAAATAAAATAAGTCGATAAAAGCAAATCTAATCGTTTAACTGTCCAGTTGCGACGAATATTCTATCATAAGCTTGGCAAGTATACACATCTCCACCACTAAAGCTAAGGAGTAACAAGTCTAAAGCGGTAAAAAGGGTTTTTAGGCTTAAGGGTTAATTATTCTCTTTCACTATCGATCTCAAATTCCAGAAAAGGCGACAAAATCACAAATACATGATCGAATCCACGAACACGATACTTGCAATTGCTCAAATCCTTAACTCGAATAGGCTAAAGATAGGTCCAAACTTCACCAATAATAATATATCAAAAAGGGCGACAAAATCATAAATACATAGCCGAATCCACGACTACGATACTTAAGATTGCTCAAATCCCTAATCTCAATAAATCAAAGGTTTGGTTGGATAAAGAATAATAAAGGGTATGGATAACATTTGGGATATAAATTGGTGTAAAAATAAAAATAAACAAAACAAATAAATTAAAATCCTAAGTGTGGTTAATCACTATCCCAAACATCCCATGAATAAGACTCATATCATCGAATAACTCACGCTTTAACACTTGAAACACACGCTTTAGGTAGACACGAATTATACTCAACAAGATCTTAATCAAAGAATAAACCTTAATCGGCGTTCCCATAACTGCCAATTCCCATTCAATCCATAGATATAGTACAACAAATAGTGGTGATATCGACCACTTACATAACTTTACATAAGTTGGTTTAAAAACAAACATCCAACTTTTCTTTCTTTCTTTTTCTTTTCTCATTTTTTCGATTTTTTTTTTTTTTTTTTTTTTTTTTTTTTAAACATAACAAAGATGTGTAAAATTTCACCACATCACTAACTTTCTTTCCGGATAATTTTTCCATACTTTTCATGACTTCAGAAATAATGGTAATAGTGAAAGTAGTAAACACACGAAAAATAAACTCCAAAATATACAATATTTACTTTCACTCCAATTGCATTGTGCAATTTCCCGACCTAACCATAGATAATGAATTACGCACGCGAACACAGGTAATGTAAGGAAACACACTTTGCCTATAGCAATTAACCAACCACGGATTCTAATCTACAGGGTAGGCTAAGGTGTAAGGGTGTAACGAAACATTTTAAACATAGGTGTAAGAAACGAAAGGAATGGCTCTGAGTGTTTTTCTAGGGGTATCTTACTCTAAAAGTGAGAGTAACAAAAGGGTTTATACGGGGGTTAACTAACCAGTGTAGTTAGTTAATAACACATAACATATAAAGGCTATTTGGGTGTAATCCTAGAATTTTACCAAGTTAGACAAGTCACTCCAATTATATAAATAATACTCATTATGGTGGTCTCGAATAGTATACAAGCCAAGTTCTAAAGTTTACAAGTCACCGGCACACTCATAGATTTGTGAATTTTGAAAAATCACAATTTTTGAAAATAACGTCATGTGTGCAGCTATGCAACTTAGATCTTAAACAAAAACATGCTAAAAAAAAAATTTAAGTTTGATATATTAAGCACATTTTAAGCATAATTTTTGAAAAAGTTTAGGACAAGTAATTGTTAAGTGTTCTAATTCTCCAATCCCCCCACTTAAGTTAAACAACGTCCTCGTTGTTTGTATAAAAGGTTAAAAACTGGAAAATAAAAGAATTAGAACAGAAAAACTCCCCTGAGATTTGCTCGGTATGATCCTCCATTAGTATAAGAGCAAAAATCAACTTCTTGTGGATTAGAACGTTAAAGCTTCATACTTGATGTATCCACAGGAAATCCAGGAAACTATAATACCACCAACACTTTAAAACACACCTAAGATAAGAAAGGTTCAACTTGCATAACACATTAGTAGTTAGGAAAAATAAAACTTAAAAATTAAAACTGAAAATCATCAGGTCAGTCGATGCGCCGTATCTTATTGAAGAAGATACGCCGTATCGAGCCTGGAATTAATACGGATCAGAATAAAGATGCGCCGCATCCTTAACCAGGGATGCGCCGCATTAAAATAAACTGATAAATAGTTTTAAAGTCGAAAATAAAAATGCAGAAAAATAAAATAAGATATGACCATTGCAGGAGATGCGTCGCATCTCAGAATTGAGATGCGCCGTATCCTCATGCGGCCTGGACTGACTCGACACAGAAAACAGAATAAAAGATAAATCCGGGTTGTCTCCCGGTAAGCACTTGTCTTTATTCCAGAGTCTTCAAGTTAGACTCACGTTCAGCTCTTTACTATCGATCATTGACTCCTACATTGCCGTGTAGGATCCACTTAGCAACTAATTCGTCACGTATATATTCAGGTCCCAAGTTCAAAACTCCTTTATAGAATCCTTCCATCATCTGATACGGGTATTCAATCCCTCTCTTCATGTCATCATTACTAATAAAAAGGAATGGAGAGAATTTGTGGCAGACCCTATTAGTAGCATGTTTAAATCCAGGGTGAGTTCGGGGCATCATATAAGTGATAACGTCGCTTCCACATTGAAAGGTGATCTTTCCTTCAAATCGCTTTGCATTAATAGTGATCTCCCTACAGAATGGTTTTCCAACAATCACGTCGCCCACACTGCTGTCACGATAGGCATTCATGTCTTCAACGACGGCGAACTCAGTTACAATAGTAAAGCGTCCAACGAAGATCGGGACATTAATGAAGGCTCCAACTACATTCTTTCCCTTACACTCCACTTTATTTCTCATAATAGAATTGTAAAAGTTTCTTGACATAACATTGATCGGCAAAATAGGAAAGAAATTGGCGTCAATACATTTGTATCCAATCATGCATGGGAATTGCAAATTGTAAGCACAATTGGCGTGGATCCTTCTACCATAATCCCAAGAACCATCATATCCCTCAAATTCATCGTAATTCCTAGTATTAATAACGTTGACTTTTGGACTATCCACAATTTCTCCTTCTTCTAACTCATATTCAGCATCATCCATGAACAGGTCATTGGATTCCAATGGTCCATTAAGGTCATTAAGTTCAATGTAGTCCCCATCGTAACGTTCGAGTGATTTATCATGCACTAATACTTCATTCATAAAATTGGCTTCGAAGTCGAAGTCAATCAGTTCTCCGTATCCTTCCATTATCCTTCTGAAACAATCACGAAAAGCATCAGTAGGATTTTTTCGCTAGAAGAGAAATTAATGAATATAGAAACGGATATATATGAATAAAAATAGCTGATATCTGCAGACGATGCGCCGTATCCAAAAAGTTGGATACGCCGTATCTTATAATCGTTAAAATTTAATCAGACTTTATTCAGAAAATAGATACGCCGCTTAGAATTTAAGAATGCGCCGTATCGAATTAATTAATCAAAAATCAACTTATCTAATTAAAATTAAATGCGTCGTATTAACGAAAGTTAATGCGCCGTATTTTCGTTACGTTTAAAAATAAAAGATTTTTGATTCAGAAAGATGCGCCGTATCGATAGAGATCGATACGCCGTATTTGTTTAATAATTCGCAAACTGTTTTTAATTAAAATAATAGATACGCCGTATCTGCAAAAGCAGATGCGTCGTATTACTTTATCGCTTAGAAAAATTTTCTTATTAAAAACAGATACGCCGTATCTTGGGGAAAAGATGCGTCGTATCGAATTAATTAAACGCGTTGTATTAAAAAAAAATTAAACGCAATACGCCGTATCTGAGAGATCAGATGCGCCGTATCGTTTGATTTAGCACAGTACAACGATAGCAGAACAGAAAAATACGAAAAATAAAAACAAAAATTAAACACACAAACAAAAACAAAAATAAACACACAAAAATAAAAAGAAAACAATTAACACACAATACAACAAATATGCAAAATAGTACAATGATGCAATTAATCTAATAAAAAAGAAAAACCTAATTAAAATACTAATCAAATTAACAGATAATAACAATTCACTCCCCGGCAGCGGCGCCAAAAACTTGATGTGCTGCGTGTGTCGTTGCGGTTTAGCAGTTTTAATGCCTACTCAAGTTTTAAATTTATATTTAGCCGACTTATCAATAACACACACACCTAACGAGCAGTGTACCCGGTCAGTATGAAGATAATGGTAAGTAGAGTGTCGATCACTAAGAGTGGAACGTATTATCTCGTTATTCTAATCAGTATTTTAATATCCTAACGCAAGGGGGTTTCAGCCTGAGAGACTGGCACGATTTGTTTGCAATTAAATAATAAAATAAACCAACAGGCACGAATCAGCAAGTAGCACACACGTACACAGATAAATACTCGAGACAATAAGAGGGCTGTCCTTATGATTAAGTAGTTTGTCACTTGTTTTATTGATAGCTTTATATGAAGTGTATATAGTTAACCCTTTCTCGTTGGTCCTATTCTTATCGGCGAGTAAACCCTTAATGATTACTTATGTCTAAAAGTTATTCCTAAGTGATCAATTTAGAAACAACCGTGGGAGCCACATTATGTCCCGCAGTCAAATGCCCGCAAGCCACTAATAAACACAGAGGTTATCAATGCACTAATAAGTAGTAACCAAAGACATCAACATATAAACTTTAATTAATGAGAAAGCAGTTTTAAGGGAGTGCAATCTTTCCGTTGCCACATTACACAAGCCACCAATCTTGATGAATTAAAGTTTGCTAACACAATAAAACAAAACTACTTAATGAATTAAACATATGCAGCACCTTCTTACAGCTCTTGTATCTTTGATTTGGGTGTGTCTTGTGCTGCCTCCTTGACTAAATTCGTCCTTTGTTCCTCCTGTTCGGTCTTCTGTTTTAGGGTTTTTGGAACTTGTAATTCGTCTGGTCTACGGGGTATTTATACTTTCTGTCTGAGGGAAGATGCGGCGCATCTACTAAGTAGATGCGGCGCATGTACTTAACTTCGCGTGGGGTCCAAGATTATAATATTCAGGAATATTCGTACACCGCCAGAAGATGCGGCGTAACTCCATGATCAGATGCGGCGCATGTCCTCTTGTATCTTGGATCGTATCTGGTGATATCATGATAGAGATGCGGCGCATGTCGAGAGTGAGATGCGGCGCATCTGGAGCAGAATTGACTTGATCTTGCCCATGTCAGTAGACTTTCACTTTATGCACGTTTTGCTCCATTATTAGTCCAAAATCATTAAGTTTCACCAAATGCTTGTTTTTACCTGAGAATTACAAAAGTAAACGATTAAGTATCAATCCTCATACATAATATAGTAAAACAAGTCAAATTAATGGGATAAATGATAGTAATAAAATGTTCTTATTTGAGTTCATCAATAAGTTTGTGAAAATACTTCGACTTGGCATTTATTCTCATCTCTTGTATAAGATTTGAGAAAGTGATCGAAATTGTAATTTTGATAATCTTTCAAAATTGCTTGATCTTTCGTAATTCTGATTAACTTATCGAAATTGCTTTTTCATATTGCAATTCAGATAACTTATCACAATTGTTAAGTTCTTTCGCAAATTAGATAGTTTATCGCAATTTTTCAATTTTCTTTCGCAAATTGTTGAAGTTTTTCGGAATACTCAGTTCTTTCGCAATTGGACATTTCTTTCGAAATTCGTAGAATTTTTCGCAATTGGCAGAGTGAACTGTGTTTTTTTGGCAATTGGAGTGAACAGTAAAATTTCTTCGACATTGAAAAAAAATCTCAATTAACCAAAACCAAACCTTATAACTCATAACACACACTTTAATTATCTTAACGATCAAAAAAAACACAAGAATGTCTCAACCACCACATTACAATTACTATTTCAATCAGCAACAGCAATATCCACAGCAACCATATCATCAGCAACAACAACAATTTCATCCTCAAAATCAACAACAACATGCTTTTGTGCAACAACATCAGTTTTTCCCTCAACAATCAATACCTCATCAACAAATCCTTCCACAAACTCAAATGCAGATGCAAAACTACCAACCTTCATCAAGAGAACCTCATTGGTTTACAAAAATGTGTGAAGCTATCAGTAGTCATCAATCCAGGCATGAAGCAGGATCGTTTGAAACTCCACCAATGCTGACTCCTGGAAACTATGTGCAATGGTCTAGCCGGTTTCTTCGATTTGTTGAACTAAGGAAACCTCATGGTCAATATCTCAAAAAGGTCATAATGGAAGGACCTTATCCACTTCCTTCAACATTGGTTCCGGGTGATCCAACTACTATACCTCCACGGGATGACACTACAACTCCCATTCCAGTATCTCAATATTCCACTGAACAAACTCTTCAGCAAGAAGCCAATGAGATGGCCATGGCTTACATACTCCAGGGAATTCCTAACCCAATCTTCAGGAGTATTGATGCTCAGAAAACAGCCAAGGACATGTGGGAGCATGTACATCTTCTTATGGAAGGCACAAAATTGAACCAAGAGGATTTGGAATCGAAACTCTACATGGAATACACTAACTTCATGATTGAACCTGGGGAATCTTTGGAATCATACTATCACCGCTTCACCAATATCATCAATGATCTGGAACGTCACAACATTCCTCTACAAAAGATTGCTATAAATTCAAAATTTCTCGGTTGTCTTGGACCAGACTGGCAGAAATATGTAACATTTGTCAGACAAGCCAAAAAGATCAATCAAGTAACCTATGGTCTGTTGTATGATTATCTCATGCAACATCAATCTGAGGTAGACAAGGACATTGCAGCAAGAGGAGGTTACTCACCAGCACCAACTCCAAACTCTCTTGCTCTGATAGCTCAGTCACACTTTCCACCCTCAAATCAAGAATTTGTTCCAACACCGTCTCAACCAAGTTTCCAACCACAACCAAACAATCAGATTGTTCCTTATGAAGCACCATCTCAAAATTCTGATCACCAACTGGTCCCATACAACAATACCGACTCCATGTTCTATTCCAATGTTGATTATGATGAAGAAGATGATGTGTTCAACTCCCTCAATGAAGGATTTGCATTAATTGCAAGAGCATTCAACAAGTTCTCTAACAAGTCAAACAACCGTCTTCGTTCTTCATCAAACACCAGGAACCAAGCAGTCGTAAATGATGGTCGAGTTGAGATTCAGAATCGGTCTTCTGGTAGATTTGGGTCTGGAAACATGGGAAATTATGGTACAAGGTTTAACTCAGGTGGACAGAGGTTCAACACAGCTGGGGGCAGTGGAAATAATCTGGGGAATGCACAAAGGGGAATTCAGAATGTTGGCACTAACAGAAGAGGAATTGCAAACACGTCAATCACTTGTTACAATTGTGGAGGAAATGGTCATATGGCAAATGCTTGCCTTAAACCAAGAACTATGGGCAGTGCATACCATAAGGAAGCTCTTCTCCTCGCACTCAAAGATGAAAAGGCCGATGGATCTATGACTGGGAAAGAACAAAGTTTCATGGCTAATGCTGAATCTGATGATGAGATGGAAGATTTGGAAGCAAATGCTGCAGTGATGCTCATGGCCAACATGCAGGAAATTAATGTAAACGAGACAGGCCCGGTATATGATACCGATGGCTTATCTCAGGTACTTGAATCAGAATGCCTTATTCATGAGATTGCTACACCATCTGAATCTTCATCTTCACAAGAAAATCTTGTTCAAAATGATTCATCATTCCTGTCTCAAGAAGATGATCAAATACACACTGTTGTTTCATTCGATGATGATAACACCAATGTTTCATTTGATGATCCTATTGATGATGATAATCATGATCATCTTGAACAACATGATCTTATGCCTGATCAAGATCCAGAGATTATGACCTTATTGCTGACCACCCAATCACAATTGAATGCACAAAAGTCACAGATTGACAAATGCAATGAGATTAACCAGAACTTAAAAGCCAAAATGGCAATGTTAACAAAGGACAATGAGTGCTATAAAACACAACTTTCAAGTTATGAAAAACAAGCACAACGTGAGAAAGGCTTTGAGGTTGCATTCCAAAAGACATACGTTCAGGTCAAGGATTTAGAGCATCAAGTTCATGAGCTAACTATTTCCAAGGCTGATTTGCTTTCTCAAAAAGAAAAGGAACAATTTGAATTCAAAAAACAAATTGACACTTTAAATTCTGAGTTGTTAAAACTTCAATCAGAGCTTTCAACATCTCAAAAGGATCTTCTTGAAGAAAAGCAAGCCACTAGGAAACGAGTTGACTCATATCTTGAGGAGATTGTGGACTTGGAATCCAAGCTCAAAGAATTTTAGAATGTTGTATATAAAACGGGTAATTCAGTAACACAAATTCAAAGACTAACTGTGAAACCGAGTCCTAAAGGATTTGGATTTGCAATTGGTTGTGACCAACCACGTTTTTTACAAAAAGCACTCAAAGATAATCCTAAGTTATACAATGCAGAATTTCTGTTTGATGATACTTTTCAACGTATTGTTGTGTTTAGTAATGATGAAGAAACTGAATATCTTGAACATAAGATTGAGAGTCGATCAAAGTCAAACAAGGATTTTTCAAGAGTTCCATATGATTATTCAGCAAGACCTCACATCAGTAAATCTTTTGTTCCTCCAAAGGACAAACCAGAACAAATACTGTCTATAACTGAGAAAACTCCCTCTTCTGAAGTTGCTCCTGTTACCACTCCTATTACACAAATCGATGGTCCAAAAGCTACTGTAGATCCACAAATGCCTCAAAAATGTCGAATTCTTTGATATTTTAAGACATTTATGGATGACATTAAACTTTTGGAACAAGTGATAGAATTTAATTCTGAAATCAAAATCTCTTCTTTATTTTCTCCCACTGAGAAAGAAAAGAGAGAAACTTTTCAGAAACAATTCTTACCACATGTTAAACACCTGAAACTTTGTGCAACAATGTGGGAACAGGAACTACAGACTGAAGTTGGATCAATGATGAGTATTTTTAAAGCTAAAGATGACAAAATTGCAAAACAAAAGTGTCAAAAGAAAGCTTTAGAAAAAGAGGTTGATCGACTCTTGGAACGTGTTTTGTGTGATGATGTGATTTCAGTGATTATGAATTCTATTTTTGAATCTTGTCATGCCTTGCTTGTGGATGATCATGTTGTGAATGTTGAAATGTTGCAAATTGAGATTGATAATTTGGTAAAAGAGAATGAGAGTCTTAGACAGATCAACTTTGATGTGGAAAATAAGTGTGAAAATGAAGTTTTCAAACTTAACAAAAGACTGGAATGGTGTCAAACTCAAAGTGTTGAATTTGAGTTAAAATACAAAAATCTAAAAGTGTCTTTGTCATTTCAAAACAGTCATGCTTTGAAATGAAATTGATGTTTTGCGAAATAAACTGCTTGAATATGAGAAAGACATAGATGAAGTCTCTCAAAACAGAAATGACACTGTCCGGTTAAACAAAATTTTGGATTAAAAAAATCAAGAACTCCAACACATCATTGTTGATTTGAAAAAGAAACTCAGAGTTTTAGAAAAAGGAAAAGCTGTGATTGCCCCAGGAGTGTACTCAGTAGACAAGCCAACTAAGCAAGCATCAAATCAAACCACTAATGTGAATACTTCCACTTCCACAGGACTAGGAAACAACTCTAAGGCTAGCAGATCAAGAAACACCAAGAGACAAACGAAGTTTAGAATCTGGCGCCCTAAGAGTGGATTATCTAAGACTGAAGAAGTAGTAGTTAATGTTAGCAGTTTGAATAAAAAGCATGATATGTCAGAAGTAGAATCACACTTGTCTAAGTCTAGTTCTATAGATGATGTAATGAATGCTAAATCGATGAATGTTATGAACGATATTATGGTTGATGCTAGTTGTGTATTTTGTCATGCTAGTATATTATCTTGAAATCATGAGAAATGTGTTGCTAAAACTCTGTTGACTCGTAAAAAGAAACGATCTAGTGGCATTTCCTCTAGGATCACTACTGCTGCCAAGTCCATATTAGGAAAACCACCACTAGTAGTTTCTAAAGTATCTGTTGACAAACCCATAGCTGCATCTAGGACAAACAAATCACCAAGTGCATTTATTAGGAGAATGGCTGAGACTAGTTGGACGTGGCAGCGTTGGTTACAAAATACACATAGCTTTAAATGGGTACCAAAAATGATTAACTCATGTGTTACTAACCAAACAGATTCCACCGTTACCAAACTTGCCTCTGTGTCAACTTCTGGTGATGCAGGTGATCCAAATTGTTCTATGGATTGTTAATAGCGGCTGTTCCCGACATATGACCAGCAATCTCAAGCTTCTTGTAAACTTTGTTGCAAAGTTCATTGGAACGGTCAGATTCGGGAATGATCACTTCGCTGCTATTATGGGTTATGGAGACTATGTAAATGGGAACATCAAAATTAGTAGGGTTTATTACGTTGAAGGCCTAGGTCACAATCTCTTCTCAGTAGGATAATTTTGTGATGGTGATTTGGAGGTGGCATTCAGAGAGAAAACTTGTTTTATTCGGGATCTTCAAGGAAATGATCTGATGAAAAGAAAACGTGGCACCAGTTTATATACCATTTCTTTTGAAGGCATGACAGCTTCCTCTCCCATATGCTTACTTTCATAGGCACATCCCACAAAGGCCTGGCTATGGCACAAACGAATGTCTCATTTAAACTTCAAGACGATGACCGATCTTGCTAGAAAAAAGTTGGTCGACGGTCTTCCCAAATTCCGATATGCCAAAGATCACTTGTGTCCTGCTAGCGAACAAGGAAAGAGTCATCGTGCCCACTTTCCTCCAAAAGCAGATCACAGCACAGCTCATGTCCTACAACTGCTTCATATGGATTTGTGTGGTCCTATACGTATTCAAACTATCAACGGGAAACGGTACATCTTGGTAATAGTGGATGATTACTCGAGGTGGACTTGGGTCTACTTTCTTCGTACCAAAGACCAAGCCCCTTCGATGATCATTACTTTTCTCACAAAGATTCAAGTTCAGGTTCATAACACCGTCAGAATCATCGGAACAGACAATGGTACTGAATTCAAGAATCAGACTCTTCGGGAGTTCACTGAGAAAAATGGTATTGTTCATCAAACGTCAATTGCTCGCACCCCTGAACAAAATGGAGTAGTCGAAAGACGCAATCGTACGTTAGTGGGGGCAGCAAGAACTATGTTGATTAATGCCCAAATACCAGACTACCTATGGGCTGAAGCTATCTCAACTGCTTGTTATACCCAGAACCGATGCATGATCACCAAACGCCATGTCAAAACACCATATGAGCTTATTCATGGTTGAAAACCAAATATCAATTACTTTCATGTCTTTGGAGCTCTCTGTTATCCAAAGAATGATCGTGATGATCTTGGTAAACTGAAAGCCAAAGCAGACATAGGAGTATTTGTTGGCTATTGTGAGAATTCGAAAGGATTCATAATTTGGAATCGCCGTACTCGGGAAATTCAAGAGACAATCCATGCTAATTTTGATGAGCTCACAGAAATGGCTTCTGAGCAAAACAGCTTAGAACCCGCACACAACCGTCTCAACTTTCCTGAATCTTCAGCTGAACCATTACCGTTCAACAGAAAGGATATAGAAGATTTGTTTGCTCCTCTGTTCGATGACTCTCTAGTTAATCGTGCCTCTGCTGTATCCACCAATTCTGCTGCTCAAACCGTAAACAATCAAGCATCTGATACACCAGCAACTACTTCCACAGCAGTTGCTGACGAAGTACCTCAACCAGAACCGTCATCGTCAGTAGATCAAACACCTTTCACTTCTACACCCATAGCTAAAGATTCCCCCCACAACTCTGTTGAAGTACCCACACCATCAGGTTATGACGGAGATGCATTCTTTAATCCATTTGCAACTGCACCAACCTTTCCTGATATTGCAGAATCTTCTACACGCAATTTGGAACCGTCAAACCTGCACCATAATTATCAACACTATCCATCCACTCATAAATGGAAAAAGGACCATCCCTTAGTAAACATCATTGGTAATCCAGAAAACCCAGTCATGACAAGACAAAGACTCCATACGGACGGTGAAACCTGCATTTATGCACTCACCGTTTGTCAAGCCGAACCCAAAAACATTAAGGAAGCCCGTACCTATGACAACTGGATTGAATCCATACAAGAGGAATTGGAACAATTCAAGCGGTTAGAAGTTTGGGAACTGGTAGAGAGACCAGATGGGGTTTATGTCGTTGGATTGAAGTGGATCTGGAAAAATAAGTTAGATGCAGATGGTACTGTGATTCGTAAAAAGTCCCGCCTGGTCGCAAAAGGATTCAGCCAAGAAGAAGGAATCGACTTCGAAGAATCATTTGCTCCAGTTGCAAGGCTCGAGGCTGTTCGCATGTTCCTGGCTTACGCGGCTCACAAGAACATTACTGTCTACCAAATCGATGTGAAGACTGCATTTCTCAACGGCCAACTCCGGGAAGAAGTGTATGTTTCTCAACCAGAAGGCTTCGTGGACCAAGAACATCCGAATCACGTATATCGGCTAAAGAAAGCCCTTTACGGCCTTAAACAAGCCCCAAGGGCCTGGTATGACAAGTTATCTGCTTTCTTACTTGCAAACCATTTTACTAAAGGAACTATGGACCCGACTTTGTTTATACAAAAACACGGGGAGGACATTCTCATCGTACAAATTTATGTAGATGATATTATTTTTGGATCAACTCATAAAAAGTACTCAAATGCTTTCGCAAAACTAATGAAAAATAACTTTGAGATGTCCATGATGGGTGAACTGAAGTTCTTCTTAGGACTGCAAGTTCATCAATCACCCCGTGGTATATTCCTTAGTCAGTCCAAGTACGCTCAGGAAATCCTGAAAAAGCATGGCATGACCAGCTGTGACACCTATAACACCCCTATGTCTTCCTCAACCCCGAAGCTAGATGCTGACATACATGGGACACCCATTGATCCTACAAAATGCCGTAGTATGATTGGGTCGATCATGTATCTCACAGCTAGCAGACCGGATGTTGTATTTGCCACGTACCTTCGCTCCCGATATCAGTCAAGACCAACTGAGCGGCATTTTTCAGCCGTTAAAAGAATCCTTCGATACATAAAAGAAACCATTAATTTGGGGATCTAGTATCCAAAGGATTATGGGTTTGAACTTGTTGCATTTTCAGACGATGACCATGCAGGGTGCTTAGACACACGCAAAAGTACATCAGGGGGAGTACAGTTTTTGGGTGACAAGCTCATCTCTTGGCAATCAAAGAAGCAAGACTGCACATCACTGTCATCCACAGAATCGGAATACGTCGCCATGTCAGCATGCTGCACTCAAGTCATTTGGATGCGATCTCAGCTAATGGACTATGGATATGTATTCAACAAGATTCCTATGTACTGTGATTCCAAGAGTGCCATCGCTATTTCCTGCAACACGGTCCAACATTCCAAGTCCAAGCATATTGCTCTACGCTATCATTTCATCAAGGAACATGTGGAAATGGGTACTGTTGAATTATACTTTGTGGGTGCTGAACACCAGTTGGCAGACTTGTTCACCAAAGCCTTGCCCCATGCAAGATTTGTGGAACTCGTTCACCAAATTGGTATGAGATGTTTGACTCCAGAAGACTTGAACAATTTTCTTACTCAAAATTAAACGGAGTTATACGTCAAACTATCTTTGTAAATAATTATTGGAAAAACACAAAAAGATTTTCTACCTTTTTTTTTTTTTTTTTTTTTTTTTTTTTTTTTTTTAATAAAAAATGCAAGTACAAGCCTTATCAACACTTTGTTCATTTTTTATTAACTGTCATTAATTATTTTCAAACAAGTGTTGAGGGGGAGACACTAATTTTTCAAAAAATTTCAAAATTTGTACTTGCATCGTTTCTTCAACGGTGATTGCTTCGAACAAGTGTGGTGATAATCTAGGATTAAGTGTTATGTGCCAAATTTGCCAAGTAGAATACTTTATGTTAGAATGGTGCTATGGTAGGTTGATAAGTGCAAAAGTAATAAAACATAAGGACTAGATGTGCAAAATTAGAAAAGAAAATTACAAGAGTGATAAAAGTTGGTGTGTATTAACTGCGACCCATTTAATTTACTGACATACACATTTAATTCATACAACCACCTCATCAACGGCCCTAATTGATCCGACCAATCCGTTCAAGATCCGTCAAATTTGTAAGTGCTCGAATGCTTAACATGTGAATGTGAACAACGGTTCTTAAGGATTTCATGATCCAACGATTGATTTTGTCTGTAATAATTATTTTATATTTAGGGTTTTGCGAAAATTATGCATAATCGGTTCTGTGTGTTTATGATAATTTTTGTTGATGAATATTGGTTAATATGAACCCATAATCGTAATGCCTAACATGAATTAGACCCAGAAACTCGAATTGTGAATGTTCTTGATTTAGGGTTTTAGCGTACGAATTGGGGAAAATCAATTGCATGTGTTTCAGTGTAATTAATGTGTTGCAATGTTGTTGTTATACCTCGAATTGAATACTTGTAGCCTTGGATTAAACCCAGATACATCAAACTTGCTTAATTGATTTTGAGGGTTTATGAAGAACATGAAAGCACTTTCAGGTTGATTCTTAGGATTGTGTGGTTAAAAGTTGTTATAACTTGGTCAAAATGCTTAGAAACTTCATAGGATTCCACTGAAACATGCGTGATAACATAATCTCAAGTGAATGTGAAATGCGAAAAATCTGCTGAGTCATACGTCTTCAAAGGGTATCGAAATTTCTTGTTTAAGAAGTTTTCGAAATTGAAAAGTTTTCGCAATTGGAAAATGTTTTCGCAATTGGAAATTTTTTCGCAATTGGAAAAGTTTTCGCAATTGTTAAAGTTTTTTCGCAATTGTAAAAAGTTTTCGCAATTGTCAAAAGTTTTTCGCAATTGTCAAAAGTTTTCGCAATTGTCAAAAGTTTTCGCAATTGTCAAAAGTTTTCGCAATTGTCAAAAGTTTTCGCAATTGTCAAAAGCTTCCGCAATTGTTAAAAGCTTTTGCAATTGTAAATTTTTTTCGAAATTATATTCCAACTTGTGTCATAAATTTTAAATATCATGCTAAGATAAGAATCTCATGTGAATCATTAAGTTTAAACTAATGCTAACCCACATGTATCTTGCAAATTGGTGTCAAATGATGTTTCAGATTCTTCACAATGTCTGCACCAGCACAACAACCACTACCCATGATCACTAAGGAAGAACTGTATCCTCAAGGGTTCAAGGCTAAGTATGGAAACAGCAATGCAAGAGTAGTCTTTGACAACATCAAATGTGCTGAGCCAAGTTGCCAAATAGCCATTGAAATTCTCAGGAGAGATGAATGCAACAGCATCTTGGAGAATTCAGATAATGTCCCAGAATTGTACATTCATCAAATGTGGAGTACCATTGACTTCGATGACTACAACAGATATTTCACATGCACTCTGGACAGAAAACAAGTCAAAGTTACACCTATACACCTACGCAAAGCCTTATCTCTACCAGATCCACCTGAAACATCAAATAAATTTTGGCCTGCACCATCAGAACAAGATATCCTCAAGTTTCTTCTCGACATTGGTTACGATGAAAATCCCAATCTTCCACTCACAACAATTTCAAGCATCAATGCTAAATCAATTCCACAACCGTGGAGAGCCATTTACTACATTTTGGTTCGCTCGGTGTCAGGAAGAGATAGCGGACATGAGCACCCAAGACTTTCACATGTTCAACTCTTCTGGGGAATAGTTAACAAGAAAAAAACTTGACTATGCTGCTCTCATATGGGAAGATCTTGTGTTTCAGATAAGAGCCTGTAAGAAACCATTAACAAGAATTCCATTCGTCCGCTACACAAAGATGCTGATCAGCTTTCTCATTGACAAGAACTCCGACATCTCTCCTCGACCTGAAGACAGGGAACTTCATGTGATAAGGATGGATAAGCCTATCAAGTCAATCTATTTTCCTAAAGATAGTACTCACAAGAAAGGGTCAAGACTACCGGAAGAATTGTTGAACGAGGAAATCAAGGAGACAAAAGCCTTCAGAGACTATGAATATGCATACAGCAAAGGCCAGGTCGGGTTCTCTAAGCATCGTAAAGGAACGGGTTCTACAAAAACTCGTTCTAAAAGCAGTAGGACTGGGAGTGCCTCTAGTGCCTCAAAACAACCAAGAAAACCACACCCCAGAACCCTCAAAAGACGGGTGAAAGCTGATCCAAAGTCAAAAGTTGAAGAAGTTGGCATTCATGATGAAGAAGAAACTGAATCAGATGAATCAGAATCAGAAGAAGAAGTGACTGTTCATATGGATGATGCAACAACTAACTTTCAAACTGAAATCGACACACTTAATGCAAAGAAAATTAGCATGAAAACGCTTACAGAAGATGAGCAAAGAAGGGCTAATCTAAAAGTTAAACTAATGAGGGAGATGGAAGAGAAAAAGGGAGCTGGAGGGTCCGGAACCGTCCAAGAAGTAGCTTCAACCCATATTGATCCGGATAATCAACCCGGAGGGTCTAAAGCTGCTACCACCACAGCTCAGCCCAATACGGTTAATCAACCCGAGAGGGCTGAGTCTGATATTTCTCCACAACCAAGCTCGGTTAATCAACCTGACTTGGAAGAACAAACACAGTCAGAGAAGGAGAAAGAAAAGGTCTTTACAGATGAAGAAATACCTGATGACATGTTTGCATTTGACAAGGAGAAAGAACCACAACATGATGATACTATGGATTGGAACAACTCTGAGGAAGAACAGGAAATCATTGGGGATAAAACCACAGAAGCTGCCAAAAAGCTTGAAGCAGAGCATGAGGCAGAATTAAAGAAAAAGGAGTAGGATTAAAGAAAGAAAAAGGAAGAAGATGAAGAGGCAGAAAAAGAGGCCGATAACTACATTCGTTCACCATCAAACACTCCACCTCATCTTGCTATGGTTGTTTATGTACCACAACAGGAGCCACAATCAGACACTCAGATTCCTCTTGTTTTATCTCCAAAACCCACAACACCTCCAGAGTCACCTCCTAGAACTACAACACCTCTACCGTCACCTCACAAAGAATTAACACCTCCCAACTCACAATCATCAATTCCTTCACTCACTACATCTTCTTCAAAGTCAGCATCACCATCAAAAGGCAATGCAAACGTTTCAGAAACAATCAAAAAGGTCATAAAAAGTATTAATGTAAGAAAAATTGCTCGTGTCACAAGGGTCGAAGTCATCTCTCCAGCTGCAAAGAAGTTAAAGAAGGCAACCAAACTTGCCCAAGAAAAGAAAGACAGACACCTAAGTGACCAACTGAATGAGATGAAAACCTTGGTCAAGGATCTGTCAGGTCAAGTTGATGAGTTGAATAAAACGAAGAAGTTAATGGATGAGTTTCTGAGTGACAATGTCAATGAACGACTGCTCAAGGCAACTCGGGGCAATACAAAGCACTATGTCAAGCAATTCATGCCTGAAGTTCGGGAAAACCTTAAGGAACACATCAACAAATATCTCAAAGAAAAGCTTCAAAACATAGCTGCATCAACCCCTCATCAGAAACACATCTATGATTACTCTGTTGAAGAACTTCAGCTGGCCCTTCTCACCAAACTCACCGATAATGTGGAATCATGCAAGGTCGCAGCTGATCAGGGAAAACGTACTCGTGAGGATGATGACGAAGACCAAGACCAAGATAACACAGCAAAAAGACACAAGATTGGAAGCGGATCTGGAATTCACATCAACGAGCCAACCGGAACAACAACTTCTTCTCAACCTCCAAAGGCTCAAGAATCTGGTCCAACTGCTGATGAGCATCAATTTGAGCATTTCACCACAGAAAATGTGGAATTTCAACCGCAAGATGATCAACCACAATCACCACCTAAGTCCCCTCCAAAGTCAAAGCCTTCAAGCAGCAAGAAATCTTCCAAACAAGTCAATGTAGTCTCATGGCTTGATAATGATGATGATATCCAAGGCAATGACTGGTTCCATCAACTTGCTAGTGCTCAAATCCATGAGGACGAAGTTTCTAAGGTTGAAGACAGTACTTTTGCAGTCACAAAGCAAATCAAAAGTACTCTGAGTATCAAAAAGATGACCAAACAAGAACTTCTCCGAATAAAGAATGATGCTTTCAATCTCCTCAAAGACAAATCTCAGAGTGCTGCTGAACTGGAGTATCATCTTGAAAAATTGCCCGAGCAATGTCAAGTGATTTTGACTGGACTAATCCAGACATAATCAGGGTTGATGGCAGAGACAGCAAGAACCGTCCTTACATCACAGATTGGACCAAGCCACTTCCCGTGATACGCAAACATCACATCTCAGAAATCCCTTTCCAATTCTTTTTCAATAAAGACCTTGAACTTCTCAAGCATGGAGCATCAAGCAAAACAAAATATGCAACAACAATCACCTTCACTCCAGCAGCTCATTACACACAACCAGCCATCGAGGAAGCTGCTTTGCACCAACAACTCTTCGTCAAACACCAAGTGAACTATGATCGTGATGCTGAACTTGGAATCTATCACTGGTATGACAAAAGGAAGACATGGTACAGGTATAAACTTTCCGACAAGTCTCGTGAAAAAGTGTACAGTGACCTCTGGATTATGGCAGTGGTTAGTGTCAGAGGATCAAAGAAGTATGATTACACCTTTCTATCTGAGATCACTATCCAACGACATGACAACAAACTCTACTCGTTCTCCGAGGCAGACTTCCCAGATCTAAATCTCAATGATATTGAAGATATGTACCTTATGAAAGTACAGGGAAAGCTGCAACATCTCTCTATCGATCTTCAATATGCTTTCAGTATGGCTATCTGCCATTTCATTTGGAGAACGATCATCAAAGAACGAGTAGAGGATCTTCAGCTGGGAGTAGAAAGCTATCAAGTAAAATTGAATCTCATTGAGCCTGTCATACATCTTGACAACAACCATGATCCTCAATACACCATGAAAAGACACCCACTCTTTGGTTTTGTCTACAGAAGTACAACGGGATTTAATCTGTGGAGATCGATTAGCTCGAGTCTTGTTAGACCTCATATCTAGGATATCAACAATAACAATGAATAAATCAATACGCAGCGGATAAACACAAAACATTCATTATTATTAAACAAAGTTTTCCTCGTCATCATCTCTACTCTAACCAATACAAACAGCCCCAATTCTATCTTGATCAATGATAGAACGGTTAACACACTAACAGGAATCAAAAGATTCTTGAGGCTTAACAAACTACCCTAGGTGTTTTCCCATAAAACACCCGTACACACACACACTTTTCCTGGTGTTACATCTTGACACACCTAAAACGTATTCCTTGTGTTTCTTTATATACTAGAAACATTAGGGTTACAAAGAGATAAACATAAAATAATAAAAGATTTGCTGTAATCTTTTCTTTCTTTGAAGTTCCATCCTTTGTCATCTTTTAGTCCTTCATCTTTCATCTTTTGTCCATATCAACTCTAAATTATAATTCCTGACACAATTGCTTCATGTCATTCAATGAGGTTCACAAATTCTGTGATGAAACACTGAAGAACCTTCGTGACGGGTTAGTTCATAGAGTTCATGATCAAGAATTGGGAAAGACAAAGAGATGGAATAATGATGAACTGAGGCAAGTGAAGCAATTTGTCTGGAAGATTGACAGGAGATTGGTTCATAGAGATCATATACGAAGATTGGAGAGCTATGTTGGCGGTCGTCCACCCTTTCCAATCAGAATCTTTCAAAGGCCAGATCCAGTCTTCACAATATTCATCAATGGAGCTTGATGTAAGAATTTGATATCATTATTCATTATTCTTATACTTTCTTACATTATGATCGTGTCGTAATGGCTTGTGTACACATAACAGTGCACAACCCGTTCCTGTATAGAAAGGACCCTGAGGTACGCTTCCATGCCTGAATCCTAATCAAAGGAGCGAAAGCTTCTTTCTTATGAGTAGAATGAAACCTGAATGTTTTCTAAGTTTTTCAAACATTCTGCTCATAAGGACAAGTATTCCCTTGTCAAGGGGGAGTATTTGAAATCTAATCTTTGTTCAAAACTAAAGTTCTTGAAATTCTTCCCTAAAACTCAAAAACAGCATATTTTAATCATAAAGTTTTTTAAAAACATCATGAGTATGCTATTTTTGAGGGGGAGAATAAGTGATGATTAAAATATGGTGTCTCAAATGCTGGTATCTCACAAGTGCTCAGACTCAGAATTGACCCTCGAATTGACGATAGGAAAAGTCAGTAGTCGAAAGGACATGTCCCGGACGGGTAATAATTTCAAGCCAGTTCATCTGGTGATGTAAACGTGTCTCGCAACGGACGTGTCTGAGTAGAATGTACCGATTTCGAGCGATTTTCCTTGAAAGTAATCTGGACGGGCAATAATTTCAAGCAATTTCATCTGGTGATGTAAGCGTGTCTCGCGATGATCATGTTCATTGAAAATCAATCAATTCAAAAGTGCCAACTCTTCCCGGCATGTGTAAATTCACTTTAACTATATATGAGCACATGTTAAGGGGGAGTCTTTCAGAAAAACGCAAAACTCTCATGGTGTCAATAAAATGTTTTTACAATCATCGACACTTTGAGAGATTTTCAATGGTTTGGTTTATGGCATCATTAGGATAGTCATGGAGTTATAAGGTGACTAAGGATTAGGAAAAACCATACTATGATCCGCCAGAGCCGGAGGGATCTACCCAAGGACAATTCCCATAGTTTAGAACTAGAAAGTCCTAGGTATGATACAAAAAAGGAGAAATGAAATGAAAGGAGAAAGAAGGGGTTGAAGAATTACAAAGAAAAGCAAAGAAAGGGGTGAAAAGAAATAGCCCTCCATTTGTTCAACCTTAGGGCAGACACCGGGTTCACTTCATAATCTACTGGTTGACTGAGCATCACCGGTATTGAAAAATAAAGACGTCATGGACCCAGTGACGCACTGCACTAAACCTTCTAAGCCACTCAGGTGTCTCTCAAAATACACTTGTTTCATTCTCACAGAGAACCCTTCATCATCTATCGACCTCTCACTACGAGATGTGTTGATATTGAAAAGGAGGCACTCTGCTCCACGCCTCCGACGACCAAATATGCACTTGAATTGAGTCTAGAGCCTTGAGATATGATGAACTCAAATAAGTAAATTTTATTACCATCATTTAACCTATTTATTTGACTTGTTTTATTATATTATATATGAGAATTGATACGTTAATGTTTACTTTTGTAATTCTCAGGTAAAAACAAGTATTATGTGAAACTTGGCGATTTTAGACTAATTATGGAGCAAAACAAGCAAAATGTTAAGAGTCTACTGAAATGTACAAGATCAAGATCATTCTGCTCCAGATACGCCGCAACATACTTCTTACATACGGCGTATCACTATCAAGATTTCACAAGCTACGATCCAAGACAGCAAAGGACATGCGCCGCATAGAGAAATGGAGTTACGCCGCATCTTAAGGCGGTGTATGAATATTCCTGAATATATTAATCTTGGACCCCACGCGAAGTTAATTCAATGCGCCGCATCTAACCCTCAGACAGAAACTATAAATACCCCAAGGCCAGACGAATTTCGACACTTAGCTAAACTCAGAAGAGAAACACAGAAACCCTAAAGCCAAATTCAGATGTATTAGCAGCACAAGACACACCCTAAACGAAGATACAAGAGCTGTAAGAAGGTCCTGCATGTATTCAATTCATTAAGTAGTTTTGTTTTATTGTATTAGTACACTTTAATTCATCAGGATTGATGGGCCGATTTCATGTGACTACGGAATATCATGGGCACCCCTTAAAATTGCTTTCCCATTAATTAAAGTTTATATGTTGATGTCTTTGGTGACTTTTATTAGTGCATTGATAACCTCTGTGTCTAGCTGAGCATTGCTTGGGTCGCCATGCCCCTTCCTCGCCTATCTATTCTAGCGTATACGAAACGTGGGCATTACAAATGCTCAATATTCTAGGATAGTGGGATAGACATAAGTGATCATTAAGGGTTTACTCGCCGATAAGATTAGAGCCAACGAGAAAGGGTTAATTATATACACTTCATATAAAACTAGCAATAAAACAAGTGACAAGCTACTTAATTATCAGGACAGGTCTTCTTATTGTCTCAAGTATCTATCTGTGTACGTGTGTGCTAATCGCTGATTCGTGCTCATTAGTTTAGTTTTCTATTTAATCATATCCAAACCGTGCCAGTCTCTCAGGCTGAACCCCCTTGCGTTAGATTAGGTTGTATAGCTAACTTAAGATATTAAAATACTAATTAGAATAACTAGATAATACGTTCCACTCTTAGTGATCGACACTCTACTTACCATTATATTCATACTGATCGGGTACACTGCTCGTTAAAGTGTGTGTTTTATTGATAAGTCGGGTAAATATAAATTTAAAACTTGAGTAGGCATTAATACTGCTAAAACCACAACGACATCACGCGCGCACCAAGTCTTTGGCGCCGCTGCCGTGGATATAAAAGAATTAGAGCAATACACACGCACATCAAGTTTTTGGCGCCGTTGCCGGGGAGTGAATTGTTATTATCTGTTAATTTGATTAGTATTTTAATTAGGTTTTTCTTTTTATTTATTTTTTAGATTCTAACCGCTAACCCGTTCTATATTAGATAAATTGCATTCATTGTATTATTTGCATATTTTCTGTGTGTTTTTATTTTCTTTAATTTTTGTTTCTTTTTATTCGTTTTTATTTTTTGTTTTTCTTTTCGTTATTTTTCTGCATTCTGCTATCGTTGTACTGTGCTGATACAAACGATACGCCGCATCTATTTTCATAGATACGGCGTATTGCGTTTAATTTTTATATAATACAACGCGTTTAATAAATTCGAGTACGACGCATCTTTCCCCAAGATACGGCGTATTCTGTTTTTAATAAGAAATTTTTCTAAACGATAACGCCATACGACGCATTTGTTTTAACAGATACGGCGTATTGTCTATTTATATTAAAAACAGTTTTAGAATTATTAAACAGATACGACGCATCGATCTTTATCGATACGGCGCATCTACTTAATCAAAAATCTTGTATTTTGAAACGTAACGAAAATATGGCGCATTAAATTTTGTTAATACGACGCATTTGATTTTAATAAATATAATCGATTTTTGATAATTTAAACTGATACGGCGCATGCTAAAATTATAAGCGGCGTATCTGATTTCTGAATAAAAGTCTGATTAAATTTTAACGATTATAAGATACGGCGTATCCAACTTTCTGGATACGGCGCATCGTCTTCAGATATCAGCAAAATTTTATTTATCCCGAACTGAGAAATTCTAATCAACTTTCCTGTCTCTTAGAAAATTTTTACTTCGAAGCCTATTTGTTCTATGTTACAGGAATGATGATTGATCTTTTCCCAAGCTGGTTCGGAGGATCAAGGATCAAACTTACAATCGACGAGATTATATCAATGTTTGCCCAAGAAAGCGGAAAGGAACTATTGCTGAAAGAGCAAAACAATATGATTAGAGAATTGACGATTGAAGTGCACCAATTGTCAAGGAAGATTAAAGGAGTTTTGTTCCAAAGGCACGTCCTAAAGGGAAATACCTTGATAATTACATCGACAACGCTGATAACGAAGTTGTCGAGTTTGAACCCGAAGTATTGGAATAGGAGCTGAACGTGAGTCTAACTTGAAGACTCTGGAATAAAGACAAGTGCTGACCGGGAGACAACCCGGAAGAAAATTTTTACTTTTCTGTTCTGTGTCGAGTCTGTCAGACCTGCAGAAGATACGGCGCATCTCAATCCTAAGATGCGACGCATCGCCTGCACTGGTCATATCTTATTTGATTTTCTGCATTTTTATTTTTGACTTTAAAACTTTCTGTCAGTATTTTAATGTGGCGCATCCCTGGTTAAGGATGCGACGCATCTTTTATCCTTATTCGTATTTATTTCAGGCTCGATACGGCGTATCTTTTTCCATAGGATACGGCGTATCGACTGACCTGATGATTTTCAGTTTTAATTTTTTATGTTTTATTTTTACTAACTACTAATGTATTATGCAAGTTTGAACCTTCTTAACTCAGGAGTGTTAAAGTCTGAATGGTATTATAGATTCCTGCATTCTTGTGGATACATCATATATGAAGATTAAACGTTCTCATCCACAAGAAAGTTGATTTTTGCTCTTATACGAATAATGGAGGATCATACCGAGCAAATCTCAGGGGAGTTTTTCTGTTCTAATTCTTTTATTTTCCAGTTTTTAACCTTTGACACAAACAACGAGGACGTTGTTTAACTTAAGTGGGGGATTGGGGAATTAGAACACTTACTTGTCCTAAACTTTTTCAAAATATACTTAAAATGCGCTTAATATATCAAAATGTAAAATTTTTTAGCATGTTTTTGTTTAAAGTCTAAATTACATAGCTGCACACATAACATTATTTCCAAAAATTGTGAACTTATCAAAATTCACAAATCTATGAGTGTGCAGGTGACTTGTAAACTTTAGAACTTGGCTTGTATACTATTCGAGACCACCATAATAAGTATTATCTATATAATTGGAATGACTTGTCTAAATTGGTAAATTTATAGGATTACACCCAAATAGCCTTTATATGTTATGTGATATTAACTAACTACATTGGTTAGTTAACCCCCGTATAAACCCTTTGTTACTCTCACTTTTAGAGTAAGATACCCCTAGAAAAACACTCAGGGCCATTCCTTTCATTTCTTACACCTTTGTTATAATGTTTCGTTACACCCTTACACCTTAGCCTACCCTGTAGATTAAAATCCGTGGTTGGTTAATTGCTTTAGGCAAAGTGTGTTTCCTTACATTACCTGTGTTCGTGTGCGTAATTCATTATCTTTGGTTGAGTCGGGAAATTGCACAATGCAATTGGTATGAAAGTAATATATTGTATAACTTTGAGTTTATTTTTCGTGTGTTTACTACTTTCGCTATTACAGTTATTTCTGAAAGTATGAAGAGTATGAAAAAAAAAATTATCCGGAAAAATAGTGATAGAAAAGTTGTGAAATTTTACACATATATGTTGATGTTAAAAAAAAAATAAATAAAAAAAATAAAAAAAAAAAAGTTGGAAGTTTGTTTTAACCAACTTATGTAAAGTTTTGTATTAAGTGGGAGATATCACCACTATTTGTTATATATTATATTTATGGATTGAATGGGAGTTGGCCATTATGGGAACGCCAACTAAGGTTATTCTTTGATTGAGATCTTGTTGAGTATAATTCGTGTCTTCCTAAAGCGTGTGTTTCAAGTGTTAAAGCGTGAGTTATTCAATGATATGAGTCTTATTCATGGGGTGGTTGGGATAGTGATTAACCACACTTAGGATTTTAATTTATCTGTTTTGTTTATTTTTCATTTTACACCAATTTGTATCCCAAATATTATCCATACCCTATATCATTCTTTATCCAAACCTTTGATTTATTGATATTAGGGATTTGAGCAATCTTAAGTATCGTAGTCGTGGATTCGGCTATGTATTTATGATTTTGTCGCCCTTTTTGATATAATATTATTGGTAAAGATTACTTGGTCTTATCTTTAGCCTATTCGAGTTAAGGATTTGAGCAATTGCAAGTATCGTGGTCGTGGATTCGATCATGTATTTGTGATTTTGTCACCTTTTCTAGAATATGAGATCGATAGAGATTAAAAAGGATGATTAACCCTTAACCAACAAACCCTTTTTACCGCTTTAGACTTGTTATTCCTTGGCTTTAGTGGAGGAGATGCGTATACTTGCCAAGCTTATGATAGAATATTCGTCACGACTGGACAGTTAAACGATTAGATTTGCTTTTATCAAAATATTTTATTTTATTTCTAATTCGTTAAGTGTTTGGTTGTGCAATTATGACAAAAACGAATACATGCTTAAACATAAAAATAAATCCTAATATCTTTTAGGATACATTTTCATAAGATTTATTCTAAGGTTTACTTGGGGACAAGTAAAGTTCAAGTGGGGGGATATTTGATGAACTAAAATAAGTACATTTTATTACCATCATTTATCCTATTTATTTGACTTGTTTTATTATATTATATATGAGAATTGATACGTTAATGTTTACTTTTGTAATTCTCAGGTAAAAACAAGTATTATGTGAAACTTGGCGATTTTAGACTAATTATGGAGCAAAACAAGCAAGATGTTAAGAGTCTACTGAAATGTACAAGATCAAGATCATTCTGCTCCAGATACGCCGCATCATACTTCTTACATATGGCGTATCACTATCAAGATTTCACAAGCTACGATCCAAGACAGCAAAGGACATGCGCCGCATAGAGAAATGGAGTTACGCCGCATCTTAAGGCGGTGTACGAATATTCCTGAATATATTAATCTTGGACCCCACGCGAAGTTAAGTCAATGCGCCGCATCTACTTATCCTATGCGCCGCATCTAACCCTCAGACAGAAACTATAAATACCCCAAGGCCAGACGAATTTTGACACTTAGCTAAACTCAGAAGAGAAAGACAGAAACCCTAAAGCCAAATTCAAATGTATTAGCAGCACAAGACACACCCTAAACGAAGATACAAGAGCTGTAAGAAGGTCCTGCATGTATTCAATTCATTAAGTAGTTTTGTTTTATTGTATTAGTACACTTTAATTCATCAGGATTGATGGGCCGATTTCATGTGACTACGGAATATCATGGGCACCCCTTAAAATTGCTTTCCCATTAATTAAAGTTTATATGTTGATGTCTTTGGTGACTTTTATTAGTGCATTGATAACCTCTGTGTCTAGCTGAGCATTGCTTGGGTCGCCATGCCCCTTCCTCGCCTATCTATTCTAGCGTATACGAAACGTGGGCATCACAAATTCTCAATATTCTAGGATAGTGGGATAGACATAAGTGATCATTAAGGGTTTACTCGCCGATAAGATTAGAGCCAACAAGAAAGGGTTAATTATATACACTTCATATATAAAACTAGCAATAAAACAAGTGACAAGCTACTTAATTATCAGGACAGGTCTTCTTATTGTCTCAAGTATCTATCTGTGTACGTGTGTGCTAATCGCTGATTCGTGCTCATTAGTTTAGTTTTCTATTTAATCATATCCAAACCGTGTCAGTCTCTCAGGCTGAACCCCCTTGCGTTAGATTAGGTTGTATAGCTAACTTAAGATATTAAAATACTAATTAGAATAACTAGATAATACGTTCCACTCTTAGTGATCGACACTCTACTTACCATTATATTCATACTGACCGGGTACACTGCTCGTTAAAGTGTGTGTTTTATTGATAAGTCGGGTAAATATAAATTTAAAACTTGAGTAGGCATTAATACTGCTAAAACCACAACGACATCACGCGCGCACCAAGTCTTTGGCGCCGCTGCCGTGGATATAAAAGAATTAGAGCAATACACACGCACATCAAGATATATCAAAGATCTCTTAGGAACACTTAGTATTACACTGTTGTTCTACATCATGGGCAGCAGGTGTAAAATTAAGAAGAGTCCTTCGCAGATCTTAGCAATCTGCCAAGAACATTCTTTAGAGAATTCACAATTGTGATTCTCAGTGATAGAATGGAAATCCTGCCAGGATAACATCGAACAACCCTGACAGCAGGTCACTTCGGTAACTCCTTGTGGGTTACGCTTAGTGTTTGCTCCAAACGGTCTACAGTCATGGGGTGATCTCCAGCGACTCACTGAATCGTGGGTGCACTTCGGTGTGTCCGTGAAAGCCCTTTCGGGGGTATCCGGTTCAGAACGGCCTGGGTTTGGATTAGAGAAAGTCTTCACACTATGCTGTTGATGATCTCGAAATCCAAATCTGTAAGTGTCGGTTGGTTCGTGTTGCTGCTGCTGCTGCGGAGGAGCTTGAAGACCTGGAGTTCAACCACCATCAAGACTCCACCTTGCTCATATCCCAAAGATGTGTTCTCACAAAGACTCAGAAATAACAAAAGGTCAACAAATGTTAATGAAAAGTCAAAGTTCAAGCACTACAACCTTTCACAAGTTAAAGATTGAAGATGTGAGAACAAATTGCAGAACGAAAGTCAAAAGAAATATGAGCATGGTGGAGAAGACGTGAAGACACCATTAACAAAGACCATTGGAGAACGGCAGATCAGTACCATATCATATCATGTCAAAACAAGAACGAAGGAACAAAGATTATGAAGACGTCTGAAGCCCAAGAAGCAAAGATGACGTCAAGCAAAAATTGATGACTAAGACTTAGGGGGAGATTGTTAGGAACACGTTTTGTATATTGTCAAGTCTTAGTCATTTGCGATAAATAGTTGCTCAAATATGGATTCTATGTTTGTGATTAGAGGTCCGGTCCATAAGGAGTCCATGGGCCGACCACTTAGCTAAAATACTTCTAGAAACATTCATGTAAGGGTTGCCCTAATCTTCGCCTATAAATAGAAGGTTAGGGAGCTCATATTTCTTGTTGGTTTTCATTCTTATGCGTAAGCTATGTCCGAATGTTAAGTGAATGTGAATCATCCATCTTTCTTTCTTCTTAAATCTCTTCTATATCAATCTCTCTTCTCTCGTATTTACTTTACTTATTATTAATCTCTTTCGTAGCTTATTGAGTAGTTGTTATCGTGGTTTATCTAGTTGAGTAGATTGTGTTTTACGTTAATTACTAGGATCTACAAGCTTTGAGATGAATGTCATAGGTATGACTAAGAAGTAGGGAACTGTTTCCTTACAATTGTTTGAGCATCAAGTGAAAAGAAAGGAGTTTAGATGGAATACTATTCCTTATGATTCAAGAGAGACTTTTGAATTTTGTGATAAGAAAATTTTTGTGTTGATATGACTCCTTTTTGAAGAAAATAAATGTTCGAAAAGGAATTTGAAAAACAAATCATGTAGATATAAGCATATCAAATAATTGTGTACCATATAGATCAACATTTTTTCAATCACAGACAAGTGACACCTAAAAGAAGAAATAAACATACCTTTGCCATAGTATCTTTGAGAGTGATAGCACTCCTAGATGAGCAATACGTCATGAAGATTTCTACAAGGAGGTATGTTAGAATAATTTGGAAGATATAATAGTAACAATATCCAAATATCGAAAGTGTTAATTATTTTTGTAAAATATGAGTTAGATGTCAATTTTTACAAAAGATTTTCCTTCGTTGTAGTTTTCAAAACATACACGGATCGTATCAAGTTTTTAAAGTACAATATACTCTAAGAAACTTGGTAACGAAGCTTTGATGCCAATTGTCAAAAACTAGAAGGGGGGTTGAATAGTTTTACCGATTAAAACTCTTTTTAAAACTTATAGATCGACTTATGTCAATCTAGTTTTGACGTGTTGGATATTGATAGTATTAAAGCATATAAAACTAAGCTACGAGATAGAGTTAGAGAGACACAACCACAACACAAGTATTTATAGTGGTTCAGCTACAAGGTCACCTTCCTTGCCCTACTCCACTCCCCGAGTCACCTACTCGAGAGTTTGTAAACACATCACAACACAAACTCCTTTTACTTGGCAGAGAAGCCTTCACAACGTCGCTTACACTTTATCCGGTACAAAGCTAGATACCGGGCTTTTCCACGAGATAAAGCCAAACCTTCGTTGCCTACACTTTATCCAGTACAAGGCTAGATACCGAGTCCTTAGCACGGCAGACCAAACCAACACAACTATCACAACAAGACTAAAGGATCCAACATCATTTTACACCTAACGACTCAACATATCTACAACACCCTTTTGAGAAGAAGAAAGAACAAGATGCACTTCTGTGATCTTGGAGGAGGAGAATCCTAGCAACTCATATCACGAGCTTGCAAGTCTTCGAGAGGTCGTGATCTCGCCTTTTAGAAGGAACCTAGAGAATCACAAAGAAAGACTACATAGAAAGATCCTTGGATCTGAGGTTAGAGAGTTTAGAACATAGAGAGAAGGTATGTCTAAAAGGTATGAGAGGTAAGAGAGAAATGACTCACTATTTATAGGCAAAATTTTCCACTATTTACCCAGATCTGGCGGATCCCTTCCAAAAGAGATCCGGCCAGTGTAATGCAAGGGATCCGGCTATCTGGTAGTACCAGTTCGGATTTTGGGTTACAATTCCAGGTTTTGTGTTATGGGTCAAGGTCCATGGGTTAAGTGATGTCATGAATGATGTCAAAGACATCTTAGGTCATGGGTCATGGACTTTGGGTTATGGGTTATGGACTTTGGATCATGGGTCATGGGTTTTACCCATTATAAAGTCATGCATGATGTCATGCAAATGGGTTATGGGTTATGGATCAAGCTCCATGGGTTATGGATTACGGACTTGGTTTTTGGGTCATGGATAGTCCAAGTATTTCCTAGTTAATTTCCAAGTAACATGTATTTTATAAAATGTAAGTAACTAGTTTACTTAAGTGTTTTTATAAAGTGGTTTTGGTTTTATGTAAACTTGTTTAACTAAATGTGTTTAAGGTTTTAATAAAATGAGTTAGTAAGCTTTTGGCTCAAAGCGTTTACGTATTTTATCTATCTCGTTAAAATGATTTTACGTTTGTTATCGACAAAACATTAGAAGGTCGTAAAATATAAATAAAAATTTTTAAGGTTTATTTTTATTAACAATTTATATTAAATGTGACTCATTGTGTTGTTGTTTGGATGATTTAGGGTTCGAACTATGGTGTGGAAAACTAGAAGGGGGGGTTGAATAGTTTTACCAGTTTTTTGAAAGTTATAAAAGTTTGTTTGTGAAAAACTTTGATTCGATTCTTTTTTGAAATCAATCAACACCAATATGAACACTAAGCTATACTATCTAACATAAATAATAAATATAAAGAAATGAGATGGAAAGATCAAACTGAGACAACGAGATTTATAGTGGTTCGATCACGAAGCTCTTCTTCGCCCTACTCCACTACCCGAGTACCCAACTCAAGATTTCTAAGCACTATGTCAACAAATGTAACACCCCCAAATTTTTAATATAGCAGCGGAAGTCTAATTGGGGTATTACCGAGAGGATCGAAGTCAAATTATAGACAGTAGCCCAAGAAAGGCGTTTTTAATTAACATAGGTCCATAATAGAAATTCAGTACAAAGTTTTATATCAGAGTGCACACAGTTTCTCCAAGGAAACATTATTTGTACTGAATTACAAACTTTATTTTACACCCTTAATTAAGATAGATTTGTGCCCGCTCCATGCCTTGATCCGCTCCACTAGTTTCCTGAGATACATGCTTAAAAAGTCAACAGAATGTTGAGTGAAATCATGGAGTTTAAAGTTTAAATATCAGTTCGATACACAAGTAGGATTGTATTGGAGATACAATCAGTTTAAAAGTTGATATCGCAGTTCATATATTGCCCTAAGTCTCATGACACGCAAACGTTAACAAAGTACCGTATAAACGGAGGTGTTCATCAAATTAATGATGAAGATTTTGCCCTCGTGTAATAGGTGATTTTCCAATTCCTATTTTTCTCAAATATAATGTATCGCGACTAATACGACTAGCAAAAAGCATTCCGTCAAAGTATTAGTGGGATAGGTCGTCAGCCTCTAATAGATCTATTCATTATATTCGCGTTCACCGCAGTGATTAATGGCTCATGATAAAGGGTCTTGTGGCAATAAGGTAACTTAGGCATATATCAAGTCAGGTAGCATACAGAAAAATACTTGTGATCTGTTTATAGCATGTATCCCCCTCACGGAGTTTAAAAGTATAAAGAGTTTAAAAAGTGAGGCCATGACTCACCTTAAGCGTTACTGGTGAATGTGAACTTAAACTTTGGGGTGATTATGATAACAACTCCGATACGGAACCTGGTAAATATATAAATGTCTGAGAATCTGACTAATTTCTAGTGGGGTGTGTGAATGAATGGTGAATTGTGAATAACTAATAATGTGCAACGATCTGATTCTTGAAAGTGAGTGTGCTACATTCAAAATGCGTATAGCTCAGAATAATGCTACATATATGATTATCCTGATTGTTGTGTCAGTGCTCCCGTAATGTTATTTCTCTGAAGAAATAAGATAATGCTATGCAAGGTTGACTCGAAACGTTTCTAATGTTACTAAATATCGAAAGTGGACTAATATGCAAATAAAGTGTGTAAAATGCATATGAAGTGAAAGTAGAATGAAAAAAAATAGAAAATGAAATAAGAATGTCAAGTTATAAACAATAGTTCCTTGTTCTTTTCCAGGTTTTACATTTTTCACCCTAACTGCGATCGCGTTACGTCATTAGTCCTTCGTTAAGTCCATAGTCCAAAAATAGTCCAAACTTGTCCATATGAGGCTTGGAGTTAATTCAATGGTCAATTTTAGTCCAGTACAAACTGTTTTCACAGCTTCAGTCCGCATGTTTCATATTTTGGCAGTTTTAGTCCTTTTGGTTAAGTCGCGTTACATTTTTAGTCCAAAAATGACAAAAAGGTAAGGAAATGTGTGGCGATTTTTACTAGTGCTTATTTAAGTGATCTTCAGCTTATTTTAATAGCTTATTTGTTCATTTGCTTATTTTTGCTTTAAATGGGCTTAAATGGTCCATTTTAATGGCCCGTTAAGTGTTTTTAATCCATGGGCTTTAGAGAGGGTTTGAGTTATCAAAAGGGCTCATTTTTAAGTTAAAAGCTTATTCCTAAAGTGCCATATTGTCAGCTTATTTGTGGCTTATAAAAATCAGCGAGTTGGGTTTTACAGCCCACTCGTTATTACTAAAGGTTTTCAAAAACAGATTTTTGCAATATCCTTTGTCCCATTTAGAGTGTCGAGTCATGTGTTTCATGGCACGTTATCTTCATGAAAAATATAGTTTGTTGGTTGGTGAAATGGATCGTATAAAGAAATCTATGTGTTGCATGTCTAGATTACGACATATTCGTGGGGTTACTAGGCGACGTGGTAAGTTTTATTATTAATGACTTAGTCATATTTTTGGGGTATACTCCTCATGCATATTGAACGTGTAGTGTTTTATGTTTCTCAAGGGTTCTGTTAACATGTTAGTGTCTTGTAAGGTTGAGAGACGAGTGTGTAACAATTCTCATGGGTTCGTACATAGTTCCTTCGTTTAAATGCTCGCTTAATAAAGCGACGTTCGAATGTGACATTTAAGAGAAGTGGTTTGCATGGTAAGTTAGTCAAAGGGTGTGTGATTTATATGGCTCTATCATGTTGTGATCATAGCGTGAGTCCCTTTTCATTTCATTTAAGTATGACATGCACAAAGAATGCGATACGTTCGTAATATGCATACATGTTATGAAATGTTCAATGTGTTAACGTGTGTGTCAGTGCCTATTTCATTCTAAGTGTGAGTTGCCCATCCTACAACATTTACTTAACTAAGTCATCATGAAAATGAATGAGACGAAACGTGGTACGTTCGAATATAAGTGAGTTATGCATGAGTATGATTTCTAACGTGCAGGAAGATATAAAAAGAGTGCTTAGACACTTACTACACCTTAGAAAAGGTGGTGAAGAGACTGTGATGTTCGAACGAAGCACAAGAAAGAGACAGTAAGCTTGTAGTTATTCGAAAACGTTTTATACGTTTTCACTTCAACTCGCCTTGCTTCCTAGTGAGAGACAGAAAGGTGGATGGCTTTGGTAGGGTAATTGTGAAGTGAAAGATAGTGAAATGTGGGTAGGGTAGTATGAGGTAGGATAGGCTCTCTTATAGACAAATTTTTACACACGTTGCATTGACTATTTGACTCTATCATTGGTGTTACTGTGGCTTGAGGGACACCTAAGTAGATTTTCTGACATTGGTTGAGTGTGGGATAGATATTTGGTAGTTGGTAATTTGTATTTTTGCTCTTGGAGTATACCTATATTCGGTTTGCATTATCCTTGGTACCGAATTGAGACTAGCGAGCTACATGCTCTTGTTGCAGTTCATTTCTTCTTTTAAGTATCAAAATAGATTAAGAATATTGTTAGGAGATTGTAGGAAAAAGTGGGGCGTGAAATGGTTGTGTCTTGACATTTATATGTATGCGTATTATCGAGTTATGGGACGAAATGTATAGCCTTAGTTACTGTGGTAGTATGCGACCTTCATGGCTGTGAATTTGCACCAAGGGAGTTCGTTGGGTGGTGATCACGATGGTACAAAAATATATATGGGTTACGTTCGATTTTATTAAGATACGGGGGCCTCTATTGGCGTGGGTTGTGATCGAGTTTAGAAGAAAAGAAAAGAAAAGGTTAGCGTGGGAATGGAGTTGGGCTAGTAGTGGCGATGGGCTATAAGGTGTTGATGGGCTGGAAATAAACGGCAGCCCGTTTGGGTTGTGGTTTAGGATTAGTGAGATGGTTTTTAGTTAAGTGTAATTAGGTGTAGTTTAATTATGGTTAGGTATATTTTGTGTAAATGATTTTTGTGTTAAATGTATTATAATAGAAATGTTAAGTTTCATTGTGAGTATTGTCATTTGTCGTTGATTGTGAAAATGTTGTGTCGCGATGGAAATGTTATCTCGAGTTCGTGGTATACTTATTATATTATATATATATATATATATATATATATATATATATATATAATATATATATGAAATGTATCGCGATATTAATAATGTATAAAAGAAAAGTTTAAATTTCTTCGTAAAAATGGGCTTTATTAAACTGTAATACAAGATTATCTCTAATCATTGAGATTTATTACAATGGATTTTTGTAGACTCCTACAGTACCCCTTCCTCATTCTGAATTCCGTCCCGGAATTCAAGTCTAAAGTGGCTAACGAAAGTGGTTTACGAGAATAAGTGTGGATATTTTTCACGAATTTGGTCTTCGCGTTCCCATGTGTATGTCGGTCCCCTCTTGGAGTCCCATTTAACCTTCACAATAGGAATACGGTTCTGCTTAAGTTGCTTCACCTCTCTATCCATTATCTCTACGGGTTCCTCTGAGAACACAAGTTTGTCGTCCAGTTTAATTTCTTTCAGCGGAATGACGAGAGTCTCGTCTGATAGGCATTTCTTAAGTTGGGATACGTGGAATGTAGGGTGTACCCTACTGAGTTCTTCTGGAAGTTCTAATCTATAAGCAACTGGACCAATCCTCTCGAGGATTTTAAAAGGTCCAATGTATCTTGGGTTGAGTTTTCCACGCTTTCCGAAGCGTATCATTCCCTTCCAGGGCGAAACTTTTAACATAACTCTATCTCCAACTTCAAATTCCATGGGTTTTCTCCTCACGTCTGCATAACTCTTTTGTCTGTCGCGAGCAGCTTGGAGGCGATGTTTGATTTTGAATATCTTCTCTGTCGTGTCGCGGATTAGTTCTAGTCCGGTAAGTTGCATGTCCCCAACTTCCGTCCAGCAGACAGGTGATCTGCACTTTCTTCCATAAAGTGCTTCAAATGGTGCGGCCTTTAAGCTAGCGTGGTAACTATTGTTGTAAGAGAATTCAACCAATGGTAAGTGTTTGTCCCAACCTTTTCCGAAGTCAAGTACACATGCTCTAAGCATATCTTCCAAGGTTTGGATTGTCCTTTCACTTTGTCCATCAGTCTGGGGATGATAGGCGGTGCTCATGTCCAATCGAGTACCGAGAGCATTCTGCAGGGATTGCCAACATCTTGAAGTGAATCGGCTGTCCCTATCTGAAATGATAGAGATTGGGACTCCATGTCGGATTATGATTTCTTTGAAGTACAACTGAGCGAGTGTGTCCAACTCGTCAGTTTCTTTGATAGGCAGAAAATGAGCCGATTTGGTCAAGCGGTCGACGATAACCCAAATGGTGTCTAATCCGGTCGACGTTCTTGGTAACTTGGTAATAAAATCCATAGTGATTCTTTCCCATTTCCAAACTGGTATCTCAGGTTGTACGAGTAGTCCAGATGGTTTCTGGATTTCAGCCTTGACTCTTGAACAAGTCAAACATTTTCCAACATACGTCGCGATGTCGGCTTTCATGTTTGGCCACCAGTAAAGTTGCTTGAGATCTTGGTACATCTTGTTGGATCCAGGATGGATGGAATATTTAGACTTTTGAGATTCATGCATGATAAGATCTCGAATACCTCCGTAGAGAGGAATCCAACATCTTTTCTTAAAGCATAACATTCCATCGGCTCTTCTCATGAATCCGTTCTCACTTTCTGGCATGCCATTAATTTTCTCGTGAGGTCGATTTTCTTCCTGAAGCGCTTCCGATTGGGCTATGAGAATTTGAGATGGGAGTGGTGAACATATTGTCATTCCTAACTGTCGAACTCTAAGAGGTTTGATCCTTTCTTTTCTGCTCAACGCGTCGGCCACGACATTCGCTTTACCGGGGTGGTAGCGAATTTCACAATCGTAGTCGTTGAGTAGTTCCAACCATCGGCGCTGTCTCATGTTCAGCTCCTTCTGATCTAGTATGTGTTGAAGACTTTTGTGATCGGTGAATACCGTGCACTTTGTACCATATAAGTAATGTCTCCACATTTTAAGAGCGAATACTACTGCTCCTAGTTCCAGATCATGAGTGGTATAATTTTCCTCATTTTTCTTGAGTTGTCGAGAAGCGTATGCTATGACTTTGTTTCTTTATATTAGTACCGCACCTAAACCATGATGCGATGCGTCACAATATACTACAAAGTCGTCGCTCCCGTCCAGTAGTGCTAAAATTGGTGCTTTATAGAGTTTTTGTTTGAGAAGTTGAAATGCTGATTCTTGTTTCTCTCCCCAGATGTATTTCTTGTTTTTCTGAGTGAGTTCTGTCAAAGGTTTTGCGATTTTGGAAAAACCCTCTATAAACCTTCGATAGTAACCAGCGAGTCCTAAAAATTGTCGAATTTCAGTTGGAGTGGTGGGCGAAGCCCAACCTTTAACTGCTTCAATCTTGGCGGGGTCAACGTGAATACCTTGACTGTTGATGATGTGGCCTAAGAATTGAACGGTGGAGATCCAAAAATCACATTTAGAAAATTTTGCATACAGTTTTTCTTCCTTGAGTAACCCCAAAATGGTTCTCATGTGCTCAGCATGCTCTTTTTCGTTACGTGAGTAGATCAGAATGTCGTCGATGAATACAATTACAAACTTGTCCAAGTATGGCTTGCATACGCGGTTCATTAGATCCATGAACACTGTCGGTGCGTTGGTAAGACCAAATGGCATTACTCAGAATTCGTAATGTCCGTATCGTGTCCGAAAGGCTGTTTTGGGAACGTCTTCTTCTCTGACTCTTAATTGGTGGTATCCTGATCTTAGATCGATTTTTGAGTAAACACTCGATCCTTGTAGTTGGTCAAATAGATCGTCAATCCTTGGTAATGGGTATTGATTTTTCACTGTGAGTTTGTTTAACTCTCTATAATCGATGCACATTCGGAATGTTCCGTCTTTCTTTTTGACAAACAGGACTGGTGCTCCCCAAGGTGATGAGCTGGGTTGGATGAATCCTTTATCTGACAGTTCTTTCAACTGCTTAGATAATTCCTTCATTTCGGAAGGGGCTAATCGATAAGGTGCTTTTGCAACGGGTGCTGCTCCAGGCACTAACTCGATTCGAAACTCTACTTGCCGGATTGGTGGAACACCTGGCAAGTCTTCAGGGAATACTTCTGCAAACTCATTTACGACTGGTACTTCTTCTAGTAGTTTCTCTTTTTCTTTCGATTTATCTTCCGTTATTTGGACCAAAAATGCGTGACATCCTTTGTTTATGTGTTTTATCATCTTGATGTACGAGATGATATTGAGTTGGGTTTTATAATGGTCACAACGAACGGTGAGTGTTTCATTGTTGAAGGGAATTTGGATGACTTTTTCGTCGCAGATGATTCTGGCACGATGTTTGGATAACCAATCCATGCCCACAATTGCGTCAAAACTTCCAAGTTGGATGGGCATGAGATCAATTTGGAAAGGTTTGTCTTGGAGTGTTAAGGTACAGTTTTCGAGTACGGTGTTGGTGCTTAGCAATTTTCCGTCGGCTATTTCAATTTCGTACGAGGTATCTAATTCTACGGGTGCAATATTAAGCAATAAAGCAAATGAAGTAGATACAAAGCTTCTATCGGCTCCAGAATCAAATAATATTTTAGCACTAAGTTGATTCAGTAAGAAAGTACCCGTAGTGACATTGGGATTTTGCGGCGCGTTTCCATCTCCAAGTATGTAGGCTCTTCCGCGGGCAACATTGTTGGTGTTCTTTGGGCAGCTACTCTTGTAATGTCCCATTTCACCACAACCGTGGCACTTCACTGCTACTGGGTGTGCATTTTCCCCTGTAGCCCTGCAGTCTTTGGTCACATGACCTACTCTTCGGCAGTTGCCGCAGATAGCGGTACAGGGTCCGGTATGATGCATCCTACACTTGTTACACTGGGGTTTTGTCCCAACATATATTTTCCCTTCAGTAGGTGCAGCCACATAAGCCCTGGCGGCTTTTTGCCGGCGGTTTTGTTGCTGATGTCAGTCGTTACGGCTTTGCTGGTAGTCTCTGTTGCGGTTGTTTCGGTCATTGTTGCGGTAGCTCCTGTTGTGGTTGTAATAGCTGTTGCTATTCCGGTTGCTGCTGCCATGGTTATCATAGTTTCTCTTTTGTCCAATGACTGTGGAGTTAGAACCTCGTTTAAGCACTCGATTCATCATTCGCTGAGCAAACACGAATGCGGCTTCGAGGGTTTTTGGGTTTGATGCGGTGACGTCTCCCTCAATACTTGAAGGTAGTCCTTCCACATATTTTTCCAACATCTTTTCCAAGCCAGGTACCATGTGTGGACACAGAAGGGATAACTCTTGAAACCTTCGGTTGTACGTACTGACGTCATTGTTTCTCACCACTAACTGGTGAAACTCATCCTCAAGCTTCCTGACCTCTGTCCGAGGACAGTACTTTTTCAACATCTTATTTTTCAGTTCGGTCCAGGAGATTTGAAATGCTGCTTCGGTGCCCATTATTTTGACAGTAGCATTCCACCAAGATAGTGCATCTCCTCTTAAGGTTCCAGTAGCAAAAGTGATTTTGTTGTTTTCCGCGCAGTTGCTTCTCATGAATACTGTTTCAATGCATTCAAACCACTGTGCTAACTCTGTCACTCCTTCTATGCCTTTGTAGATGGTTGGCTGGCAACTCACGAATTCCTTGTAAGTGCATTTACGCTGTGTAGATGCCTCACTTTCAATCGTTGCTCCTATGTTATTACTCGAGCGGGTTGCAACATCGGCCTCGCGTGCTGCGGCGATACCGGCATCAATCATCCTCTGAACCTCCTCAGGCGTTATTGTTGCAGTATGGTTGGTAGTTTCGTGTTTGATATGTTCCATTTTCTATTAATGTCACAAGAATACAGATTTAGAATTCGGATAGAATAGTTGAGTATTTGAAGAATGCGTATATGCACAATGTAATTACGGTGTGAAATTGTGATTAAATTGAATATTTTCAACAATTACGATGCCTTTGGATGTCATCGTAAGCAATTAATCAATTTATGGATATGGGATTGCTAAGGAACAAACGATTTAATCATAAAAACTGAAGTTCAACAACTTTCTCTACATTCCTCCATCTTATTTTTAAGTTTCTATTCTTTATGTGTCTAAGTTTTTACAATATCTACACGATTAGAGAATCATAATAATAACAAGCAACATCACGACATGTCTGGATACAATTACAATACATACGAACAACCATAATTCATAAGTCAACAGATATATAGTACATTGCTACCAACATTATAACATTAATAACTTGATCAGTTGAGTTATACAACAAAACGATACAAGAGTCTTTATTAATTGCCACATGTGGCAGACTACAATGCCTCAAACTATACAACATGCTAACTATGTCTAATGATTAGGTCCATCTGTACGCCTCGTGAGCTCTGAGATCTGGTCTCTGAGTCTCTGTATCTTCGCCTGATGCTCCATCTGTATATCTCCCATGATGTTCTCTAACGTGTCGGCTCTACGCAGTGCAAGATGAGCCTCCCAAGCTAAGTCATGTCCCTCTCTCCGTATAGATATCGCGTAAAAACGGGTGTCTGCTAGATCTGTCTGCATCTGCCTCAAACACTGCTGTACCACTGCTCTGTTGGAAGCTAACCTATGCAGAGTGTCACTGATAGTCCCCGGGGGATCCAATGGTACATGGTCAATCATCCGGAGGAGCGAGTCAATCTGCTCTCCATGACTCTCCAGTCGTGTCACCACTGTAGATGGTATGAGGGTATGGGTGACTACTGGTCTCAATCCTTCCCAAGCATCATGGATCTGAGCTGGGGGAGTGAAACCAGGAGGATAAGGCAGTGATGGTGAGGATGGGTGTATCTGGTCTGAGATGCGAGGTCGACTCGATGAAGGAATATCCTCCGCAGGAATAGGGTCCTGCTGACGAGGTGGTAGTGGGTATGTCTGGGTATGCATCTCAAGTAAGTGGTCAGGTGGTATGGATGGTGCAGTCTGATGAAACTCTAGTGGTGTATCATCTACAGGGAACCATTGCTGACTCTCAAAGTACAAGTCGTCAGGGGGTGGTATATAGAAAGGAGAATATGAATCATAAACAAAGTGTGGTGGCAACGTTGGTGCTGGCAAAGCTGGCACATGGGGGTTCTCAAATAAGGGTGTGGCGGCGGCTTCACCCTCCTCGAAGGGCTCGGTCTCGTCAGGCACGACCTCTGGTGCTACGGTACCAGGAAGTACGGGTGATGTGACTGATGCTAGTGATCCTTCGGAATCCGAATCCGATGATACACTAAAATGTGTGATGAATGACATGGTACTGTAATAATCCATATATAGTAAAAATAAGTAATTACTAACATCAAGTGGTGTAATGTAAGCATGAAATGATCTAGTTGTGCACAGTAATTATCAAGTATGCAGAGACTTATATAAGATAATCCTGATGTATAATATACCGAGCGCGGCAGCAAGCAGGCATGGAGGGCTTAGGTAACATGGTGTAAAATCAATTTGTTTGAAAAATGTAGTTATAGTCCAACGTTTAAAAACATTTGGTTCTCTATAATCGAAGCTCTGATGCAAATCTGTAACACCCCAAAATTTTTAATATAGCATCGGAAGTCTAATTGGGGTATTACCGAGAGGATCGAAGTCAAATTATAGACAGTAGCCCAAGAAAGGCGTTTTTAATTAACATAGGTCCATAATAGAAATTCAGTACAAAGTTTTATATCAGAGTGCACACAGTTTCTCCAAGGAAACATTATTTTTACTGAATTACAAACTTTATTTTACACCCTTAATTAAGATAGATTTGTGCCCGCTCCATGCCTTGATCCGCTCCACTAGTTTCCTGAGATACATGCTTAAAAAGTCAACAGAATGTTGAGTGAAATCATGGAGTTTAAAGTTTAAATATCAGTTCGATACACAAGTAGGATTGTATTGGAGATACAATCAGTTTAAAAGTTGATATCGCAGTTCATATATTGCCCTAAGTCTCATGACACGCAAACGTTAACAAAGTACCGTATAAACGGAGGTGTTCATCAAATTAATGATGAAGATTTTGCCCTCGTGTAATAGGTGATTTGCCAATTCCTATTTTTCTCAAATATAATGTATCGCGACTAATACGACTAGCAAAAAACATTCCGTCAAAGTATTAGTGGGATAGGTCGTCAGCCTCTAATAGATCTATTCATTATATTCGCGTTCACCGTAGTGATTAATGGCTCATGATAAAGGGTTTTGTGGAAATAAGGTAACTTAGGCATATATCAAGTCAGGTAGCATACAGAAAAATACTTGTGATCTGTTTATAGCATGTATCCCCCTCACGGAGTTTAAAAGTATAAAGAGTTTAAAAAGTGAGGCCATGACTCACCTTAAGCGTTACTGGTGAATGTGAACTTAAACTTTGGGGTGATTATGATAACAAATCCGATACGGAACCTGGTAAATATATAAATGTCTGAGAATCTGACTAATTTCTAGTGGGGTGTGTGAATGAATGGTGAATTGTGAATAACTAATAATGTGCAACGATCTGATTGTTGAAAGTGAGTGTGCTACATTCAAAATGCGTATAGCTCAGAATAATGCTACATATATGATTATCCTGATTGTTGTGTCAGTGCTCCCGTAATGTTATTTCTCTGAAGAAATAAGATAATGCTATGCAAGGTTGACTCGAAACGTTTCTAATGTTACTAAATATCGAAAGTGGAATAATATGCAAATAAAGTGTGTAAAATGCATATGAAGTGAAAGTAGAATGAAAAAAAATAGAAAATGAAATAAGAATGTCAAGTTATAAACAATAGTTCCTTGTTCTTTTCCAGGTTTTACATTTTTCACCCTAACTGCGGTCGCGTTACGTCGTTAGTCCTTCGTTAAGTCGATAGTCCAAAAATAGTCCAAACTTGTCCATATGTCCATATGAGGCTTGGAGTTAATTCAATGGTCAATTTTAGTCCGGTACAAACTGTTTTCACAGCTTCAGTCCGCATGTTTCATAGTTTGGCAGTTTTAGTCCTTTTGGTTAAGTCGCGTTACATTTTTAGTCCAAAAATGACAAAAAGGTAAGGAAAAGTGTGGCGATTTTTATTAGTGCTTATTTAAGTGATCTTCAGCTTATTTTAACTGCTTATTTGTTCATTTGCTTATTTTTGCGTTAAATGGGCTTAAATGGTCCATTTTAATGGCTCGTTAATTGTTTTTAATCCATGGGCTTTAGAGAGGGTTTGAGTTATCAAAAGGGCTCATTTTTAAGTTAAAAGCTTATTCCTAAAGTGCCATATTGTCAGCTTATTTGTGGCTTATAAAAATCAGCGAGTTGGGTTTTACAGCCCACTCGTTATTACTAAAGGTTTTCAAAATTAGATTTTTGCGATATCCTTTGTCCCATTTAGAGTGTCGAGTCGTGTGTTTCATGGCACGTTATCTTCATGAAAAATATAGTTTATTGGTTGGTGAAATGGATCGTATAAAGAAATCTATGTGTTGCATGTCTAGATTAAGACATATTCGTGGGGTTACTAGGCGACATGGTAAGTTTTATTATTAATGACTTAGTCATATTTTTTTGGGTATACTCCTCATGCATATTGAACGTGTAGTGTTTTATGTTTCTCAAGGGTTCTATTAACATGTTAGTGTCTTGTAAGGTTGAGAGACGAGTGTGTAACAATTCTCGTGGGTTCGTACATAGTTCCTTCGTTTAAATGGTCGCTTAATAAAACGACGTTCGAATGTGAACGTTTAAGAGAAGTGGTTTGCATGGTAAGTTAGTCAAAGGGTACGTGATTTATATGGCTCTATCATGTTGTGATCATAGCGTGAGTCCTTTTTCATTTCATTTAAGTGTGACATGCACAAAGAATGCGATACGTTCATAATATGCATACATGTTATGAAATGTTCAATGTGTTAACGTGTGTGTCAGTGCTTATTTCATTCTAAGTGTGAGTTGCCCATCCTACAACATTTACTTAACTAAGTCATCATGAAAATGAATGAGACGAAACGTGGTACATTCGAATATAAGTGAGTTATGCATGAGTATGATTTCTAAAGTGCAGGAAGATATAAAAAGAGAGCTTAGACACTTACTACACCTTAGAAAAGTTGGTGAAGAGACTGTGATGTTCGAACGAAGCACAAGAAAGAGACAGTAAGCTTGTAGTTATTCGAAAACGTTTTATACGTTTTCACTTCAACTCGCCTTGCTTCCTAGTGAGAGACAGAAAGGTAGATGGCTTTGGTAGGGTAATTGTGAAGTGAAAGATAGTGAAATGTGGGTAGGGTAGTATGAGGTAGGATAGGCTATCTTATAGACAAGTTTTTACACACGTTGCATTGACTATTTGACTCTATCATTGGTGTTACTGTGGCTTGAGGGACACCTAAGTAGATTTTCTGACATTGGTTGAGTGTGGGATAGATATTTGGTAGTTGGTAATTTGTATTTTTGCTCCTGGACTATACCTATATTCGGTTTGCATTATCCTTGGTACCGAATTGAGACTAGCGAGCTACATGCTCTTGTTGCAGTTCATTTCTTCTTTTAAGTATCAAAATAGATTAAGAATATTGTTAGGAGATTGTAGGAAAAAGTGGGGCGTGAAATGGTTGTGTCTTGACATTTATATGTATGCGTATTATCGAGTTATGGGACGAAATGTATAGCCTTAGTTACTGTGGTAATATGCGACCTTCATGGCTGTGAATTTGCACCAAGGGAGTTCGTTGGGTGGTGATCACTATGGTACAAAAATATATATGGGTTACGTTCGATTTTATTAAGATACGGGGGCCTCTATTGGCGTGGGTTGTGATCGGGTTTAGAAGAAAAGAAAAGAAAAGGGTAGCGTGGGAATGGAGTTGGGCTAGTAGTGGCGATGGGCTGTAAGGTGTTGATGGGCTGGAAATAAACGGCAGCCCGTTTGGGTTGTGGTTTAGGATTAGTGAGATGGTTTTTAGTTAAGTGTAATTAGGTGTAGTTTAATTATGGTTAGGTATATTTTGTGTAAATGATTTTTGTGTTAAATGTATTATAATAGAAATGTTAAGTTTCATTGTGAGTATGATCATCTGTCGTTGATTGTGAAAATGTGGTGTCGCGATGGAAATGTTATCTCGAGTTCGTGGTATACTATATATATATATATATATATATATATATATATATATATATATAATATATATATATATATATATATATATATATATACTATATATATATATATATATGAAATGTATCGCGATATTAATAATGTATAAAAGAAAAGTTTAAATTTCTTCGTAAAAATGGGCTTTATTAAACTGTAATACAATATTATCTCTAATCATTGAGATTTATTACAATGGATTTTTGTAGACTCCTACAACAAAGCTCCCTTCAGGCGGAGAAAACCGTACAACGTCGCTTATCACAATTTCCAACACTAAGCTTAATGTCGAGTACTAATCTTAGCTAGTACCAATCTACCACGATCCACACGATCCTTACTAAATCACACAATCAAAACACTTCACACGATCTACCCGATCTACTCTTGATCCACTTGATCAACACACAAGCACACAAGCTACAAGAGATATCCAAGATCTCAACAAGATCACAATGATCCACACTCACAAACTACACAAAAGAAATCAGCTTGGTGTATGCTAGGATACAACAAGTATGTAACAAATGTTACAAGTGCACTACACTATGACTACAACACCTTGTATCTTCTTGATACTTTGTGTTTTTCTCTTGCACTAGTAGAGGAATGAAGGTGATCACTTGGTTGGATGATAGGATCACTCTTTAAACAAAAGAAAACTAACTAAATGATCAAAGGAGAGTAAATGTGATAAGAGTTTTAAACTCGGAAAGTTGTGTGTGAAAAAAGATGCCCAAAAACTGTGAATTGGACTGGTATTTATAGGCAGAAAAAATTTGCCCATTATAGTAGGATGGTACCACTAAATACCACACGGTACCACTAAATTTAGTGGTACAGTGGTTCCGTGCCAGACAAAGATGCTCCATTTTTTGTTTTTAGTGGTGAAAGTTTATTTGGGTAAGTTTGGAGCTGATTTGGGGGAAAAAATAGCTGTTATAAATTTTAAACTTATTTTTCCAATTAAAACATTTCTTTATAATTCAAAAATAATTTGTAAAGTATATTTTTGAAAAAAAAATGTTTTGTCACATTAAAAATGTGAAGTTTGAAACACAAATTCACTTCTTTGATCACTTGTCAAGTTTTAAATTTGTTTGTTCTTACCTAGAGTGATTCACGTAGAAACGGGATATTTCGACTAAAAACTTGTTTACGTTAATTTTGAGGTAAAGTGTTTTCATATTTTGTTATCATCAAAACGTGGAGTTATCGAAAGATATAAATAACGTTTTTAGAACATTATTTGCATCAACAATCTCCCCATTTTTTATGATGACAAAACATAAACTCATTTTAAGTGAAAGATTAATTTTAACAAGTTTTTAGTATGAGTTTATATCCCATTTCTCCCCCTTTTTGTCGAAGCAAAAAGATCGTTAAGGCTCCTCATTGATGTATACTTCCCCTCGTTTGGAGGACACCAAGGAATCGAGCAATGGTACTTGCTACAAAACAAGGTTAGATGACACATATACAATATCTAACATGTAGCAACCAAGACAAATATCTAACCATAAACTAAGAAAATGGCTAAGAAGCCAAAAACTATAAAAGATAAGACAACCATACAATAAGCCCATGTATTCATAAAGAGAAATGTCATACATAAAGTATGATGATGAGTGGCCTTTTACTCGTCATTTTATACCCGAAAAACCCCACAAAAACGACCAAAAACACCCAAATGGACCATATATTGTTACAAATATCCTTGGATTGTGTTTTATGTGTTTCAGGTACAAAAGGATTGAAAATGAGGCAAATATGGACAAAACCGAGCGAGGAATGGAAAAGAGCCGAAAACCGAAACCGGAAAAGACAATTTTTCATATGGATTTAATTCGAGCTCGAAAATCCCAAAATGGCCCTTGGATTATTCTTACTTGGCAAAATTGGCCCCTAGAAGAACTTTGTTAAAATGGCAAATTTGGTCCCAATAATTTCAGCATTTACAAAATTGGTCCTTATGTTTAAACCATATCTTATCCTTAACTATCAACCAAACCGGATCAAACATATACCCTAACCCATAAAATCATCAGCCCAACAAACTAAAGCCCACCTAAGCCCAACCCTTATCTTTCTTTGCTAAATCAAATACACGGGTCAAACACAACACCCTTAGTCAAAACACCAGACAAACCCACTATTCATTCTCCCTAACCTCCCAATTTCCCGCCTAATCAACTGATAATCACTCATCTATCACCATCACCCCCACTTCAGTCCAAGAAACACCCACATGGTCATGTCTCTTCTCCCCCCTCCACCTTGGCGATCCCAAGTACAAACACCCAATCCACGGCCAAGATTTTATTGAGTGGGCACCAAGATAATCCAAGGGTCCAAGATGAGCACAAGTAGCACAAGCTGGACTCTCCTCACAGAAAAAGCACAAACCCAGAAACCCTAGTTCATATATTTTTAGTATAAATAGAGTTGTAGTGCAGTAGAAAATGAGGTTTTTATTAGCTTAAAATTTAGGTAATTTTTCTTTTTTTTTTATTGTTATTGTTGTTTATTTTTAATATCCAGTAATGTAATTTAATTACAGTTAATGCAAATTTAAGTTTCTTGTTTTTAGTATCTTGGTCAACCAAAGTCAAATTTACTGTTCATATAAGCAATTTAGGAGCTTAAGCTTTTGCAGCACTTTTTTTTTTGGTATTGATAGGTCTTTATTAGTCATAGTTAGTAGCATTTTTAAGTTCCTTTAAGCCTTGATCAGTTTATGCCATATCAGTCCACTTCCATAGCAGACCTTAAGTTTTTGATTTTCCTACTTTTTCAACCTCCTTTGTTGAATTTTAATTCCATCATGTTTAGTTGTTTTAAGCTAAGTTTTTGCACTAATGGACTTGGCTGGCTTACCTTTCCATTTCCATTTTTTTTTTTTTTTTAGGATTTTTATTTAAGTGCTTTTTGATGGCTTGAAACAGCCCCTTTTTCCCCTGCACCCATTTTAAGATCAGCAGACCCTATGGTCTATTGGCTTGTTTTATGCTTTCTGAGTGCTTATTTGGTTTTTATCATAGCTTATTCTGAATATTTACATAGCTTAGTTTAGGTTTTACTTATATTAGCTTAATCCTAGTGTTCAATTAGCTTAACTTAGCTTATTAGACTTTTGGACTTTATTTATTTTTCTTGATTACCTCTTATTTGCCTACTGTTGAGATTCATCATTTTTACTGAGCTTGTTTGAGCTTTTCCAAAAAATTTGTTTTCACAAAAGTTTAGTAGTTTTTCATGATCAATCAGTTTTCAAAAGAAAAAAATCCAAACAAAAAAATAAAATGTTTGCAAAAAATGGCATAACCTGGGACTCGAACCCAGGTCTGCTAGCACACAGCACCAATACCTTACCATTTCACCCTTGGGATTTCTTCATTAAACCCTTGCACAATTTAATTTATAACCCCTTTTCCTCTTTAAGCTTATCCGATTAAATTAGCTTTTCCCCAGCTTATTGAAATAAGCTGGGACCTTTTTTACATTTTTCCTAGCTTTAGTTTTATATAAAGTATTTTTACAAAAATTTTCAGATTTTTCTCTTGTCGTTTAGTATTTTTAATTATTTATTTTCTTTTAATTCGTATTTAATTCATATTTAATTATTAAAAAGTCAAAAAAAAATAATTCTTTTTTTTCAAAATTTTCTTTTGTCATTTAGGACGTAGGAAAATTATTTTGGTACCCGTAGGTTCATTTTTCATAGATTGTTGCGTTTATGCACGTTTTTCGTTTCCCGGTTTACGTTATTTGCATTTCCGTTTTAGTAGATATTAGTAACCAAGCAACCCTCGTCTTTTCAAGCATTTTAATACCAAACCTCATACGATATCCTCAATTTCACACCTCGTTGGGACTACGACCCGAGTATTAACTTATCCGGTTTATTACAATCGATTGTTGCGTTAAATCGTCGCAAGTTGACTTTTCTTCGTGAGAGGTTTGACTTGTGACCCGTTTGACCAAAATCAACAGTCATATGACTACAACGTAAACATGAAAATAAACTACAGGAAGCACACATAAATCTTTAGTGACTTAAGAGGCCTTAAGATTTGCTTCAATTCCTATTTATTTTTGGAAGCTAAACATGAAAATGTTTAGCTGTTTAGGCTATTAGTTGGTGGAGGAGGTGGTATGATGGGCCCTTGTGGTGGTGTTAGGAGGTGTTCAAGGTAGGAGAACATGAAAATGGCGCCGCTGCCAGGGAGGTGTGTTGCGACAATATTGTTACGGTTTGACGATTAGTGACTTGAAGATCCTTCCTCGTGAAGTTTCGTTTTTATCTTGTGACTATTTTTTATCCAAAATCCAAAAAAATTGAAAAACCAAAAAACCCAAAAAGATTTTCTTCTCCAAATTATTTTTCCTTTTTTCTTTTGTGATTTTCAATGTTTCTAAATTTAAAAATCCAAAAATATTCTTCTCAATCCTCTTATCCGTTTGATTCTTTATTTCTTATCCCTCTGTCTGTTTAATACTTCTTCTCTATGTCTTCATCTTACCATTATGGTTGTCAATGGTGTGGAGGTCCTCCAAATGGTGGAAATTGCCCCGGTTGTAGCATGGTGGAATCGGGAAACGGGTTTGTCTATGACCAAAATCCTTATTCCTACCATGAAACAACTGACTTTTTCAACCAGCCCCCACAACACCAGATGGAGACATACTCTTGTGAGTCTTGTGGAGGTAGTCCTCACTCGGGTTTTAATTGTCAAGCAGGGAACCCGCTTGTCTATGAGCAAGTTCCATGTAATAATCAAAACTTTGGTTATGACTATTATCCATATAATTCACCGAATCAGTCACAGCAAACGTATTGTTGTGAGTACTATGGAGGTCCTCATTATAGCTCCGATTGTCAAACAAGGAACCCGCTTGTCTATGAGCATGTCCCTTGTAACAATTATGACTATTCTTATCTTGACCAACCTCCACAGTACCAAATGATTCAACCACAACCTCAGCCAATTCCTCAAGAACTTCTCATTGATCTTCTAGATTTAATTAAAGATCTTAAGGATTTGACTAATAAACCTCCCCAAGAAGATCCTCATGAAAAATCTATTGCAGAATTACTAGCCAGAGAACGAGGAGCGCAAAGGCGTTCCATATTTCTCAAGGCTGCCCTTCTCGATGACGATGATGAGGACACTATTCAAATTGGGGAGTTTTACAAAAATTCATCAGCTGCAATACCCGTCCAGAAAAATCAGGAAAACAAGTCTATTGCAGAATTGCTAGCAGAAGAGCAAATGGAACGTGTAAAAGTTGTTTATGCTAGCAACAATGATGAGAAAGACGACGAGGAGGGTGCTATTCCTTTAAATGATACCATCTCTCAACCCTCTCAGTCTAGACCCGAGGACTCTCTCATTATGGGGGATGAGCATCTTAGCACTATTCCTGAAAAGGAATCGAACGAATTCATAAAGTCTAGTGCTGAGAACCTTGTCCCAATCCCAAGTGAGTCTGAGGAAATATTCGACAGAGAATGTGATTCTCCAATTTTTGGAGAATCTCTTGACATCTCTGAGGTTACTTCCGGGATTTTCTCTAACACTCTTTTTGAATTTGATGACGGTTGCTTTTCAAGCAACGTAAATCCTCTTTTTGTTGAAGTGTTAGAGAACGATGAGGTCAAAGACTCTATTTTTTTTGATAATATGACCTCAATTATCAATCCCGAGATTCAAAATAATATTCTTTCTCCGACATATGTGACAGTGCCTATTGAGGGTCGCCCTTACATTGACTTCACATATGTCGTTCGAGTTTTTCTCCCTTTCTTCACCTATCTGGTGACTTCTCCTTTCCTTCACTTGTTCGGGAGTGAAGATACCATCTTTGACCCCGGCATCTCTCATTCTTTTAAGCCGGGTGTATCTCAACGGAGTGGAACTTTCAAGCACTTCAATGTTTATCCAAACATCTTAAATGAAAGTCCGATGGAGATCTTCTCTTCCACATGCTCCCCCAAGAACAAATGAATTCGGGGCGAGTCTAAGCTATACGACTCGATAAAAAACAAGCGCTTCGTGGGAGGCAACCCATGCTTATCCATTCTATCTTCTTTCTTATTTCTAACACTAAGTGTGGGGGAGTTCCTCTACTTGTGCTTGGTTGTTGTGTTTGCCTTTGTTTTCAGGATTCCCGTAGATTGTGATGATTGATGCGCCTGTTTTCAATCCAGCCGCCCAATATCCGATCTTTATATTTATGTTTATCCAGGGATATCTTATTAATCCTTTTTTGTGAAAACAAGATTTCGTTTCCACACTTAGGTACTAGTCTTACCCTTTTACGTTCTATAGTGTCGGCTTAGGCCGGTACTTTGAATATTGAGGGCAATATTCAATTCTAAGTGTGTGGGGGGGGGGGGGGGGGATTCTTGCGAATTTTGACCAAAATTTTAAAAAAAAAATTACAATTTGTACCTACTAGTCCCCTAGCACCCCCGTTTTGACCAAAAATTTTAAAATTTTTATCGTATTTTTCGTCTAAAAGAAGTGCTTGGCACAATAAAAATAATTTGCTATACATTAATGCTTCGGTATTAGTGAAAGTTTAGACTTGATTAGGCTAGAACAAGGGGAATCCCGACTCTGCTAGAGTGTTGATCTAGCTGCTACCCTTAACGTTTAGGCTAAGTTTTTACGAATTGTGCAAATGAAAATGCTAAGCGTGGAGTAGTTGGTTCTCTTTAGAGCTTATATAAGTAATCTATGGCTTTTCCTCCCAGGAGCTCCTAATCTGACTAAATTAGTGCTATTTTCAAACTTTTGAACGCAAAAACCGTTTTTGTTAAGCAAATAAATTTTTATACAATCTTGATTTAGAATACTAGTTCAAAGTTTTATTTAAATTTCGGAACAAGCATACTTTCGTAAACATAATAAGAATGCAAAATGAAAGTGAGTCGTTGCTTGAAAGTTGCAAAATGAAAGTGAGTCGTTGCTTGAAAGTTGCAAAAATGAAAGTGTTGAGTATGAATAAATAAGTCCTAACCTTCGGTTCGAGATCGGTCCTTGGATCCTTATTACCAAAAGGCGTTTAGGTCTTGGTTACCCTCTTGCACCGGCCCTTGGACCCTTAATTCTGAAAGGCGTTAAGGTCTTGGAACTCTCCGTTGTAATGGCCCTTGGATCCTTTATTCCGAAAGGTGTAAGGTCTTGGAATTTCCCCGTGAAGCTTCGTAGTTTATGGTACAAGAATGAGTTTAGTCAAAAAAAAAATGAAAAATGAAAAAGATGTTTATGTTTGTTGCTCATGAATAAATGTGAGAAACTTGCTTCTTCTTAAATTTAAATCGAAAGTTGAACTAGTGTTCGTCAAAATTGTCTAAAAGTTGGACGGTGATTTAGAAATTGTTGACTTCAAAGATCCCGTGAGCTCCGATACTATTCTCGAGGGTGTAAAAACCTAGCCTCCTAAGTTTACTAAGGACAAGCTGAGAAGAAAGTCGCTACATGGAGTGATCTCACCTTTGAATCTCTAATTTCTAAATCATTGTCGGTTTTTAACCCCCTAATAAATGTCGATTTTTACGGTCAAAACTTTGAAAACAAGCACACAAACCTAACTTATGAATAATTGTGGGAGTGAAAAGTTAAGTCTCGACTTACATAGATTGCTAATATAAGTAGTGTTAGCATTTTACAAAAATGTTTGCACAAGGGTTTTAGACTTAGTTGGGGAGTATAAAAAGAGGATGACGATTACAATTCCCTGGAGTCACCCATTTTGTGTGATTCCCATTCCATGATGCCATTTTTGAAAATCAAGCATGATGTTTATGTTTGATCTCGTTTTAGTTACTTGCATTTTATAATAAAGTCAAAACGGGGTGATATTTTTGGTAACCTTGGTATTCGTTAGATCCTTTCATTACTTCATATGATCGGATTGCTAGGGACTAGCAATTGCTTAGTGTGGGGGATTGATGAGTGGCATTTTACTCATCATTTTATACCCGAAAAACCCCACAAAAACGACCAAAAACACCCAAATGGACCATATATTGTTACAAATATCCTTGGATTGTGTTTTATGTGTTTCAGGTACAAAAGGATTGAAAACGAGGCAAATATGGACAAAACCGATCGAGGAATGGAAAAGAGCCGAAAACCGAAACCGGAAAAGACAATTTTTCATATGGATTTAATTCGAGCTCGAAAATCCCAAAATGGCCCTTGGATTATTCTTACTTGGCAAAATTGGCCCCTAGAAGAACTTTGCTAAAATGGCAGATTTGGTCCCAATAATTTCCGCATTTACAAAATTGGTCCTTATGTTTAAACCATATCTTATCCTTAACTATCAACCAAACCGGATCACACATATACCCTAACCCATAAAATCATCAGCCCAACAAACTAAAGCCCACTTAAGCCCAACCCTTATCTTTCTTTGCTAAATCAAATACACGGGTCAAACACAACACCCTTAGTCAAAACACCAGACAAACCCACTATTCATTCTCCCTAACCTCCCAATTTCCTGCCTAATCAACTGATAATCACTCATCTATCACCATCACCCCCACTTCAGTCCAAGAAACACCCACATGGTCATGTCTCTTCTCCCCCCTCCACCTTGGCGATCCCAAGTACAAACACCCAATCCACGGCCAAGATTTTATTGAGTGGGCACCAAGATAATCCAAGGGTCCAAGATGAGCACAAGTAGCACAAGCTGGACTCTCCTCACAGAAAAAGCACAAACCCAGAAACCCTAGTTCATATATTTTTAGTATAAATAGAGTTGTAGTGCAGTAGAAAAGGAGGTTTTTATTAGCTTAAAATTTAGGTAATTTTTCTTTTTTTTTTTATTGTTATTGTTGTTTATTTTTAATATCCAGTAATGTAATTTAATTACAGTTAATGCAAATTTAAGTTTCTTGTTTTTAGTATCTTGGTCAACCAAAGTCAAATTTACTGTTCATATAAGCAATTTAGGAGCTTAAGCTTTTGCAGCACTTTTTTTTTTGGTATTGATAGGTCTTTATTAGTCATAATTAGTAGCATTTTTAAGTTCCTTTAAGCCTTGATCAGTTTATGCCATATCAGTCAACTTCCATAGCAGACCTTAAGTTTTTGATTTTCCTACTTTTTCAGCCTCCTTTGTTGAATTTTAATTCCATCATGTTTAGTTATTTTAAGCTAAGTTTTTGCACTAATGGACTTGGCTGGCTTACCTTTCCATTTCCATTTTTTTTTAGGATTTTTATTTAAGTGCTTTTTGATGGCTTGAAACAGCCACTTTTTCCCCTGCACCCTTTTTAAGATCAGCAGACCCTATGGTCTATTGGCTTGTTTTATGCTTTCTGAGTGCTTATTTGGTTTTTATCATAGCTTATTCTGAATATTTAGATAGCTTAGTTTAGGTTTTACTTATATTAGCTTATTCCTAGTGTTCAATTAGCTTAACTTAGCTTATTAGACTTTTGGACTTTATTTATTTTTCTTGATTACCTCTTATTTGCCTACTGTTGAGATTCATCATTTTTACTGAGCTTATTTGAGCTTTTCCAAAAAATTTGTTTTCACAAAAGTTTAGTATTTTTTCATGATCAATCAGTTTTCAAAAGAAAAAAATCCAAACAAAATAATAAAATGTTTGCAAAAAATGGCATAACCTGGGACTCGAACCCAGGTCTGCTAGCACACAGCACCAACACCTTACCATTACACCCTTGGGATTTCTTCATTAAACCCTTTCACAATTTAATTTATAACCCCTTTTCCTCTTTAAGCTTATCCGATTAAATTAGCTTTTCCCCAGCTTATTGAAATAAGCTGGGACCTTTTTTACATTTTTCCTAGCTTCAGTTTTATATAAAGTATTTTTACAAAAAATTTCAGATTTTTCTCTTGTCGTTTAGTATTTTTAATTATTTATTTTCTTTTAATTCGTATTTAATTCATATTTAATTATTAAAAAGTCAAAAAAAATGTAATTCTTTTTTTTCAAAATTTTCTTTTGTCATTTAGGACGTAGGAAAATTATTTTGGTACCCGTAGGTTCATTTTTCATACATTGTTACGTTTATGCATGTTTTTCGTTTCCCGGTTTACGTTATTTGCATTTCCGTTTTAGTAGATATTAGTAACCAAGCAACCCTCATCTTTTCAAGAATTTTAATACCAAACCTCATACGATATCCTCAATTTCACACCTCGTTGGGACTACGACCCGGGTATTAACTTATCCAGTTTATTACAATCGATTGTTGTGTTAAATCGTCGCGAGTTGACTTTTCTTCGTGAGAGGTTTGACTTGTGACCCGTTTGACCAAAATCAACAGTCATATGACTACAACGTAAACATGAAAATAAACTACAGGAAGCACACATAAATCTTTAGTGACTTAAGAGGCCCTAAGATTTGCTTCAATTCCTATTTATTTTTGGAAGCTAAACATGAAAATGTTTAGTTGTTTAGGCTATTAGTTGGTGGAGGAGGTGGTATGATGGGCCGTTGTGGTGGTGTTCGGAGGTGTTCAAGGTAGGAGAACATGAAGTTCAATTCTTACCTAAGGTTGAAGATGTGGTTGCGGTTGTAGTGACAACATACACAACTTTGGCTATGTGGTTCAAGTGGGTAGAGAATGGGGTGACCCATTAGTGGTTGTGGTGATGGAGAAGCGGAAGATGATGATGTGGTGCGAACAAGCTCAAGAGGAGTTGTTGGTGTTGATGTGAATGTTAATGCCAAAGGTTGAGGAGGACTAGGTGGTAGTGGGGGTGTTGTTGTCCTAATTGTGGATGAGGATGATGAGGTTGGCCTCGTAGAAATGGCTTTAGAAGGAGCAAATGGTGTAGAAAGTGATGAGGTTGAGTTGGTGGAGGGTAATGGTGTATGAATGTCTTCATCATCATCTAGTGTTAGATCAATGAGGAGTATTTCTTTTGGTGGTTTGATGTTGAGTCTTGGTTTCTTGGCTTTATGTGAGGTAGTAGCAATGGTGGAAGACATGATGAGTTTATGATGAATGTGTGATGGTGTGGAAGATGAATGCATGATAGAAGCTTAAATAGCCAAATCAAAAGCATGCATGGTTGGTAGGATGATGAGTTTAGGGAATTGAGAGTGTTGGAATCAGCTCATGCTTGCAGAATCTAAGGGAAAAGAAGTCAAAAAGTGAAAGCAAACAGTTAAAAATGTATTCACAGGGGACGGTACCAATAAATCACCCACGGTACCACTAAATTTAGTGGTGCCGTGCCCTACTTAGTGGTGCCGTGACCTGCTGTTGATGTTTTTACCAGTTCTGCAGGATTTAGGCTGCCTAAATGGGTAATTCTAGGGGTAGCATTTGCAGCAAATCCTATTGCCTCAATTCACTAAAGAATAATCACATAAATTTCATAACAATAGCCACAACTAGCAACAAACAAAAACATGTGATTATCTAAATTTAGGCTACTATTAAGCATGCAATTTAGCAAGTAATATGATCATCTAGATCATGCAAGAAAAACATGTAAAAAGATAAAATAAAATATAAGAACTAAATAAAGCTCATAAGCTAAATATAACCAAGAATTAAGCTTTATCAAATACCGTCGGGTGGTAAAATGGAATGATATACCCGAAGCAACCCATGCCGAGTTAATAATCCTAAGTTATGGTTAAGCCAAGTTTGTTAATGTCAAATGGTCGTAGCCAAGACCCCACGAGAGATAGTTTAATAATACTTGAGTTAATAATACTAATTAAGTAGTAGTTTAAAGCATTGTTCAATCTCTCATTCTCCCCAACTTCTTGATCTTGTTGCCGATGACCTTGAGTGCCTTCCCGATTAACTTGAACCCTCCGATAGTTTGCTCGTGCATTGACACTTGTCGATTGTACATCATCGTTTGCCTACGCATTACAGCCCTTAAGTTGGTGTTGTTGTAAGGAAGGTCGGTTGTTGGTGTGAAGGTTGACGTGTCAAGATTGAGAATGTATGTGTCGGGTGAAGGAGTACGAGCACGAGAGGTTCCTTCTTCATTCATTTCAACATCATCCTCATCCATAGGTTGAGATGATGATCCATGATGGAAGGAGGAGGAATAGAAAGTAGAATCGGAAGTGGATTTACGACCACGTTTTGACCCTTTGTCACTACGTTGCTTTGTGCGACGTTGTGGTCCACCAAGGGGTCTCATAATGGGATCAACAAGGAAATAGTCGATGTTTTCGAGGTGTGGGTAATTAGCCATGACCCAACGAAGGAGACGAGTAAGCAACATACCGTATGGCATGAGCTTATCGGACCGACTATGAATGTTAGCCATTCTTTTTGCGATATAGTATGTGCGGTTGTATGGCTCCTCGTTACTAAGGCAATAGAGCATGTGGGCTAGACTTGCCGGAACATGATCCCGGTTACCCGCAAGAGACAAGACATTCTCATGAAGAAGGAGTTCCCAATTTTTGAGATCGGGAAGAGTTACTTTGAGATAGATTTTGTTTGGGTCGAGGTGGACTATTGAACCATCACATTTTTGGTACGTGTTGGCGACACGAGGGATTTGAACATGGTGCTTTATGGTTTGAGGATCGGGAATTTTGGTTAGATATGGACCTTCACTTTCAAGATGATAGTAAAGCGACTCTAAGGAATGGTCTTCTGTGTAGGCACATTGACCATAGGAAGGAATACCCAGAATGTCACCAAACTCGGTGATGGACAAAACGATATTCTGATTTCGAATCCAGAAATCTAGGAAGACATTACCCTCAAGATCATTAAAGGTACGAACACGACTATAGAACTCAAGGATCAAAACGAGGAAAAATTTGATCATTTATTTTATATAAACAATCAAATCGATTGTTGGAAAGCATACATTTATGCCATCCAAGGGAGCAAAGTAAGCATCGACTACACGACCTTCGTGTATGTATTGATGTTGGACTTTTTGAAGATAAGATTCTTTCTCATCAGGAATGTTTGGATCATCGATTAGTGAAGGGATGTAGGATTTGGTGTCTTGGTAATCGTTACGAGGCATTGTTACCTACAAAAATATATAAGTATATATGTGTTAACTTTTATATTATTGATGATCACATCTCTAGTGTGTGTGCCTATATGCAAACAATGTGGAAACAAAAATAATGAGATTACCCAAACGCTCCTAACTTCACATTTGCTCAGACAAATATGTCGAAGAATACATATTAGTTATGTAATTCGATCAATATCTGTGAGATCATGTATGCATGCGAAAACGTTTTTAGTTTGCATCAATAATGCACGAAAAATATTTCATGATCCTAGTTATGTGAAATTTTTCGAAAACAATGGAATTGGGGTGTTTGGCAAATGCGACAACTCGGCGCCAAAAATCTTAAAGTTGAAAAGCTTGAATGTTAATAACTCCTAATCCAATTTTAAGTATCCTAGACATGATTCCACTAAGAATATTTAATCTAATTCCAATTTAAATAGTAAAATTCGGACTAAAGTATATAGTATAAGTGAGTTTATGCAAATCATATGTTTAGGGAATCATGTAAGTTATACATTGTCTAATCCTAGTCCTAATTGCATAAAAATTCAATCAAAATTGAAAAGCCCCAATTCGATTTTATATATATGAACTAACCCTAGACTTAAATTAAAAAGAAATTAAAGTTAATTTACTTACAATTGATGTTAGGTAAGATGTAGTGATTGATAATCTTTAAATGCAATGCCTTGATCTTGATTGACAAGAGTGTAATTGGATAAGGGTGTAATATTCTGTTTTGACAGCAGAAGGGGAAGTTGGTGTTTTGTTTTGAATGAGTAAACAGAGGGAAAAGGTAAAGCAAACAGGGACTATCAGATGCACGGTACCACGGTACCACTAAATTTAGTGGTGTCTGCCACTTTAGTGGTGCCGTGCACTGCTGAGACTGATTTTTGTCCCATTTTGATTTTTGACGAATAAATCTCGCTTATTTAGTGAGACTTTTTGACGCGAGGAGAGAGTTTATACCTAATAAACTCTTTTACCGAAAAGAACTAGACTAGACGATAAGAGATGACTTTAATATTTCCGAGGAAATACATAGGTAGTCATTAGAGCGATACGAGGTATGAATTTAATATTTCCAATGAATTATTTAGATAGTCATAAACTCATTTTCAGATGAGTCCATTGTGATTTGAATGATGAAGCTAGACGTGAAAGGATTACTTCAGTATTTCTAAGGAAATACGTAACTAGTCATTAGACGGATGACTTAATATTTCCAGTGAAATATTTAGATAGTCATAAGATGAGATTCGGAAGATGTTCTTGAACACACGCAAATTGTGAAATTTACGAAATGTGTCCCATCATTCCTAGAGTTGGACGTAGATAGTTGAAGGGTTCTCATACGAAAGGTTTGGGTAGGATATCGACAATGTTGTCTTGTAAAGGAACTTTCTCGATAGAAATGTTTCCTTTTTGGACATTATCGCGATGGAAGTGATGACGTATTTCGATGTGTTTCGTACACGAACATTTCACAGGGTTCTTGGTCAAGTCAATTGCACCTTGGTTGTCACACTTCATAGGAATGTCGTCGAGATGGATTTAGCAATCGATTAGAGCTTATTTCATCCATAGTGCTTGTTGTCATGCCTTTCCGGCGCATACGTATTCGGCTTCGGTCGTGGAGATAGAAAAAGTCATTTGTTTCTTGGGGAACCAAGAAGTTTGACAATAACCCATGAAGGTACAAACGCTACACGTACTTTTTCGATCCACATAATCTTCTGCATGATCAGAGTCGGCATAGACAATAGTTTCTACACCGGTCCCCTTGGGATAATACAATCCCAAGTGTATAGTGACTTTAATGTATCGAAAGATACGCTTAACCTCTTCAAAATGAGATGTTTTGGGATCCTCTTGGAAGCGGGCACAAAGGCAGACACTAAACATGATATCGGGCCTACTTGACGTTAGGTATAATAAAATACTTATTTTGCCCCTATACTTAGTACTATCCGCGTACTCAACTTCATCGTCTCTTTTGAGATTCGTCTCAGCGGACATGGGCGTTTTAATCGGTTAAGATTGTTCTAAGTTAAATTTCTTATATATATATATATATATATATATATAATATATATATATATATATATATATATATATATATATATGTATATATATATATATATATATATATATATATATATATATATATATATATATATATATATATATATATGTGTGTGTGTATACTTAGATTTAAGAAGATACTATCTTCAAATAGTATTATATGAGGACCATGGAAGAAATTTAATTCGCCCATCATGCTCGTCTCAAACTTGTCACGCATGATCTTAGAACGATCATCGCACATTTCTGGACAAGTTGAGCCCAATATAATATCGTCGACATATATTTGAACAATGATGAGATGTAAATTTCGTTTCTTCGTGAAAAGTGTGTTATCAACCATTTACATGGTATATTCATGTTTAAGTAAGAAAGCCTTTAATATGTCGTACCAAGCTTTGGAGGCTTGTTTAAGATCATAGAGTGCTTTCTTGAGTTTATAAACATGATATGGTTTTTATAGATCAACAAATCCCGGAAGTTGTACTGCATATACCTCCTTGTTGATAAAACCATTTAGGGATGCACTTTTCACGTCCATTATGTTAGTTCTCACTAAGTTAGATTCTAAGAACTCTACATGCTCAATATATCTAATAGTAAGGAAGTTTTGAGAATGCGTACCTTAGCCTGAGATGTTGCCTTTTAACTAGTAAACGTGACTTTACCTTCGTTGTATGCTAAGTAAGATGAGACTAGTCATTGATTTTCTGTCATGAGATTAGTGCACTCACTAATCATAATCCATTCGTCAGACTCTAAGTCGATTCTCAATCATATCTATCTAGCAAGACCAAAACTCAAACATTTGGTCCCCAATATCTCATGGGTCCAAAGTTGTTAGTGTTAAACATCCCATGCATTTCTTGCATTTGGTTTGGATGTTGGAATGGAGGAAAAATTCTCATGGTAAGTAACTTTGTTTTTGACGGTTATTCAAAGTTACAGGATAGTTACTTGGATAACTTTGTCTTCTAAAGTTACCTCTCGGTAGAGGAGTTCTTGACCTAGGTTTAGGAACATTTGTTTTTCTAGGTAGAGGAGTCTTTGATCTAGTATCGTGTTTTACAAATCCAAGTCCGGGGGTTGACAAAGGTTTGTAAAATCTTTTTACCTCCTTTTTACCAGAGCTAGGTACTTCAACATTATTAACTACTATGTGACTCGGTTTAGGACTTAAGTTATTTTTTTAAATCGACCCTGTTCTAACTTTAGCAGCTGACGGTACCACGGTACCACTAAATTTAGTGGTTCCGTTCCCATCATTAATGGTGCCATCCTCTGCTATTTCAGATTCTCCAGATTTTACAAATTTTACTTGTTTAGTTTCACTTGTAGAAGCTTTATTTGGGTCAAATCCTAAGCCCGCTCCGGCATGTTCACTATACCTAACGTTTTCAACCATGTCATTAAGTGCCTTTGTTCCTTTTTCAAACTTAATGATTTTAACGGCATTTTCTTTGAGTTTTTCATTCTCTACTCGAAGACATATACATGACCTACATCCAATATCTATTTCTTTATTTTTCTCAAGTCTTTTTACTTGGTCTTTTAGTTCTAAAATTTGCACTTCGAGTTCATGCAATGTTACTTTTAGTGTTTTGTTTCTAGTTATGATTTTAGAACTTACTTCACATAGTTTATTATATTCATCATATAGTATATTATCATCTATTGACGAATTATCATCACTATAGTAAGAAGAGTCAGAATGTACCTCATTTGAAGATTGAGCCATAAGACATGTTTCGTCGTTGGGATTCTTCTCACTACAAGAAAAATGGCTTTTTAGGACCCCCATAAGCGTCATAAAATGGTACTTTTTAGGACCTTTCATTTAATAGGACCAAGGATGAAAGCGTTTCATCTCAAGCGGTTGTAATAGGTCCAAAGCGTCCTAACCCTTATGAAACCAATTTTATGGTCGTAATATATGTCTATGAACAACACAAATAGCGTCCTAATAAAACCATATTAGGACACTTTTACATTGTTTTAACATGTGATTACCTACTTTTAATCTTTTGAAACACATAAAAACGTCCTAAAAGTATTGTTAGGACGCTTACGATGTAACATCATAGCTATTTTAGCAACCAAGAAAAGGGTCCTAATAACTCAAATAAGATTATGATACCAATTTTATGGTCGCATTTTACGTCTATAAACAACACAAATAACGTCCTAATAAAAACATATTAGGACACTTTTCCAATGTTCTAACATGTGGTAACCTACTTTTAATCTTTTGATACACATACAAGCGTCCTTTAATGTTAATTCTTAGGACGGTTATCATATACCATTATAGTTACTTTAACACCAAGAAAAGGGTTCTAATATCTCAAAGAAGATTATGAAACCAATTTTTTGGTCGTATAAAATGTCTATTAACAACCTAAATAACGTCCTAATAACAACATATTAGGACACTTTTACAATGTTAAGCGTCCTTAAAAGTTTATTGTTAGGACAATTAATAAGTTTAATAGGACAATTTCAAAGTCCTGACAAATCATATGATAGGACGCTATTTTCAGCATGCACACTCTATTATTACGATATGAATAAAAGATCAACTAATTATTAAATGAATAAAACGAAATTGTATTTCAAATAAGCAATTGTCATAACAAAAGCACTAAACATAAATAAGGTATAGACATTATCCAACATAAAGTCTTGTAACATTAAACTAGAATTAAAGCAACAAGAAGCTTAGTCCAGGGTCATCATGCATCCTTTCTCAATCGTCACGGACCACCTACAAATATACATCCATGTATAAGCATTAAGTTCCATGTTATTAAAATTATTGGTATCACAAGTTTAACAAAGACATACCGAGATAAAGGGACAAGGCCATGCTATGGTTGCACCAACACAGTCTTCAATTGTGGCAAATAACCCATATGGTCTCACCAACATTTCATCTCTTTTTGTTGGTACTTGAACGTTTACCTCACACCATCCTCGTCTATACCACCATGACTGCTTCACAATTTCGATCTTTAACCATTACTTCAGAAAAAATATCATCTTGTGGTGTCTCGTAATGTCGAGACCAAGACAAAGTAACGACACCTAACATATCCATACAACAAGCAAAGTAATCGAAGACAAAAAAAAAATCAATGAATTCAAATGATCAAGACCCCATTAGGAAGCAATTACAAACCTGACTTGCTAATGTGATAATACCACTACACTCCAAAAAAAATAATAAATGACAAAGATGGTGGCGTGTGGCTTACCAATCGAGGGAGAAAGAAGGAGAGGGGGGGCGGAGAGTGGTGGTGATGGTGGTTGTCGGCTGTGGTGGCTTCAAAACACGATCAAACGAGCTCCCTTTAACTCCAAATGCTCCAGAAACACTTCTGTGGTCTCGATCTATGCGGCGGCACAGTAAAACTAGGAATATAATTTTTTTTTTTAAATTAAGCAACAAAACCTTTCAATGGATTTTAAGCTCAAACAAACAGCCCGCTAAATATTGTAACATACCTTCTTCTGTAGTAGCTTTTTCCAATCAAAATCAACATTCTCACTCACTTGCCATCCATACTCCCTTGCGCCCTACACATGTTGAAACAAGGATCAGTAAGCACCAAGAGAACTTGAACAGCACAAAAAAAAAGGGGGGGTCTATTAATCACATCAAGAAAAATTTGAATTTCCATTCCATTACGAATTTATCTTAGCAGCACCTAGAGAACTTAAATAAAGAACCCAGTATATTAAAGATCATCTAATTCATTAGTTTTGCTTAGAAGCTCAATATCACCTGAATTTCAGGCCCGAAGGTTGCTCCATAGACCAAAATCTTTTTAGGAACACACCCACGAATAACACACCTGCACCACATGTAAACATTATAGCACGCACGATCACATTGAGTTATGACTATTAATTAAAGAAACATGAGTACCACGATTGCTGCTTCACACATCATCCTAAAATAAAATCCAAATGAGTAAAACTGAAACAAAGATTTGACAACTTACGTTCCTCCAACACCTCCTACGACTTCTGAGCTGATTGGATGAAATGGTAACTCGCAGATCCCAACCTTGAAAATAACAATAAGAGATGAGAGATTGTACCAAGAGCCTGGTTAAAATTCCTAGTTATACCTGTGACCATATATAAATCTCGTGACTATTATATATATATATACTAAAGATGGGTATTGGGCTGCTTCAAAAACGTGTACCAAACAGTGCTTCGCACAGTAACATGCTTCACAGAATTGTACACTCCGTTTTTTCCCCCTTGATATTTTACTTTGTTTAAAGATGGGTATTGGGCTGCTTCAATATTTTACTTTGTTTAAAGATGGGTATTGGGCTGCTTCAAAAACGTGTACCAAACAGTGCTTCGCCCTTCGCACAGTAACATGCTTCACAGAATTGTACACTCCGTTTTTTCCCCCTTGATATTTTACATTGTTTTTATAAACAAATTTATACAACAAATAAACAAATAAATTCATATAAAAATTACACATCAAGCTTTATAACAAATTACACAATTTCCGGCAAGGACATAACTTTTCGGCGACCACAATTTTTTTCCGGCGAAAGAGCGGCTTCTACAGCAGCAGCAAGCGACAAAAGTGGTTGCAAGCGGCGCCACTAACAAAAAATAAAAATAGCAAAAACGTTAGAAGTACAAAAGAAACATATACATCTACAAATAAATTCAATATATCTATAAAAAAGATGTATGGATCTATTAAAAAAAACTATAGATCTACGAAAAAAAATTATAGATCAACGTGAAGGCTATGTTTAATCATTTGATCTTTCCCCACTCAAATAAACCAAATATCGGTTACGACTTACAAGAACATTTAACGAGAAAAGTTGTGCCACAATGATTCCAACATTTATTTTTATTTTTTGGCCTCATTCTTATATATTTCGGCATGTGAACTAAGGATCCTAACAGCATTATCATGTATAACATTAATTTAGCAAATATAATACAACAAACATCTCTTTAGAAGGCTCAAAGAAAAAGAAAAAAAAAAAAACTAAAGGAAATAAAAAAACCATTAAACACCTATGTTTTCTTCTTTTCAGTGTGGTGGTGTCTCGGTGGTGGCGCGTGTCGGTGATGTGGAGGGAGCCAAGAGCTAAAACAATCCAGAAATGATGGGAGTGTGCCGATCTATCGAATCGGCGAACAAAATTATTCACCGGAAAATATTCCGGCAGGCGGTGCCGGAATCTGCTGGTGATCGTCGGAATTTACGAAGATCCAGCCAAAGGTATAGAGAGAGAAAGACTTTGGTGTGAGTGTGTGTTTTTATAAAATGAAACAAAATAAAATTATTTTAGTTTAAATATTAAATAAATGAGTAGGGGTTAAAATGAAAATACAAAATATGGGGGTGGGAAATGTAAAATAGAGGCGGAGGGGGTATTTCTGCCAATCTTGGCTAATCTTTTCACGAAATCACTCCGGGGCTAATTCGACATAGCAAACAGACTCGAACATTTACGAAACTTGCGCCATCGTTCACAAAATCATTTTTCCAACAAAAACGAGTATAAATATGCATAACTTTCAAAAATTCAATATATTTGACAAATGTGATACGTTTCGAGTTTTCTAGATTATACTGGTTTCTTCTAAACTTTATTATTGTTTACTAATTTTTTTTCCGAATACATGTTACTAATAACTTTTGTTAAAAATAGTTATTATCTTAATATCAGTATTGTTGTACTTTTTTTAGATTAATGTGTTTAGATTAATGTGTATTTTTTTTTTTTAAAATAGTACATTTTTTTTCTTTTGAATTTAAAAAAAATAATGAAAAATAATTTTGAAAAAATAATGTTTTGAAAAAAAATATATTAAAAAAAAAAGTTCAAAGAGTTTTAAAAGCTAAGGAATATCAAAATAGTTATTTATTTGGCAAATTCGATTCGTTTCGCGTGTTTTAGGTTATGTTGGCTCGATAAATGAATAACTCTCAAGTTTCAACAAGATATCCATTTTTATTCAATCCAAAACAAGTTCAAAGAGTTTTAAAAGCTAAGGAATATCAAAATAGTTATTTTGGCTCGTAGAACAAATTTTGGAAACTTGTCGGTTGTTACACTAGCTTTCTCGTAGAACAAATTTTGGAAAATAGTTTTAAAGGTTAACGTTATAATACCCACGTGTCAAAGGTCCTATTAAATTTTGCTATAATAAAACTTTTTGTGAATAAGCGTTTTAACTAACTGATGTCTTATGACTCAAAACTCAAGTGTCCTATTATGTCTTATTAGGTTATGTCATAATAGGACATCTAGTGATCAAGTGTCGTATTACACTATCACATAATGGGACACCAACAACTAAATGTCTTATAAAGTAATTTATTAGGATCCATATTTTAAGCGTCCTATTAAGGTTATGTCATAATAGGACATCTAGTGATCAAGTGTCGTATTACACTATCACATAATGGGACACCAACAACTAAATGTCTTATAAAGTAATTTATTAGGATCCATATTTTAAGCGTCCTATTAAGGTTATGTCATAATAGGACATCTAGTGATCAAGTGTCGTATTACACTATCACATAATGGGACACCAACAACTAAATGTCTTATAAAGTAATTTATTAGGATCCATATTTTAAGCGTCCTATTAAGGTATATGATAATAGGACATCTAGTGATCAAGTGTCATATTACACTATCACATAATGGTACACCAACAACTAAATGTCTTATAAAGTAATTTATTAGGATCCATATTTTAAGCGTCCTATTAAGGTATATGATAATAGGACCCCAAATCATCGACCATCCTATTATATAACTTTTTAGGACATTGCCTAAGTAGCAAATATTTAAAAAGGACCCTAAATGCTCATATGTCCTATTAAACAGTTTTTTAGGACTCCATTATCATAGCGTCCCACACAAAGGGTCCTAAAAAGCCACTTTTGTTGTAGTGTCTCTTCTTCTTCACCGCTATCACTCCAAGAGCCTCCTACAAAAGCTCTTTGGTTGTTGGTTCTCGGTGGTTTAGGACATTCTCCGATGAGATGATTAGGATCTCCGCATCTAAAGCATTTTCTATCACTTTTTCCTTTCTTATCATCTCGGTTCTTTGAGAACGTCTTCTTTTCGTCACGAGGTTGTCTTACAAATCTACCTCTTCTTCTAAAGAACTTCTTAAAGTCTCTAACTGCTAATGCATACTCTTCGTCTTTACTTTTGCCTTTGACTATATCAGAGTCTTTCTTGATTATCATTTCATGAACCTTCAAGTTTCCTATAAGTTCATCAAGTGATAATGTCGCCAAGTTCTTTGACTCTTCAATGGCAGTGACCTTTGCTCTCCATTTGGGATGTAGAGCCCTAAGAAACTTCCTAACATAGTTCTTGCTAGAATAACCTTCATCAAGAGCTTTAAGACTAGTAATAATAGTATTAAATCTAGCAAAGGCATTATCAATAGATTCATCTTCCGGAATGAAAAATTGTTCATATTGTTGCACAAGAAGATCTATCTTGTTCTCTTTGACTTGATTATTACCTTGATGAGTGACTAACAAAGTTTTCCAAAAAATTTTTTCCGTGTTAAACATAAAAATTCTTTCAAATTCCTTTTTCGGCAAAGCATTATAAATCATCATTTTAGCCTCATCATTTTTGGCTAGTTTTCTTTTAAGGTTATCACTTTGTTTATTATAGGGAACTATTTCATCCATTTTTGTTTCCGGATTCTTTTCAATCGGTTGAAAGTCACCCTCGGTAATAGCATGCCAAAGATCAATGTCTTTTGATTTCACATACGTTTCAAATCTTGTTTTCCAATATATAAAACAATCAGTTTCAAAAGGTGGTGGTCTTTACATAGACAGCCCTTCTTGATATTTTTCGAAATCCATTGATCGATTCAAGTTTTAAAATACAATTTATTTTAAAATCTTGCCTGACGTGGCTCTGGCACCAATTGTGAAAAACTAGAAGGGTGGTTGAATAGTTTTACCGGTTTTTTGAAAGTTACAAAAGTTTGTTTGTGAAAAACTTTGATTCGTTTCTTTTGTGAAATCAACCAACACCAATATGAACACTAAGCTATACTATATAACATAAACAATAAATATAAAGAAATGAGATGGAAAGATCAAACCGAGACAACGAGATTTATAGTGGTTCGATCACGAAGCTCTTCTTCGCCCTACTCCACTCCCCGAGTACCCAACTCGAGAGTTCTAAGTACTATGTCAACAAAGTTCCCTTCAGGCGGAGAAAACCGTACAACGTCGCTTATCACAATTTTTGACACTAATCTAAATGTCGAGTACTAATCTTAGCTAGTACCAATCTACCACGATCCATACGATCCTTACTAAATCACACAATCAACACACTTCACACGATCTACCCGATCTACCCTTGATCCACTTGATCAACACACAAGCACACAAGCTACAAGAGACCTCCAAGATCTCAACGAGATCAAAATGATCCATACTCACAAACTACACAAAAGAAATCAACTTGGTGTATGCTAGGATACAACAAGTATGTAACAAATGTTACAAGTGCACTACACTATGACTACAATACCTTGTATCTTCTTGATACTTTGTGTTCTTCTCTTGCACTAGTAGAGGAATGAAGGTGATCACTTGGTTGGATGATAGGATCACTCTTTAAACAAAAGAAAACTAACTAAATGATCAAAGGAGAGTAAATGTGATAAGAGTTTAAAACTTAGAAAGTTGTGTGTGAAAAAGGATGCCCAAAAGCTGTGAATTGGACTGGTATTTATAGGCAGAAAAAATTTGCTCATTATAGTGGGACGGTTCCACTAAATACCACACGGTACCACTAAATTTAGTGGTACCGTGCCAGACAAAGACGCTCCATTTTTTGTTTTTAGTGGTGAAAGTTTATTTGGGGAAGTTTAGAGATGATTTGAGGGGGGGGGGGAATATCTGTTATAAATTTTAAACTTATTTTTCCAATTAAAATATTTCTTTATAATTCAAAAATAATTTGTAAAGTATACTTTTGAAAAATGTTTTGTCACAATAAAAATGTGAAGTTTGAAACACAAATTCACTTCTTTGATCATTTGTCAAGTTGTAAATTTGTTTGTTCTTACCTAGAGTGATTCACGTAGAAACGGGATATTTCGACTAAAAACTTGTTTACGTTAATTTTGAGGTAAAGTGTTTTCATATTTTGTTATCATCAGAACGTGGAGTTATCGAAAGATATAAATAACATTTTTAGAATATTATTTGCATCAACATGTGGGACATTCGGGTGGATCGATCCCTCGATGTGCCAATGAGTTCTTGATGTCATTCCTAGCCTTCATAGGGCTAGGAATGCGCTGGAAGAGGACATCGAGGAGTATGTTCAGATGTTCAGGGAGCAACAGGAAATGGTGATGAAACTGAGGATATACTTGGTCTATGCTTGTTATATGATCTTTGTCATTTATAAGTGATTCTAGGATGGCTGTGAATGGTAGTTTAGGTTGTATGTATTTTTGGTTTGTTTATGTGGGATGTAGTTAATCCCTTGTTTTTGTGAACGATCTTTGTGGGATTAATGTGAACATGGTCTTATTAATGGTTTTTTACTTACTTGTTCATTTAGTTTTTGTATCAAGGGAATATCTACATAAAATAGGTTATTTTGAGCTATCAGTTGACTATGATGGTCAAAGGAAAAAATGGGTTAGTTATACTCCTCTGTTGTTGGAGTTATAAACTGATAAGGATAGTTTCCTTATATTGCGGTGAGGTAAGGTCCAAAGTGATTATACTCCCCTATTGTAGGTTGTTCAAATGGCCAGTACTTTGTCCCTGAATTTGAGGACATTTGTTTGTTTTTCTAGTGCTGAGATGGTCTAGGGACATGTCAGTTGGGATTATAAGCTCATGTCTTATTTTGTAATTCTTGTGTGTAAAGTCATCCGATTTAGCTGTCTATTGTTGGTTCTAAGTATTCAGCAACTATTGTTATGATTGAGATTGTTTCAGTATATTGGTTAGTTCAGATGGTGATGTTATGAGTCTGATAGACTGTTGTTTGCTTTTAGATATTGCATTCTGGTGGCAGCTTTGGTTGTAGTGGTTTTGAATAGATGTCTATTCTGAAAGATGTTACCTTCTGTGATTTCCATGCCCAATATAACTGATATCAAATGACACTTTATAAACCAAGAAAACATCTAAAAATAAGCTATTTGACAATTGCAATTCAACATAACAACAAGCAACTCACAAATAATAACATAAAAGCAAATCACAATGCATAAAAGCAACTCACAAACAATAACATAAAAACAACTCACAATGCATCCAAACTTATTAAATGTCTTAAAAGTATAACTCACAATGCATCTAAACTTACTAAATGTCTTTAAAGCAAATCACAAACCATAACACAAAATTAATTGTTTGTCTCTGTCATTCATAAAACCATTCAAACTGTAGCTTCTTTGGCAGTCCTTCTGGTACTCTTTTTCCTCTGACTACCAACCTCTTGGGTTGATTGTGACTCCATTGGTTGACTTGGTCCTCCATCAGCTTCAGTTGGTGCAGCATCTGCAACACCCTCAGTTCTTGCCTTCTTGTTGCCTTTCCCCTTTGCCTTCTTCTGTCTTGGACCTGTACATGCTCTTTTGTTGTGACCTTGTGTACCACATTTACTACAAGCGACAGTCTTTCCCGTTATTGAAAGCTTCCCATCCTTGACCATTTCCTTCAACACATTCTCAGCCTTCTCATCTTTGGTCACTTTCCTCTTCTTCCTTGGTCTGCCAACGAGAACATGATGGTGTGGGGGCAATAAGATACTAGGGATGGTGCACTTGGGCCAAGATGTACTATTACTAACAACTTCAATCTTATAGTTGCACGTCTCCTTCCATGTTTTTAGCCAATATGCTTGATGGACCCAATCCTCAGGTATACCTACCTCCCTACCATCACTTGCCATGCTATACATGGAATACCGGTGAGCTCCCATATTGATGTTTTATACATTTATGAATTAAGCTACCACTAATTACCTACTAATTACCTACTAGATCTAGAGAGAGAAAGCTAGAGAGAGAAAGAGATGGAAGGCAGATGATTACACACACTTAACAATAAACCTTCTTAATTCATCAACCAACACCCTTCCCTTGAATGGGAGGGGTATTTATAGTTTTACAAGAGAATGGGCTACTAGCCCAACTTACTTAACTTAATACATACTTAACAATAATAAATGATAAAATGACACAGCCCATGGGCCTTCTACACGGGCTGGGCCTAAAAACAAACATAAAGGCCTAAGCAACCTAATACAAATGATCAATACTTGAAATATTACAAAACGTGTTCCCAACAATCTCCCCCTAAGTATTGGTCATCAAGGTTGCTTGACGTCATCTTTGCTTCTTTGGCATTGACGTCTTCATGATCTTTGTTCTTTTGTTCTTGATAGTGATGTGATATGACATGGTAGTGATCTGCCGTGTTCCAACGATCTTTGCTTCCGGTGTCTTCACGTCTTCTCCACCATGCTCATATTTCTTTTGACTCTGGTTCTTCAACTTGTTCTCAGTTCTTCAATCTTTAACTTTGAGAAAGGTTGTAGTACTTGAATCTTTAGACTTTTCTTTAACAATTCTGAACTTTTGATATTTCTGAGTCTTTGTGAGAACTTCTCTTTAGGATATGAGCTTGATGGAGTCTTGATGGTGGCTGAACTCCAGGTCTCCCAGCTCCGCAGCAGCAACAGCACGAACCAACCGGTACTTACAGGCTCAGACTTGAGATCATCAACAGCATAGTGTGAAGACTTTCTCAAATCCTAACCCAGACCGTTCTGAACCGGATTCCCCCGAAAGGGATAACATGGATACACCGAAGTGCACCCACGATTCAGTGAGTCGCTGGAGATCACCCCACGACTGTCGACCGTTTGGGACAAAACACTAAGCGTAACCCACAAGGAGTTACCGAAGTGACCTGCTGTCAGAGTTGTTTGATGTTGTTCTGGCAGGATTTCCATTCAATCATTGATAATCACAATTATGACTTTTCTCATGAATGTTCTCGGCAGATTGCTAAGATCTGCGAAGGACACTTTCTTAATTTTACATCTGCTGCCCATGATGTAGAACAGCAGAGTAATACTAAGTGTACCTAAGAGATCTTTTTATGAATCTCATGGCTCTAGACTCATTTAGTGCACATTTGTTTGGTCGTCGGAGGCGTGGAGCAGATTGCCTCCTTTTCAATATCAACACTCTCGGAATGAGAGGTCGATAGATTATGAAGGGTTCTCCGTGTGAATGAAACAAATGTCTTTTGAGAGACACTTGAGTAGCTAAGAAGGTTTAGTGCAGTGCGTCACTGGATCCATGACGACTTTGATCTTCAATACCGGTGATTCTTGATCAACCAGTAGTTTATGTATTGAACCCGGTGTCTGCCCTAAGGTTGAACAAATGGAGGGCTATTTCTTTTCACCCTTTTCTTTGCTTTTCTTTTTAATTCTTCAACCCCTTCTTTCTCCGTTCATTCATTTTCTCCTTTTTTAATCATACCTAGGACTTTCTAGTTCTAAACTATTGGTGTTGTCCTTGGGTAGATCCCTCCGGCTCTGGCGGATCATAGGACGGTTTTCCCTAACCTTAGTCACCTTATAACTCCATGACTATCCTAATGATGCCATATACCAAACCTTTTGAAAATCTCTCAAAGTGTTTATGATTGTAAAACATATTTTGTTAACACTTTGAGAGTTTTGTTATTTTCAGAAGAACTCCCCCTTAACATGTGCTCATATGTAAATCACTTTGAAATTTGCACATGTCGGGAAGAGTTGGCACTTTTTGAATTGATTGACTTTCAATGAACATGACCTTTGCGAGACACGCTTACATCACCAGTTGGACTGGCTTGAAATTATTACCCGTCCCGGTCATATTCAAAGATTGTCGCTCGAAATTGGTACATTCTACTCAGATATATCCTTCGCGAGACACGCTTACATCACCAGATGAACTGGCTTGAAATTATTACCCGTCCCGGATATACCTTTTCGACTACTGACTGTTATTATCGTCAATTCGAGGGTCAATTCTTGAGTCTTACACTCATGAGATTCCAGCAATGAGATACCATATTTTAATCACTTTTTCATTCTCCCCCTCAAAAATAGCATAATAATGTTGTTTTTGAAAAAACTGTTGATTAAAATATGCTCTTTTTGAGGTGTTTGTGGAAGAATGTCAAGAACGTTGGTAGTTTTGAACAAAGATTTTTCAAATACTCCCCCTTAACAAGGGAGTACTTGTTCTTATGAGCAGAATTGTTTAAAACTTTGAAAAATTTTCTGGTTTTAATTCTGCTCATAAGTAAGAAGCTTTCGCTCCTTTTTCAGGATTGAGGCACTGAAGCGTACCTCAGGGTCCTTTCTTTACAAGAGCGGGTTGTACACTGTTATGTGTGCACAAGCCGTAGTGATATATGAAAGTGAATGATGAAAAATGAAATGAAATGATGATGATCAAATGAAACAAATTGTACCAATCAACTTAGGCAGGACGTCGGAAGGTGAGAATGTTTGGAAGTCTTGCTCGTCCTCCCACATAACTCTCCAATCTTCGCATTTGAGTCCGAAACTGAAGCTTGTCGTTGATTCTTTTGATGAACTTGACTGCTTGCTTGGCATCATTTCTGCTCCATTTGACCTCTTGCATTATTCCCGTTTTTGAACCCTTGTAGTAATTATCCAAGATTGACTCAAGTTCTTTCTTGACCATTTCCAATGTCTTATCCCCAAATTTTCTCAGTTCTTCAAATCCCATGAAGTGTGGGCTGCAGTTGTTCCGTTTGTAAACCACTCCAAACGGTCTATCCATGAACGTATAAGGAGGCTGACCATGAACACCCGGCCGGTCAAGATCTGGCTTGATGAGATTAACTCGTTTTTGGTAGCTTTCTACCCCAAGTTGGATGTCCTCAACTCGATGCCTTATGACAATGCTGCGGATGAATATGAGAATGGAGTTGATGATGTCATACTGAAGACGGCCAGGAAGATGTTCAAGTTTCCCCTGAATCTTCAGTAGGTACATGTCTTCTATATCATTGCGGGACAAGTATGGGTAGTCAGCTTCACAGAACGAATACTCTTTGTCATCTGATCTTCTCACGGTATTTGTAGGACAATCTCCTCATATGTCGCCAATGATGAATCCCAAAAACAGCATCGTCATTGTAGACATAAACGTCATGGTTCCATAAATCGTCGACCTTTTCTTCCAAATCTTCTATGGAGTATGAAGCTGCTGGATACTTGGATAGTGATGTTGCATATCGTATAGGATCCGTGCTTCCACTCATGAGATAGCCTAGGTCTCGATTGAAGAAGTATTCTTTTGGTAACTTAGGATTCTTTGGGTGACCAATGAGGGGTAATGGTTTGGTGTAGTCCTTGTAGTGCAATGGTTCTTTAGATTTATGGGTTTGTTCATCAGCAATATTATCTCCAAGAGCTCGTGCAACTTGTTCAAGATTGTACTCAAACTCTATCTCAGTAGTAGTTACCGTCTTGAATTCAGTGAAACCTGAGCTGCGAACTCGAATGATATCTGACAACCCCAACTTTTGAACCTTGATTGCCTTTTTCAGTCTTTTGGTAAAATCTACAATTGATCCTTCCACGGGTGTGCTGTCAACTTCATCAGGGTAAGCATCAACCATATCTTCAAACCAGTCGTACTTTGAGGCTCCTGGATTTACCCATTCTGGTAGCGGTATATCATTAACTTGACCCGAAGGAACCACAGCTTCTTGAACACTTGTAGGTACATAGGGTATTTCATCATCTGCACTGATGTTCTCGTGAAATTCTACGTCCTCAAATTGACCACTTCCAATGGGACTGAAGACTGGTCCACTTGATTGTTTTCCTTTTCCAGATGATTGTGCTATGGGACCATGGCTTGAAGATGAAGGTCTCCGTCTTTTCTTTCCTTGATCCTCTGGGTCATCCTGACGTCGCTTCAATGACTTGGTTGGTTTGCATGGTTCATCTTGTTTTTCAGCTCGTTTAATTGAGTTAAGTAATGCTTGCCTGAGTTCATCTTCTGCAGGGTTTTCTTGAATTTCTTCAAGAAGTTGTTCTCTGAGATTTGATCCAGATGATTGTGGAGGTAAAGTTCTGATAGTGATTGGAATTGTCTGCATCAACTTTGCCACAACTTCTTCCAGATTCTTCTTGGTATAGTTGTTGAGCATGTCAGGAAATGCATCTTGAAGAGTCTTGAAGACCTCAGTTGGAACCAGTTCAGCGACTTCCTTTTTCAAATCAACGTTATCACACTTCAGTATATGTTTGTCCATCTGCTCCTGAAGACTAGACAGTTTTGTTTAGTTTCTTGATAATCCTTTTCACGGGCTTCTTGATTACTCAACACTTGATTCAGTTTATTTTCAAGCTGACTTATGACAATTGATGATTGAGCCACTGAAGATGTAGGTGGTGACTGAAGAATGGTTGTTTGGGGTTGAACATCTGGGTTATCTTGGTCATCTTCAGATTCATCTTTATCATCACTTTCATCGTTGTTGACACTACTATCTTTCTTGTCCTTGTCACTTTCTTCATCATTGTCTTCATCATTCTCACTTTGTCTGTCATCTTCAGATTCTTCAGCTTCAGAACCTGATGGGGTATGAGTGTGTTGATCTGATTCGTCACCCTCTTCTTCTGAGCTTTCATTCGGTTGAATCGGTGAAAAACTAACATCTGTTGCTTTGATGGACTTGCCTTTGCCTTACTTTAGTTTCTCATCAGATGGACCCATAATAGATTTCAGCTTTTCAAGCCCCTTCTGTGCTTTGACTTTCTTGATCCCAACATTATCGTCATTTCCTTCATCACTTGATTCATCACGAAGTTGCCATGCTGATGAAGCTTTGGTGACTGTTTTTCCTTTCTTAGCTGTTTCAGCTTTCTTTGATCGGCAAGTAGTGGCTCGATCTGGGAGTGAATGACTCTTCCCTTTAGTCTTTGATCCTTTGGGTAATGCATCCTTTTTCGGAACAAACCCCACTTTCTGAGCTTTAAATGCTTTATCATATGTAAGATAAGCTGCTGTGTTCCTAATTTCATCACTCAGGAAATAATCAGGGATTGGAGCACCTTGTTTGTCTGTATCGGTCATCTGGATGTTGAGGCGAGTGAGGACATGATCATGTTGTTCGGTATGCATCTGCTCAGAATTTGGACGTTGTAGCACTGGGTGTTTTTTCATAACACGAGCAATGAGGAGTTTGGTGAAACGAGGAAAAGGGATATATGAATCTTTAGTGCTCTCTTGGAATTTTTTGCATTGAAAGATCATGTCATTCCAGATATACTGTGCAAAGTTTAGATGTTTCATGTTGACAATACCACAGAAAAATTGCAGGTTTTCAAGTCTTGGGTGATCTACGCCGGTGGTTTTTCCAGTGATGCATTGATTGATGATGGCGAACATTGTTAACCAAGGTTGTGGAAAAAACTTTCTTTCAACTTTATAGATTGAAGACATTACTTCAGTTGATTCATCATACCCCAGCATTTCTAGAGTTCTAGCCATCTCTGGAAATGTTGGGTTATTTTGAAACTTCTCGAAATTCCCTGATTTTTCCTTGGGTAGCTCAAGAATGGTCCTCAGAGCGTCAACTGTGAATGAGATTTCAAGAGTATCCAGAGTGACAGTGATTGTTGTTTGATCTTCGCTGACAGACATTGATCCCCAGAACTGATTAAGAAAATCCATTGGAACACTTGCTGTCTTGGTTAAAGCAGGGCGAATGAAGTGTCTAGCAAGGATTTCTGCGATGATTTGACATGATGGATGACACTTGAGTATATCGAAATCAACTCTTGAATTGCAACGGACGATCTTGGGTTTTTCCGTAGCTGGAGTGACCTTCTTGGATGTGTGTGATGCTTGAGATAATGCACGTGACATGTTTTGACTGCATAACACAAACATACAACAATACGCAAGAGCATATATTATGAGTGTTAGTGAGTATGTTAGATGTGCCCTTTGTATGTTAGACTGCTTATCATCACGAGTTCAGATAATTAGGCAATAGAACACTTTTCATCACTAATCACATAATCTAGCATCACCACTTAAGCAAAGAACATCTTGATGCACATATAAATTCTGACCAGCAAAGCATAAGGAACATGATGAACAGTACAGATGGAAACCAACTCATTCAGTAAACACAGCTCAACATATGAATACTTTTCATCACAACAGCTAAAGGTACTTAGTCAATCATCCATTATGCACACTCAGTTCTGAACTTTGAAGAAAAACAAATTGTTTGATCAATCAAAAGTTCCATCAGTTATGTTCAAGCAAACAGAGTTCAGTTAACAAACAAAGTTCAGTAAACAAACAAAATTTGATCAAATGAAATTCGATCAATCAATGTTCGGTTAAACAAAATTCGATCAACTGAAATTTGATCAATCAATGTTTAGTTAAACAAAATTTGATCAATCAATGTTCAGTTGAACAAAAATTCGATCAACTGAAATTCGATCAATCAATGTTTAGTTAAACAAAATTTGATCAACTGAAATTCGATCAATCAATGTTCAGTTAAACAAAATTCGATCAAATAAAATTCGATCAAACTAAGTTTATTTAAACAAAATTCGATCAAATAAAAAATTCGATCAAACGAAAATTCGATCAAATAAAAATTCGATCAAACTAAGTTTATTTAAACAAAATTCGATCAAATAAAATTCGATCAAATAAAAATTCGATCAAATAAAATTCGATCAAACTAAGTTTATTTAAACAAAAATTCGATCAAATAAAATTCGATCAAGAAAAATTCGATCAAACGAAAATTCGATCAAATAAAATTCGATCAAACTAAGTTTATTTAAACAAAATTCGATCAAATAAAAATTTGATCAAACGAAAATTCGATCAAATAAAAATTCGATCAAACTAAGTTTATTTAAACAAAATTCGATCAAATAAAATTCGATCAAATAAAAATTCGATCAAATAAAATTCGATCAAACTAAGTTTATTTAAACAAAATTCGATCAAATAAAATTCGATCAAATAAAAATTTGATCAAATAAAATTCGATCAAACTAAGTTTATTTAAACAAAATTCGATCAAATAAAATTCGATCAAATAAAATTCGATCAAACCAGACATAATACTCCTAACTCGGAGATCAGTCCTAAACTTTGATTACACCAGTAGTTCGATTTTAGTTCGATCATTATCACATATAGCAAGTTCGATTATCTCAAAAAATTCTATTATTCATCTTAATGCTCAACACAACTCATCTATTTCACAAACAGATTCAATCATAAAAATAAGCACAAACACTTTCAATCATAAACCCTAAATCAGACTAAAGCGCCTAATATAAATCTAACACAGAATTATCTCTGAAATCAAATGAAAGACTTACAATTTAGAGCAAAGTAGTCGAATTTTTTAGAAGTATGAAAGATGAGATGAAGCGCGCGTTTTTATTGTGAGATTGCACTGTGTGTTTGAGAGTTTGATAAAGGTTTTGACCTAAGTCAATGTGTTGTGTATTTATAGAATTGATTTAACCGAATTGACTGTTATTGTCCTCATTCTTTTCTATTTTACATATTTAACCTTTTAACTTTGTTTTTCTTTTTCTATTAAGTCCAAAGTTAAGATATGTATAATATAATGGTTAACGCAAGCTGAGAAAAAACAATATATGATGATTTAGAAAGATGACGAAGAATTTTTATGATTAAATGTGCAAAAGTTTCTCCCCCTCAAAATATGTGATATTGTGGAAAAAAATTTTAAACTTTGAAACAATGGGCAAAAACATATTTTGATTGAGATCAATCGTTTGCACATTAGGTGTTTTTTTTTTTTTTTTTTTTTTTTTTTTTTTTTTTTTTTACACAATAATATATATACAAGATAGTGAGAGAGCATGACTCGATTAGTTGTTCTTGAGAAAGTTCGCTAATTCTTGAGGAGTCAGGCATCTCATTCCAATTTGGTGAACCAGTTTCACAAAACGATCATGAGGTAAAGCCTTCGTGAAAAGATCCGCCAATTGGTGTTCCGTTCCCACAAAATACAACTCAACGGTACCTTGCTCCACATGCTCCTTGATGAAGTGATATCTGAGAGCGATGTGTTTGGACTTAGAATGTTGCACTGTGTTGCACGAGATAGCGATAGCACTTTTGGAGTCGCAGTACATTGGGATTTTGTTGAATATGAAACCATAATCCATCAGTTGTGATCGCATCCAAATGATTTGAGCACAACAGGCAGACATGGCTACATATTCTGATTCCATGGATGATAGAGACGTACAATCTTGCTTCTTTGACTGCCAGGACACTAGCTTATCACCTAGGAATTGAACACCACCGGATGTGCTCTTTCTTGTATCAATACATCCCGCATGATCCGCATCTGAAAAAGCAGTTAGTGCAAAACCATAATCCTTTGGATACCAGATCCCCAAATTAATGGTTCCCTTGATGTATCTAAGGATTCTTTTAACAGCAGATAAATGTCTTTCTGTTGGGTTAGATTGATAGCGTGAACATAGGTATGTGGCAAATACAACATCCGGTCTGCTAGCGGTGAGACACATGAGAGACCCAATTATGCTACGATAATTTATAGGATCAGTGGATTTCCCATGAATGTCAGCATCTAGCTTCGGGGATGAGGAGGACATAGGGGTGTTATAGGTGTCACTAGATGTCATGCCACGCTTTTTTAATATCTCTCGTGCATATTTAGACTGACTCAAGAATATACCACGAGGTGATTGGTGAACTTGTAATCCTAGAAAAAAGTTTAGTTCACCGATCATGGACATCTCAAAGTTTTGTTTCATAAGTTTTGCAAAAGCATTTGAGTACTTTTTGTGGGTAGACCCAAAAATGATGTCATCCACATAAATTTGTACAATGAGAATGTCCTCCCCGTGTTTTTGTATAAACAGAGTCGGGTCTACAGAGCCTTTAGTGAAATGATAAGCAATAAGGAATGCTGAAAGTTTGTTGTACCAGGCCCGCGGGGCTTGTTTAAGGCCGTAGAGAGCTTTCTTAAGCCTGTATACGTGATTAGGATGTTCTGGATCCACGAAGCCGTCAGGTTGTGATACATACACCTCTTCACGAAATTGTCCGTTCAGGAATGCTGTCTTCACGTCCATTTGGTAAACGGTGATGTTCTTATGAGCCGCGTATGCCAGGAACATTCTAACTGCCTCAAGCCTAGCCACTGGTGCAAAAGATTCCTCGAAGTCAATTCCTTCCTCTTGACAAAACCCTTTAGCAACCTGATGCGTGGTTTTGCAACCTTACAACAGGTTTTACCTCTCGAGGGATCTCAAGAGGCTTACAACCCCACCAGGCAGTGTACCTGACCGATGTAGTATAGTGTAGTGGTAAGTACGGGGGATTGATCGTTCTCCACAGGGAATAGTGTTCGTTAGGTATGAAAAATTACTCTAATAGGTCTAAGGGTGAGAGAAGATTCTTTTTATGTTTTTATATTTTTTTATGAAAGCAAGTAAAATCTCGGGTTTGAAAGAGTGGGCGGAATTAGTTGCTAGTCAACTAACCCAAGTTACTACAAATGCAAATAAAATAAAATGACAGAAAATGAAAAGGTTGGTGAAAACTTATGTGGAGGGAAATGTGTTTACTTAGATTTCCTTACTCCCTAACTATCTTTTACCGGTTGATTAGTGTGTATTAATTGCGTGGATGACGGGTGTATTCCTTAATACCATTCGTGGGGTGGCGTACGTACTTCCCCAACTCTACAAGCTCCTACTTCACTCCTATGTCGAGCCGGCTAGGAAGCTCCTAACATGGGATCACTAGAATTCGCTTGTGCATTAAATACAACCATAAAAACCTTTAGTACGCATTGGTTCATGTTTCTTAATACGTTCAAGCAAGTTACCGAATAGGAAGTTAGCCAGTTTTCTTAAGCCTAACATAGATGAACAATCATCCAATACAACTAACAACACACTAATAACCAATAATCAATAGCTAGGTTTCATTAGATCTAAGCAAACACAAGATAAATCTAGCCTAACATGTTAAACAAAAGACAAGAACAAGATAGAATCAAACAACACATAGACATATTGAATGATTAATTGATAACTTATCTTCAATGTAACATGGAAGATCTCAAGGCAAAAAGCCTTGAAAGAGCTGCCAAATTCGTCCTAGGGTTTTCACACACAAAGTTCCCCAATAAGTTCCACACTAATGACAAAGAATTGTAAAACTATATATAGATTTTCAGATCTGACGGCGTCACGTTATGGAGTGTGACGCCGTCACCTCGCCGCTTTTAGGGTTCCCGGATGACCTTCTTGATGCCGTCCCTCTTTAGCTCTCCAAAATCCGTTCTGGCTTATCAGGGGTTGACGCCGTCAGAATTAGGGGTGACACCGTCCCTCTTTAAATTAAGCCGTGACGACCTTGATCAGATTAAAGCGTGACGCCGTCAGAATTTCATGCAAATTTCACTGGCTTATCATGAGTAATTTTCACATCCACCATTTTATTGCCAAGCCGTGACGCCGTCTGGAGAGGATCCTGACGCCGTCAAAGGTAACTTTTAGCATGATTTTGAGACTTTGTCGTTTTCTTCACTTTTATGCTCCAAAAACGTCCAAAATGCCTCCTTTTCCAGATTTCTCCTCAAAAGTACCTAAAATGACAAAAGGAACGATTTAGGGCGATATTTGATCAAATAAATACGATTTAGGGCTTAAATGACCCCTTAAAAGCGGTACACTTTTCGCTTCATCAAATACCCTTACACTTGAGATTTGCTTGTCCTCAAGCAAATGTGCTTTTATTCTAATCAAAATACAAGTTAGGGGTCATTTAATGCTAACATAAAAGTAATTGCAACAAATATTCGTTCTACTTTAATCATAATAAGCACGGAGATTATAAACTAGCACCTCACAAGTAGTGTTTAGATACTCACATCTCTCAAGTGTCAACAAAATAAATCTCATAAATGAAAACGGATAATATCTCTCACTACCTGTCATAGCAAATAGATTACCATAGGCTTGGGAAAGGATCGAAAACCTCCTCCACTAGGCGTAAGCACCTAAGATAAACTATCAAAGAGGGCTTTTAAACGGGTTATAACGTTAGGTGTAGGGAAAAGGAAAACACGGTTTTGTTGGATAAAGGATATTTTACTGGTGGCGAGTTAAAGATCTTGATTAATTACATGTACTATACAATGTTGCTAAGCCAAGACTCGACTCGATTTAAACTAAAAACAAAATAACAAAAACATAAAATAAACATAAAATGAAACGGGATGGTAGTCCGTATGTTTTTTCTACTTTTCTTTTTCTCATTTTTTTGTATTTTTCTTGATTTTTTTGATTTTTTTTTTTTTTTTTTTTTTTTTTTTTTTGCATACACTCTTGCCCTACCATCCAAAATAATACATCAAAGGGGCGTTGCATTCCCCTTACACTTGAACTTTTACATAACTTTACAATTAACTAATCTAATGACTCGAATTAAGATAATCAAAACACTTGGAGTACTTTTAAAATATTTAGCACATATGGGGGTAATAAATGATGTTCTTCCCATTACTCCATTACACTAGTACTTTACCCATGAGTCCCAATCGTCCCAAAACAATTTGTACAAGGATATGACTCGACTTAGCAACCATGTAATCAACTAGATAATTAACTTGGGTTTAAACAAATGTTGTAACAATAATGCACTAAAAATGAGTGCATACAAGGTAGGCTAAGGCGATTTGGGTGTACATTTTAGTGGGGTGTAAACAAATTCTTCCTTTAAGTAAAATGCTTAAAGGTCGAAACGAAAAGATAGGCTCTGAGGGGTGTACTACGGGTATCGTGTACTAAAAATGAGTACAACGCAAAGGGTGTGGGAGAATTACTTGACCAATGTAGCCAAAGTAATTATAACAAAAACACAGGTGTAAAACAATGGGTTAATCCTAATGCCTCTTATCATGTAGTAAATCTAACTACACGAATGTAGTCTCACTTGTGGCCTCGGAATGGTCCTAACGCAAGTTCTAGAATCTAAGTGTTACCGGTACACACATCATAGCATAAATGCTTTTCCTACCAATTCTAGGGGCGAACCTCACATATTTGGGGTGGAAAATTTTTTAGTGGTATGGTTTTTTTGTGCTAGTCATATAACTCCTATCCGTGAGACGCTCATTAAGATCAAAGTTTCACTCCTATATGTTGTAAAAAATTTTAAATTTGGCACTAAAATTGCCCTAACAGGTATTTATCTCAGTTTTATTACACATTTATTATTAAACAAACAAAAATCAAGCGTAAGAGCATTCTCTAATCGTACTTTTACCCCCCCTTACACTTAAGATGAACATTGTCCCCAATATTCAAATAACAAGATGTAAAAGCATAAAGTAAAAGAATGAAATCAAATACTCCCCTGATTCGCTCGGTGGATAATGAAGTAACACGGTTAGATCTTCTTCCAAAGAGAATGTAAAAGCTTCATGACTAATGCATCACCAAAAGCTTGATCCAAAAGCATTTCCTTGTCCAAAATAACCTGTTAAACCTGAGAAAACAAACACGAAAACCTGCATAACATCGGCGGGATAAAATCTATATATAAGGATATAATGCTTGTGGGATGATAATTTTGCAGATTCCTGGAGATTATAAGTTAGAGATTTAATAAAAACTTTCTATGAAAACAAAACTTTCAAAAATTTTCAGAAAATTAAACCTGACGCCGTCAGGTTATAACTCCTGACGCCGTCAGAAATGATCTGACAGAATTCTCATGTTACGTTTCCGGAAAATTTTTGGAAAAACCTATACCTTACTTCCTGGAATTCCTGCAAAACATCATTATGACTCGATACAAGCATTTGACTCAAACAAATACTAATATGTATGTTAATTTATTATTATTATGATTCACGTTCATTTGTGTTCTAATAAACCGATTTAGATTTCCCTTACACTTAACTTTTGCAAAATACCTTTATATGTAGTTAAGACGAAGTTAAAAACAAGATAAAGCATTTTCACAATTTAGTTTCGAACATGAATCAATAATAATAAAAATTAAACATACATACGGAAGCAAATAAAACTAAACAAACAAATAAATAAACACACAAAGCAAATAAAGCTTGGGTTGCCTCCCAAGAAGCGCTTTTCTTTATTAACGAGTCTTGTAGCTAGACTCAAAGTAAGGCTCATCTAGTGTCGCTTATGCTCACGTATCCGAGTGTGAGCCATCTAATTGTTGCCTCATCTTTCTTGTATTCATCATTCAGCTCCAAACATCCATGATAGTATCTCTTGTTTTTCTCATGTGGATATTTGAGCCCCTTCCTCTTATCATTCTCACTTAACAAATCAAGAGGCACAAGTCTATTGCAAGATTCAATGGAGTAGTTTTTAAACCTAGGATGTGCTCGGGGCATTTGGTAAGTAAAATCTTCATCCCCATCTGAGAATGTAATTAACCCGTCCACAAGTTTTTCGTCAAGGTTGGTCAACCTTTTGAAGGGTTCTCCAAAAATGACTTGGGTTAATTTGTTATCAATGAATTCTCCTAAGTTCTCCATAACCATAAATTCCACCAAATACACAAAACTTCCAACGAATACGTGTAGTAGCTTAGTCCTAGCAACAATGTTATCTCCTTGATATTCTAGCTCATCTACCATGATTTCATTATAATTAGCGCGAGAGATAATGTTCATAGGCAAAGATGAGTTAAGATAAGCATAAAAATCATGATAACCAATCTTACACGGAAATTGCATGTTAAAGAGGCTATCCTTTTCGATCTTAGTCCTAGGGTCAACATACTTAAAGGGATCAATTTTCTCTTTTCCCCATTCCTGGTTAACTACTTCTCCATTACCGGCATCCTCATCGGAGTCTGAGTAGTAAAATGGACTAACATAGTCATTCTCATGGTCAGACTCCTCCATCTCAGAATTGTTACCAAAGTGGTGGTCGGGTGAAAGGTTGTTGTTTTCTACGATGGGGGCGGGAACGGGTAGTTGGAAATTTGCACGGCGGAAAATACGAATAACAGGGATCAAGCGACCACTATTACTCATGAGGAAGGTGGAAGGTGTCACAAACAAAAGTACAAAGAAATAAGATAGACTAAAGAAAACCTAGAAAAATAAAATAAAAATCTCACTAGAAAGGAATCTAGTGAGTAGACCTATAAAATAAAAATTCAACCTAAACAATAACTATTCCCCGGCAGCGGCGCCAAAAACTTGATGCGTGGTTTTGCAACCTTACAACAGGTTTTACCTCTCGAGGGATCTCAAGAGGCTTACAACCCCACCAGGCAGTGTACCTGACCGATGTAGTATAGTGTAGTGGTAAGTACGGGGGATTGATCGTTCTCCACAGGGAATAGTGTTCGTTAGGTATGAAAAATTACTCTAATAGGTCTAAGGGTGAGAGAAGATTCTTTTTATGTTTTTATATTTTTTTATGAAAGCAAGTAAAATCTCGGGTTTGAAAGAGTGGGCGGAATTAGTTGCTAGTCAACTAACCCAAGTTACTACAAATGCAAATAAAATAAAATGACAGAAAATGAAAAGGTTGGTGAAAACTTATGTGGAGGGAAATGTGTTTACTTAGATTTCCTTACTCCCTAACTATCTTTTACCGGTTGATTAGTGTGTATTAATTGCGATGGATGACGGGTGTATTCCTTAATACCATTCGTGGGGTGGCGTACGTACTTCCCCAACTCTACAAGCTCCTACTTCACTCCTATGTCGAGCCGGCTAGGAAGCTCCTAACATGGGATCACTAGAATTCGCTTGTGCATTAAATACAACCATAAAAACCTTTAGTACGCATTGGTTCATGTTTCTTAAGATGTTCAAGCAAGTTACCGAATAGGAAGTTAGCCAGTTTTCTTAAGCCTAACATAGATGAACAATCATCCAATACAACTAACAACACACTAATAACCAATAATCAATAGCTAGGTTTCATTAGATCTAAGCAAACACAAGATAAATCTAGCCTAACATGTTAAACAAAAGACAAGAACAAGATAGAATCAAACAACACATAGACATATTGAATGATTAATTGATAACTTATCTTCAATGTAACATGGAAGATCTCAAGGCAAAAAGCCTTGAAAGAGCTGCCAAATTCGTCCTAGGGTTTTCACACACAAAGTTCCCCAATAAGTTCCACACTAATGACAAAGAATTGTAAAACTATATATAGATTTTCAGATCTGACGGCGTCACGTTATGGAGTGTGACGCCGTCACCTCGCCGCTTTTAGGGTTCCCGGATGACCTTCTTGACGCCGTCCCTCTTTAGCTCTCCAAAATCCGTTCTGGCTTATCAGGGGTTGACGCCGTCAGAATTAGGGGTGACACCGTCCCTCTTTAAATTAAGCCATGAGACCTTGATCAGATTAAAGCGTGACGCCGTCAGAATTTCATGCAAATTTCACTGGCTTATCATGAGTAATTTTCACATCCACCATTTTATTGCCAAGCCGTGACGCCGTCTGGAGAGGATCCTGACGCCGTCAAAGGTAACTTTTAGCATGATTTTGAGACTTTGTCGTTTTCTTCACTTTTATGCTCCAAAAACGTCCAAAATGCCTCCTTTTCCAGATTTCTCCTCAAAAGTACCTAAAATGACAAAAGGAACGATTTAGGGCGATATTTGATCAAATAAATACGATTTAGGGCTTAAATGACCCCTTAAAAGCGGTACACTTTTCGCTTCATCACAACCAACCGAGACTTGTTACGAATAACCGTGCCTTCTGCATCTAGCTTATTTTTCCAAATCCATTTTAAGCCTACAACATAAACTCCATCAGGTTTTTCAACGAGTTCCCAGACTTCCAATCTTTTGAACTGATCCAACTCCTCTTGCATTGATTCAATCCAATTATCATAAGTCATGGCCTCTTTTATATTTTTCGGTTCAGCTTGACAAACGGTGAGAGCGTAAATGCAAGTTTCACCATCTGTGTGGAGTTTCTGTCGTGTCATAACTGGTTTATCTGGATTGCCAATCACATTAACTAACGGATGATCCCTTGTCCATTTATGAGTAGAAGGGTAGTGTTGAATGTTGTTATTCAGATTTGACGGTTCCATGTTGCTCGAGGAAGATTCTCCTGGTTCGGGAATGGTTGGGGGTGGAGCAAATGGATTGAAGAATGCATTACCGTCAAAGTCTGATGGTGTTGGAACTTGGTTAGAAATTGGAGAAGAATCTTCAACTGCTGGTTGAGGTGTTTTATCTATGGATGATGATGATTCATGTTGTGGTGCATCGTCAGCAACTACTGTAGAGGTAGATGCTGATGGATCAGGTGCTTGATTTGGGAGTTGTTGAGCAGCGGAAATTGTGGAAGCCTCTGACGCACTTTTAACCAAACTGTCATCAAACATAGTTGCAAACAGATCTTCCAGATCTTTCCTTTTGAAAGGTAATTGTTCACCTGAAGATTCTGGGAAGTTCAAGCGGTTGTTTGCGGGTTCCAAGCGTCTTGCTCAGAAGCCATCTCTGTGAGTTCATCGAAATTAACGTGTATCGTCTCTTGAATGTCTCCGGTCCGACGATTCCAAATTCTGTATCCCTTGGAGTTCTCACAATAACCAACAAATATCCCTATATCTGCTTTTGCCTTCAATTTACCAAGATCATCTTTATCATTCTTTGGGTAACATAAGGCTCCAAAGACGTGGAAATAGTTGATATTGGGTTTTTCTGCCTTGTATGAGCTCATATGGAGTTTTGTTATGTCTTTTGGTGATCATGTCGCAGTTCTGAGTGTAGCAAGCAGTGTTAACAGCTTCAGCCCAAAGATAATCTGGCAATTGGGCATTGATCAACATAGTTCTAGCTGCTTCCACGAGTGTACGGTTTCGTCGTTCAACTACGCCATTCTGTTCAGGAGTGCGAGCTATAGAATATTGGTGAACAATCCCATGTTTCTCTGTAAATTCCCGAAGAATTTGGTTTTTGAATTCAGTGTCGTTGTCGGTACGAATGATTCTGACGGTGTTGCGGACTTGCACTTGAATCTTTGTGAGAAACGTGGTAACTATAGACGGAACTTGATCTTTTGTGTGGAGAAAGTAAACCCATGTCCATCTTGAGTAGTCATCCACTATTACCAGAATATATCTTTTCCCATTTACAGACTGAACGCGCATTGGACCACACAAATCCATATGAAGCAGTTGTAGGACGTGGTCTGTGCTATGTTCTGTTTTTGGTGGAAAATGAGCTCGGTGACTTTTTCCTTGTTCACATGCAGAACACAGATGATCCTTGGCATATCTGAATTTTGGTAAACCATCTACCAATTTTTTCTTTGCCAGGTCGGTCATGGTTTTGAAATTGAGATGAGACAAGCGTTTATGCCATAACCATGCTTTCGTGGGATGAGCCTTGGAGAGTAAACATATAGGATTCGAAGCTGTCATTCCTTCAAAGGAGATGGTGTAGAGACTAGTTCCCCGTTTTCCTTTCATCAGATCATTTCCCTGAAGATCACGAATAAAGCAGGTTTTCTCCCTAAATGCCACTTCTAAGTCTCCATCGCAGAATTGACCAACCGAGAATAAATTGTGACCCAGACCTTCAACATAGTACACACGACTTATTTCGATGTTCCCATTTACATAGTCGCCATAACCCATGATTGCGGCGAAGTGGTCATTCCCGAACCTGACCGTTCCTATAAACTTAGCAACGAAGTTTTTGAGAAGCTTGAGATTGCCGGTCATGTATCGGGAACAGCCGCTATCAACAATCCATAGAACGATTTGAACCACCTGCATCACAATTAGTAGAAACAGATGGAGTAACGGTTGGACCCGTTGGGTTAGAAGCACATGAGTTAAGTATTTTAGGTACCCATTTAAAATATGCTGTGTTCTCTAGCCAACGTTGCCATTTCCTACTTGTTTCTGCTTTCTTCCTAAGGAATGTGCTAGGTGATTTGTTCTTTTTGGGATTTGCGATAGGTGCAACTATGGTCTGTTTTGAAACTGCTAGTGGTGGATTTCCTAAAATTGATTTGGCAACTGTGTTAGACTTAGGGAGGCCACTAGTTCGTTTTGCTTTTCTCTTCAGCAAAGTTTTTAGCAACACAGTTTTGATGATTACCAGATAAGATATGAGTATGACAAAACACACAAGAAGCATTAACATCATTCATAACTGTTAAAGATTCAGCATTCATTACATCTTTTGTAGAATTACACTTAACCAAGCTAGATTCTATTTTAGACATAACATGCGTCTTATTCTCACTAGATGCATTAACTTCTACTTCTTCATTCTTAGATAGTCCACTCTTAGGTAGCCAGAGACTAGTCTTCTTTGGTCTCTTTGTGGTCTTTGATCTTCTACCCTTAGATGTGTCAACTAATCTTGTGGAAGATGAAGTAAGAGCATTAGTGGTTGTCTTTGATGATGCATTCTTAGGTGCGCTGTCTACTTTTTGCATCCTTGGTACAATCTTATGAACTTTGGTTTTGCCTGTTTCTAAAACTTTGATTTTCTTCTTCAGATCAACAATGATGTGTTGGAATTCTTGATTTTGTGAATCTATTTTTCTGTTAAGGCGGACTGTGTCATTCCTTTTTTGAAGAATTTCATCGAGTTCCTTTTCATTTTGAAACAGTTTAAGTCTTAAGAAAGCCTTTGTTTCCTTATACTTTTCAGGAACATGACTGTTTTGAAATGATAAAGACCCTATGAGATGTTGAAATTTTAGTTCAAATTCAGCACTTTGAGTTTGACACCAATCAAGCCTTTTTTGAAGATTAAAAACTTTGTTTTCCACATCATTGTTGATTTGTCGAAGATCATCATTCTCGTTCACTAGATTCTTAATTTCGATTTGCAACATCTTAGTATCAACAACATGATTTTTCATAAGACACTCATTACCAGATTCATAAAGTGCATTCATCAACACAGAAACAACATCACAACTAAGAACATTTTTGCAAGAGTCGATCATTTTCTTTTTCCAAATTCTTCTTTTGAACTTTTTGTTTTTGAATTTTGGAGTCTTTAGCTTTGAAAATGTTCTTCATTGATAGAACCTCATCAACTAGATCTTCTTCCCATTGTGATGCACATTTCTTCAAGTGTTTGACATGAGGTAAAATTTTCTTTTGAAGAATTTCTAACTTTTCTTTTTCCACAGGAGAGAAAAAAGAAGAGACAGTGATTTTAGAATTAAACTCAATTTCATTTTCTAAAAATTTGATGTCTTCTATAAATGTCTCAAAATGTTTGACAATTTTAAATGCTGGAGGCATTGGTGGATCAACATCATTCTCTGTCAAATAATTGTCGAGATGTGCATCATTTTGTGAAGGAGGATATATTTGTTCTGAGGTACGTATCAGCGTTTGTTCTGGTTTATCTTTTGGTGGCACAAATGATTTTCTTATGTGAGGTCGTTCATTATAATCATAATGTACTCTTGAAAACTTGTTTTGTGAATTTGATCGACCCTCAATCTCGTTTGCAAGAAAATCAGTTTCTTCATCAATAGAATACATAACAACACGTTGAAAGGAATCATCTAACAAAAATGTTGCATTGTATAACTTAGGATTATCTTTGAGTGCTTTGTGTGAATTACGGGGTGTGTCACTTCCAAGTGCAAAACTTACTCCTTTAGGACTTGGTTTCACAGTTAGTTTTTGAATTTGTGTTACAGAATTACCCGTTTTATACACAACATTTTGAAAATCTTTGAGTTTGGTTTCCAGATCCAGAATTTCCTCAAGATATGAGTCAACACGTTTCCTTGTGGCTTGTTTTTCGTCAAGAAGATCCTGCTGAGATGTTGAAAGCTCTGATTGAGTTTTTAACAACTCAGAAGTTAAAGCATCAATTTGTTTTTTGAATTCAAATTGATCCTTTTCTTTTTGAGAGAGAAGCTCAGCCTTAGAAACGGTTAATTCACGTACTTGGTTTTGCAAATCTTGAACTTTAACATATTCTTTTTGGAAAGCGATTTCAAAAGATTGTTCTCGTTTTTCTTGGTTTTGGTATCCAGAAAGTTGTTGTTTATAGCACTCATTGTCCTTTGTTAACAACGCAAGCTTTTCTTTCAGATTTGTATTGATGACATTGCATTTTTCAATTTGTGATTGGGTGGACATGATTAAGGCCTGAAGCTCCGAATCTTGATTATGCAAATTCTCATTTTGTTCAATCTGATCATGATTGTCATCTTCTAGTAGATCATCAAATGAGACAACTGTTCTATCATCATCAAATGATATATCAGTGTTGATTTGATTATCTAAAGAAGATGAGAATGGTGAATCATTTTGAACAGAATGTTCACTTGAGAATGAAGATGCGGAAGGTGAAGAAATCTCATGTAGTAAACATGGTGGATCAAGTACCTGAGAAAGACCGTCAGTATCGTAGACCGGGCCTGTCTCGGATGTATTCATTTCCTGCATATTAGCCATGAGCATGACAGCTGCGTTTGCCTCAAGATCCTCCATATCATCTTCTGAGTCTGCATTTGCCATGAAGCTGTTTTCTTTCACATTCATCAAGCTCGCTTTCTCATCCTTAAGTGCCATCAAGAGAGCTTCTTTGTGATATGCACTGCCCATAGTACGAGGCTTTGGACATGCATTAGCCATATGACCATTCCCTCCACAGTTATAGCATGTGATCGAGGTATTTGCAATGCCTCTTGATTCTTTTCCATCCAATTGATTCCTGTTCTGATCTGTCCCCATATAATTCCTATTACCCCCAGACTGAAACCTTTGTTCTCCAGCTTGAAACTTTTGTGACCCATATCCTCCTCTGTTCCCTGAACCAAACCTTCCCGATGATCTGTTCTGAATTTCTACCCGACCATCATTAACCACTGCCTGATTCCTTGTGTTTGAAGATGAGCGAAGGCAGTTGTTTGATTTGTTTGTGAATTTTCCAAACGCTTTAGCAATCAACCCAAATGCTTCATTGAGGGAACTGAAAGCTTCTTCTTCTTCATCATATTCACTGTTGGTGTAAAAGTTGGAATCAGTGTTTTGATAGGTTACCAATTGGTTGCCTGATTGTAGAGATGGTGGTTCATATGGGACAAGTTGGTTTTGAGGTTGAAAGCTTGGTTGATAAGATGAGTTTCCAAATTCCTGAGAAGGTAAGGAAAAGTTTGATTGAGCCATTAATGCAAGCGAATTAGGTTGTGGTCCTGGTATGAAACCTCCTCTTGCTGCTACTTCTTTATCCACCTCTGATTGATGTTGTTTGAGAAAATCATAAATCAATCCATATTTGATCTCACCAATCTTCTTTGATTGCCTAACAAACGTTGCATATTTCTGCCATTCAGGACCTAGGCATCCCAGAAATTTGGAGTTGATTGCAATCCTTGGAAACTTCATGTCATGACGATCAAGGTCATTAACAACATTTGTGAAGCGGTGGTAGTATGATTCGATTGTTTCCCCTGGTTCCATAATAAAATTGTTGAATTCCATGTACAATTTAGATTCAAGGTCTTCCTGATTGAGCTCTGTTCCTTCCATCAGAAGATGCACATGTTCCCACATATCTTTTGCAGTCTTCTGAGCATCAACACTTCGATAGATGGGATTTGGAATACCCTGAAGAATGAATGCCATTGCCATTCCATTTGCTTCTTGTTGTAAGGCTTGTTCGGTTGTATAGCTAGAAACAGCAATAGGAGTGGATGTTTCTTCTCTTTCAGGAGTTGCTGGAACAACAATTACTGGTTCTGGAAAGGGTCCCACAGTGATGACATGCTTCAAATACGGTCCATGAGGTTTACGGAGTTCAATGAATCGGAGAAACCTACTTGCCCACTGCACATAGTTTCCAGGTGTTAACATGGGTGGAGTATCTTGATTTCCAGCCTCATGACGAGATTGCTGACTGCTTATAGCTTCACACATCTTATGAAACCAGTGAGGTTCTCTGGACACTGAAGGATTGTTCTAAAGGTAATTTTGTTGCATTATTTGTTGTGGAGATAGTTGTGGTGAAGGAATGAATTGATGTTGTTGCACATATGCCTGATGTTGTGGATATTGTTGAGGAAATTGTTGTTGTTGTTGAGAGTATTGTTGTTGTTGAGGATATTGCTGTAGCTGGTAGTAGTAATTAAAGTGTGGTGGTTGAGACATCGTGTAGTAGCTTGTGACGGTTAAGGATCTTTAAAGGATAAAGACGGTTGTTGTGTGAAGATTAGATAAGAATCAATTACTTGTTCGGTTAAACACTTGTTCTATCAAAGTTGTTTGGTTCCTAAAATTCGACTACTGAAATTCGATTACAGAAGTTCGACTACCAAAGTTCGACTACGAAAGTTCGATTGCAGAATTTCGACTTACTAAAGTTCGACTAACAAAGTTCGACTAGTGAAATTCGATTGCTGAAATTCGACTAACTGAAGTTCGACTAACAAAGTTCGACTAATCTGATGTTCGACTAAACCAAAGTTCGACTAGTGAAATTTGATTGCTGAAGTTCGACTAATCTGAAGTTCGACTATACCAAAGTTCGACTAGTGAAATTCGATTGCTAAAGTTCGACTAACAAAGTTCGACTAATCTGATGTTCGACTAAACCAAAGTTCGACTAGTGAAATTTGATTGCTGAAGTTCGACTAATCTGAAGTTCGACTATACCACCTAGCTCGGTGAATAATCAGTAGTTTGATTAACTTACAAGTTCGATCAAGTAAACTTCGATGAACAAAAATTCGATGAATATATCTCTGACGAACAGTAACAACTCGGATGAACACTAACAATTTGGATTTCTTAATTTTTTCTTAAATCTAACCTTCTAACAACCTAAATTACCCCTAGGCGAATGATACCACTTGATGTTTTATACTTTTATGAATTAAGCTACCACTAATTACCTACTAATTACCTACTAGATCTAGAGAGAGAAAGCTAGAGAGAGAAAGAGATGGAAGGGAGATGATTACACACACTTAACAATAAACCTTCTTAATTCATCAACCAACACCCTTCCCTTGAATGGGAGGGGTATTTATAGTTTTACAAGAGAATGGACTACTAGCCCAACTTACTTAACTTAATACATACTTAACAATAATAAATGATAAAATGACACAGCCCATGGGCCTTCTACACGGGCTGGGCCTAAAAACAAACATAAAGGCCTAAGAAACCTAATACAAATGATCAATACTTGAAATATTACAAAACGTGTTCCCAACACATATCCTACATGTACATGTCCTTAACCTCATATTCACTAGACATTGGTCATTCCATGGTCCCTTAAACAGATAACTGTTAGCCCCATTCCAAATAAGTGAATAGTCATTAGCTTCTTGCTTAATAACCTTAAAAATGTTGTTGCAGTTGGGGTTAAGGGACCATCAGACCTATCTATTACCTTTTGCACATTCACCATCCTCTTCATCAAATACTCCCTAGTGTATTCCAAACACCCTATTATTGGTTTATCTCTACCATCTACCAACTTATAGTTGAATGCCTCACAAAGGTTATTGACCATAATTTCACACCTAGCTGTCTATGTTTTTTTTGATTAATGATTAAGGATAAGTTAATGTCCACTATATACACACTTAAAGCACAAATATGAAAATTGTTATACCTGAAAAAAAGACCTTGACCATGAGTTTGCTGGTATCTTTGGTAACTACTCATGATCTTTAAGGTCGAAGTCTTTGAGATCCTCCATGTACTTTTGGAGCTGAACCACAATGGTTGCTGTTGCACACTTCCACAGAAAATCCTTGTAAATTCTTCCTTTGAAAATCTGCTTCATGTTGTTATAGATGTGTCTAGCACAATATCTATGTTCAGCAGAAGGAAAAAGCTGTTGGATAGCTGGTAGAATACCCTGTTACAAGTAAGACATAGTAGATTAAAACAAACACATAGTGGAAGGAAACATTGCTAATGTGTAATGAATTAGATATAACCAGTGTTAATTGAATTGATTCTACCTTTTGTCTGTCTGAAATGAAAGTGTAGTTATAGTTTGGTGGTAAATCAAGGTCATCACCTAGATTTTGTAGGAACCATAACCAAGAACTCTTACACTCGGCCTCAACAATAGCATATGCAAGATGGTAAACACCATTGTTACAGTCAATACCAACAGCTGTCAAAATTAGCCCTGTAAATGGTCCTTTTATGAAAGCACCATCCAACCCCAATATCTCTCTCTTCTTATAGCTCTATACGCATATTTAAGTGCACCAATACACACATAAATTCTTTTGAATACCCTTGAACTAAGAGTGAGATCTGTGTTGCTTTCCACCTGAATCTTGACTATTACGTCTGGGTTTCTTGCTTTGAGCTCCATAGCATAATCTCTAAGGAGGGCATATTGTTGTTTATGATCACCTGTCATCTTCTTCTCATCAATTTCCTTAATAATGATACGTTTATTTGTAACTTCTGTTACAATTCAAGCTGTAATGCCTTAATTGGGATTCTAGGATTGGTAGAAACTATTTGGCTGACATAAGTTGAAAGAAACCGAGATGCTGCAATATTAACATCTCTTGTTTGAAGACATTTGTGAGCATCAGTCAATGTTTTAACCGACCAACAGTCCAACACTACTCATCCCACCACTTTGAGACGAGTAGGTCCCATGGGCAAGGGGTTTATGATTCTTGAGTTTATAACCTTTAATAATAACACCCTTGCATTTCATGTCCTTATGGTTTTTGCTTTTCGCAAATTGGCCCTTAGTGTTTAAGGTGGATGACATATCCTCTTCTCTGGCAGGTATTGGATTGAATTTTGTTGAACCAACCACAGTGCCGTAGCACTTAGCTCTCACCCTTTGGTTATCACATTCGAGAACCGAAATAGCTCTCCTTGACTACGATGCATACATCTTCACCTTATGAGTCGCTAGTTTTCTTGTAGCAAACTCGTCTCCCACCTTAAAAGCACCTTCTATGATTTTACACCTGCCTTTATAAGCCCCTCTCAATTCCTTCAACCTTCTATTTATTTTGGTTACAGGTTGTTTCTCTTCATAACTTTCAAGCTCATCAAGGTCAATTACACGTTCACCAGACTCATTTTGAACTCTACTAGCTTCTCTCCTATTATGTTGAATGTTATCAGCCAGCTCAAATGAGAAACCATGCATGTCAACTTTTGGTTCTGTTCCTGGCATGTCATTGGCATCATGCTCAAAATCACTAACACCCCCTTCTGGTTCTTTCCTTTTTACACCTTCGTTTTCAATATCAGGTTCTTCTCTTTCTACAACTTCCTCATCAACCTCTTGGAGAGTATTCTGAAAAATCGCACCCTCATTTTCTGGACATAACTCATAAATCAGTTCTGCAATATCTTCTGGCCTACTAGCAAGGCATGGATCCTCATCCCAATGCATTGCATTATCTTGTTGAAACAAGTCGTCTTCAAAAAATGTCTCGGGTTGTTTACCCTTCTCAGGCATAATACCACCCATAGGGTCACAATCACTCTCTTCCAAAAGTTTTAAGTTAATGAATGCATTGGATGAGAATGATGGTATCTCATTTTCACAATGCAGGAATCCCTCATTATCAGCATTACCAGTACTTTCAACCAGTGGACAAACATTACTGGTTGAAGCTTGAGTTGGTGTCATTTCATGATTATACTTCTTCCCAATTACATTGGTTGTACCATTCCACTCTAACAGTAACAATTTTCCTTTCTTTTTCTTAACAGGTTCACTGACCACATTATCATCATCAATCTCATCAATCTCTTCAATCACTACACCCTTTGAGGACAGACAACCCCTAACCACCAACACAAAGGTAGGTGTGCAAGTGGGATGTCAAGTGAATAAAATGGCGGGAAAAGTGAAATGACAAAAATACCCTCACGTAGAATGCACGTTAGGACTCACTAACGGGATTTTGTAACACTTGTTAGCCAAAATCGACGATTTGCAACAAACTAGCAACCTCAGGGATATTGTTCGTGAAAAGTGCAAACCACTGGGTCATTCTTCGCTATTTAGTTTGTTCAAGGACATTTTTCGCAAAAATGGCAAACCACATGGACATTTTTTGCAGTTTACCCTAGAATATATATATATATATATATATATATATATATATATATATATATATATATATATATATATATATAATATATATATATATAGAGAGAGAGAGAGAGAGAGAGAGAGAGAGAGAGAGAAAAAAAAGTTCTTTATAGACTCCAAATTCTTCCTATCAGGCCCTCAATTTACTTTATCAAAACAAAAAAATCATTTCATCGTTTTTTTTAAAAATTAAATATCTCACAAACTGTTAATTGTTACGCCAAAAGAATCATACATCACGATGAGAATTAAATTATCTTTCTATACAGGGGCACTTCTATATACTTTGGACGAACTCTTTTTTCAAATTTTTTTTTTTTTGTGAGTGTTGAAATTTACGTTTGGAAAATCACATGTGATTTGTGAAATCACACGTGATTCCTAACATATAACTCATATGTGATTTGTTAAATCACACGTGATTCCTAAATCACATGTGCTTTTTTCAGACGCAAATTTTAACAAAAAAAGAAAACTAAAAAAAAAAGTTCATCGAAAGTATATTGAAGTGTCCGTCTACTGAAAGATAAAAAATTTCTCGTCTTGATGGTGTACTTTTTGTTGCTTAAGGATTTACTGTTTGCAAAATATTTTATTTTCGAAGAAAAATGTGGAAAATGGTTTTTCTTAATTTTTATTAAAAAAAATGAAATGACTATGATTAATTTATGGGATAATTCCAAAAATACCCCAGTTGCTCTTTGCTTTTGCTTTTCTGGACCGAATCTTTTCTCCTTCCGAAACTATACCAGGCAATTGGGCAACTTTGAATTACCCAACTATGTGCAGTCACTTGTCCGACATGAAGTACACCACTTGCCCAAAAAGTACACAAGTTGCCTTACATTATAATCCGTAAAGTCACACTTGTCACTTGCTTGTTGTAGTTGGCCAATTCTATAGGTTGCCCTGGTCTAGTTTCGGAAGGAGAAAAATTCCGTCTAGAAAAGCAAAAGCAAAAGGCAATTGGCGTATTTTTAGAATTATCTCCTAATTTGTTGGGTTTATAAAAAAATATGAGGTTTATAATTCTTACCGAAGTAAATACAACAATTGGTAGGATGGTATCCCTTTTGTATTATTTTGTCTTCATAGCATGTCTCTTTTCTCAGCCTTTTTGGGTCCATATAATCACACTCATTTCTTAGCCTCAAAAACCTCTTCCACCTTCCTCTGTTTTCATTCCCCTGTTTTTCCCAACCTTACTTATCTTTTTGGCTCAAATATCATTTTAGAACCAGCACAAAGTTCCTAAATCCATCAAGTCCTCCAAATTCGTATAAAAATTTGATTTCGTATATAAATTTGATCGTTTTCTCGAAGATATAAGTCTACTTCATAAAAAACTAGTGTCCATCAATGCTAGAGATTTTAGCTACCGGTTATTTGTGAAGTTTTTCGTTCAGATTATATGGTAAAATCCTTATTTCGACGCATGACCCATCTCGTTCAATCATTCTCCGTTGTCTTTCTTTACTGGTTTTACGTTTTTTCATGAATTAACAATCTATCCACTTTAATTCATCATAAGGGTAGTGCGTCTTAGTTAAAACTTCTTTAGTTTTATTTTTTATTTGTGTTATAGTATTCGTCTAGGAGCGTAGTCCGAGTGGTAACAAGTATTTATTATCGTGTTTAAGTTTTCGCGTTATTTATGGATTCTTCAAGTGGGAATTCATCCGGGTCAACTCAAATCCAAAACTCGGGATCAGATGAGGATTTGGTTGACCTAAGGAAGCGCAAAAGAATGCTATCAAATCGCGAATCAGCTAGGAGATCAAGGATGAGGAAACAAAAGCATCTAGATGATCTAACGGATCAAATCAACCAGCTCAAGAACAATAACAGCCAAATCATCACAACAATCAAAGTTACCACACAACAATCTGTCCGAATTGAAGCGGAAAACTCTATATTGAATGCTCATATTGTTGAGCTCAGTCAAAGGCTAGATGCACTAAATGAAATTATAAGTTGCATGAATAATGAGAGTGTTGATGGTATAAGCATGCAATATACAAATGGTACAAGTGGGATGTTTGAGTCTGAGCAGCCTGATTTTTTCAACAATCAATGGAACATGATGTACCTTAATCAGCAAGCTATCATGGTGTCTGGTTGTGATGTCTTTGAGTACTAATTGCTAGTTGAATTTGCTTTCATTCAAGAGTTCTATTGAGTGGAGAGTGAAGAAAAGGGATATTGGGTTGTCCTTAATGTTATCTTAAAGTTAGGTTTCCATTATTAAGCTTAATTAGGTGACCATTATATACACATATATGTGTATGCATGTGTGTATTGTTGTATTGTTGTGTGCTTGCATGTTGTATGCATATGGAATAAATTGTGAAAATAAATTTCTGTATTTCATGTTTAGGGATGGAGGTTGAATGTAAATCCACTTGGCAATGTATTCCTTTTTAAAGTGCAATTAAGTAATTGTTGGTTCATGGTTGATTGTTGTACGATGATTTTGATTTATGTACAATAAAAGGTGTGTGGTAGGGGCAACTTTCTTTAGTTTTGAGTCAAATCAATGGAGTGTGGTAATTAACTTCATATGTTTATAAGAAGCTAGAATACTTAATTAGTTTGTTCAAGTAAAAATATTTAATATGGTTTTAATTGATTATCTTTTTCTAACAACCATTTCCTTTTACATGTCTCGAGAGGGGATCCAAAAGACAATAAGAGAGTTGAATAATTATAGTTAAAAGTTTTGGAGTTGTTTAATGTCAATTATTGGAAAAATATTGTTATCGTCGACCCTCGAAATTATCATAGTTCTATTCGTTATAGTTATTTTTTGGTCTGGTATCGGTAAGTTGCGAGTTCCTTGATTGTGTCACATTCTTGAATTTGTTATGGTTTCTTGGTTATCGCCGACGTTTAATTCACCTCTAACACATGTGAGGCGGATGTTCGTGTCTCAAAAACTCGATCATGGTGTTTCTGTCACATATTTCAAGGTTAAAGTGACAGGCCGTTAGATCAAAATTATAACCGAAATGTCGGTTTTCAGTCACAACCAACAACCCAAGAACTAGAACGGAATAATCCCGATCATGAAGATGACACACAGCAATATTGACAGAAGAAGAAGAGAAGCTTTGCACAAGTAAGTACCCTAATCGACTTTGATTAGTATTGAAAGAATGATGTACAAGACCCTTCCCCCCCTCATCTCTATTTATAGAGAATGAGAGGGAATCCTAAAACAAACCGCCTTGTATGTCGGCTGTAAAACAAGACCAAAATAAGGAAACTAGTTGTATTCGGCTAATACTTATTAGAATAAACACTATGACCCCTAGACTTAACAATAATGCTAATATAAAGACTAAACATAACAATTTCCACCTTAGGCTTTATATTAGCCTATACCAACGCTCAGCAACTCCAAGCAGTGTTGAAACTTGTGTCCAGGTACCACCTTCGTCAAGGCATCCGCAGCATTGTGTTCAGTACCCACTTTCAGAACTTCAACCGTCTTTGCTTCCCAATGATTTTTACCTGGATTCGCCAAATATCTGCTAACAACACTTACTGCATACGCTATGTCTGGCCTCGTGCACACCATCAAGTACATTAAGCTCCCAACCGCATTTGAATACGGCACCTTACTCATCCTTTCAACATCACAATCCCTAACCGGACAATCCTTCAACGACAGCTTGAAGTGCCCACCCAATGGCATCTGAACCGATTTCCCATTGTCTATTCTAAAATTATTTAAAATCTTAGAAACATACCCGGATTGTGACACCCTCAGAATCTTGCGACTCCGATCCCTGATGATCTCCATACCAAGAATCTTCTTTGCTTCCCCGAGTTCTTTCATGTCAAACTCCTTATTAAGCAAAGACTTGATAGACCCAATCTCAGCCTTGCTTTTACAAGCAATCAGCACATCGTCTACATATAACAGTAGATAGATATACTCACCTGGTGCATAACTCCTGTAATATACGCAGCTGTCGTAACTGCTACGCTTAAACTCGTTGCTCAGCATGTACTCATCAAACCTCCTATACCATTGCCTAGGTGACTGCTTCAAACCATAAAGGGATTTCTTTAACAAACATACCTTGTTACCTTGTTCATATCCCGGTGGCTGCCTCATGTAGATCACTTCTTCAAGATTCCCATGTAAAAATGCCGTCTTTACATCAAGCTGCTCCAGCTCATAATCTCTACACGCAGTTAATGCAAGTATAACCCGAATAGATGTGTGTCGAACTACCGGTGAAAATACTTCATTATAGTCAATACCTGCCCTCTGTGTGAATCCACGAGCCACCAACCTTGCCTTGTACCTAGGCTTTTGAACACCTTTAATCCCTTCTTTTATCTTGAACAGCCATTTGCAGCTCACCAGCTTTTGCCCAGCTGGATGATCTACTAACTCATAGGTCTTATTCTTCCTCAGAGAATCCATCTCTTCATCCATAGCAGCTTTCCACTTAGAACTATCTTCACAAGCAACTGCCTCCTGGTATGTCAATGGTTCATGAGTATCTTCTTCCTCTGCTGCAGCAAACGCGTAAGCAGCCATATTACTCTCATCTCGAAACCTCAAAGGTTTCGTTCTTGTCCTTGGCTCTCTATCCCGAACCAACTGATAATCTGTGAGATCCGGTGTTTGATCATGATCTTGATCCCCTGCATCTTCATCATCGCCATCTTCCTGATCATCTGTCTGATCTTCCTCAAGCGAATGATTATTTAACCTTTGCAGTTCCACCTCAACCTGTAATTCCTCAACAGACTTATCAGTACCTGCACCAGAATCCTTCAATGTGTCTTTGTACATGACACTTTCATTGAAGACCACGTTCCTGCTAGTGACTATTTTAGGTGATTCATTATCAAGCCTATATAGCCTGTACCCCTTCACACCTTCAGGATACCCCAAAAGAACGCATTTTACCGCTCTCGGCTCGAGCTTACCTTGTTTAACGTGTGAATATGCGACACAGCCGAAAATCCTCAACATCCCATAATCACTTGGATGTCCCGACCACATCTCCATAGGTGTCTTTTTCTCAATCGCTGTCGATGGTGACCTATTGATAAGATATGCGGCCGTACATGTCGCTTCCGCCCAGAAGGTCTTGGGCAATCCAGACTGAATTAATAAACAGCGTACCTTATCCATGAGAGTTCTATTCATCCGTTCTGCTAATCCATTCTGCTGCGGCGTCCCGGCAACTGTCAAATGTCTAGCAATCCCACTCTCTGTGCACAACTGTTCAAACTCCCGGTTACAGAACTCAAGACCATTATCTGTCCTAAGCTTCTTAACCGTCCTCCCAGTCTGATTTTCTACTAACTGCTTCCACTCTTTGAACTTTTCAAATGCTTCGTGTTTGAACCTGAGAATATAAACCCATACCCTCCTGGAATAATCATCAACAATAGATAAGAAATACCTCTTACCTCCCAATGATTCCACCTGAGACGGACCCCATAAGTCTGAATGAACATAGTCTATCACTCCCTGAGTAGTGTGCCTTCCTACACCGAAACTGACTCGATGTGACTTTCCCAGAACACAATTCTCACAAAAATCGAGCTTACCTAGACTCTTCTTTCCAAACAGCTCCTGCTTTTCTAGCACCTGAAGTCCCGCCTCACTGATATGTCCCAGTCTTTTGTGCCAAACCTGCGCAAGACTGTCTTTTTCTTCAACACTAGCATTAAGCTCACCCGCCACTGCATGGCCATCCAAAGAGTATACGCAATTATCCCTTCGGGTTCCAGATAAAATAACCCTGGAACCATTAATCACCTTGATTTTGCCCGACTGCATTTTTACGGTATATCCCTCTTTTTCAAGAGTTCCCAGCGATATCAAGTTTCTTTTCAATTCAGGAATATACCTGACATTGTGTAACACAAAACTTGACCCATCTTTCAGTTGTACCCTTACCTTGCCAATACCTCTGATCTTGCACTCCCTGTTGTCACCCAACAGTACCCTGCCCCCATCGCATTCCAGAAAATCAAAAAATAAATCTAACCTGGGTGTCATGTGGTATGAACCTCCGGAATCCATGATCCAATCTAGCAGAGCCTCTGCACTCATAACCATCATCACCTCAGAACCGTCATAAATCGAACCACTGGAGCTTGGCTGATCATCTTTCTTGACGAAACCATTTGACTTCTTGCGATTATTCTTTGGACAGTTTCTCTTCAAGTGCTCCTCAGACTGGCAAATATAGCACTTGAGTCTTCCACCTCGAGACTTTGATCTTGACTTTCCCCTAGACTGATGCGAATTCCTGCGATCAGTTCTTCCCCTCACATATAACCCTTCACCATCATCCCCCTTCGCCTTAGACCTTTCTTTGATTTCCTTTGAATTCAGTGTGGCCATCACATCCTCCAAAGTCAAAGCTTCCCGTCCATAAAGCAAGGTATCCACAAAGTGTTCGTATGATGCTGGTAAAGAAGTGAGTAATAATAAAGCAAGATCTTCATCCTCGAATTTTACCTCAATATTTGCTAAATCAAGAACGATTTTGTTGAACTCATCTATATGCTCGGAAATCGTACGTCCAGCCGGCATGTAGAATGTATACAACTTCTTCTTCAGGAACAACTTGTTGGCCAAGGACTTTGTCATGTACAAAGTCTCAAGCTTGGACCAAACCCCCGCTGCAGTCGTCTCCCCGGTAACCTCTCTCAGTACCTTGTTACCTAAACACAAAATCATGGCACTGTGAGCTTTCTTGTTTAGCTCAGCTTTCGCTGTAGCATCCATATTTGCGGGTAAAACCTCCAGAGCTGCTTCACATCCATGTTGGATTAATAAAGCACGCATCTTGACTCTCCATAACCCGAAATCACCAGTTCCATCGAATTTCTCGATCTCAAACTTGGCTCCCGTCATTCTTTAATCCCTTTATTAATTTGTTAAACCTTGTGAAAAACCCTCACAATCACAAACTAACAAAGTCCCTTGTGCAAAAATTATTAAAGTCTGTGTTTGAATAATAATAATACTAACTAGTATAATATACTTCGTATAATAATATTATACCAGCCCCACTTGCCTTATCTTCAATAACAATTGAACTATTTGAAGTACAGACAACCTTATCTTCTCTCCTTCCTGGTTTATATCGTCGACCACACAAAAAAAAATGGACAGACAATAACCTGTCGATCTTCGATAAACCGGAAAACCAACAAAACCCTTGAACCTCCTTTTGTCGTAACACCTCGACAAGAAAAACCGAGCTTCAAGAACCCTAACTGTCGACGCCAACCTGCTGTTCCTTCTTGTAATTCTGAACCGAACTCAAGAACCTTCAAGATGATCGAACCTAGCTCTTGTTCAGTCTCCAACCTGGCTCTGATACCACTTGTCGGTTTTCAGTCACAACCAACAACCCAAGAACTAGAACGGAATAATCCCGATCATGAAGATGACACACAGCAATATTGACAGAAGAAGAAGAGAAGCTTTGCACAAGTAAGTACCCTAATCGACTTTGATTAGTATTGAAAGAATGATGTACAAGACCCTTCCCCCCCTCATCTCTATTTATAGAGAATGAGAGGGAATCCTAAAACAAACCGCCTTGTATGTCGGCTGTAAAACAAGACCAAAATAAGGAAACTAGTTGTATTCGGCTAATACTTATTAGAATAAACACTATGATCCCTAGACTTAACAATAATGCTAATATAAAGACTAAACATAACACGAAATGATTCCAAACGAGCATATATGATAAATAATCACTATTATATGATATTTTTCGTAAAAATAAGTAATAATTAGAGAGAGTACGTAAACACAACCATGTCTAACACTTCTTAAATGTATGTAGATGGTCTGATGAGCCGATAACGAAAAGCGTATATATATGTTGTTGGTGTGATATGTATTATATTCTAGCATGAAAAAGGTACAACATATATATAACATCAAACAAAACATTGCATGATAAAAAATTAAGCGGAAGATCGAGCTGAAAAACAAAAGTGAACGATGAGTTTCAAGTTAAAAAACGAGGTTATCTATGGTAAAACAAGAAAACTTTGTTTTGCAAGAACCTGCCAGCCTTGCAAAGTAGAAGAAAACAACACTCTTTATTCGATAAATAACATCATCTAGTTACTCATTTGTAAATTAACAAGCCAAACAATATAGTTAGAAGAAGATAAGACTATCAATAAGGATGTCCAAAGAGAAAGAGAAAGACATAGATCGTCCAAAGATCTCGATTGTTGTGTTGGATGGATCAAAGGTTTTGAGTGAGAAAAGTAGTGTTGAACCTTTGCGTTATGCGCTCAGGCAAGTGATGAAGGCAGAAGATCATATTATTGTTCTTGTCATTTATAACATGCGGGATCTGCCAGACTCACCAGTTATTACAAGTTGTTGCATTGGAACCGATGGGCGGAATCATCATGAGCCAAGTGATAGAGAAAGATACATTAAAATTGTTAGAGAGGAAATCAGTCAAGAAACTGAAGGGTATATGAGGATTTTTAGACCATTTTATAAGGAATGCAAAAACAATAGAGTAAGTATCATGTTCCATATTTCTGTTCATAATTTCCACTATGGTTAAAGTATGAAATCTGAATTTTCTGTTTCGTAGAGAATTTGATTGGGAACATTTGATTTGAATGCAATCTCTATTTTCCTTGTATTGTACAAAACATTTTGTGGAAAAAAATGGTGTTTCCTTTCAACTAAACGCACCCAATGTTCTTCATCCAAATTTTCCCTATAATCCGACAGGAATAGGATGCTAATAAGTTCTAACCAACTTGAAATTTTTGTTTATTTGTTCTGAATTAGGTCAGATTCAGGGTAAAGATCGTAGTTGGATCAACTATAGAGGCCATTATAATGGAAGAAAAAAACAATACAGGAGCAACTGGAGTTATTATAGGAAGGTCTAGATCTTCTGTCTATGACTGTCTATCTCTTTATATCTATCGAGACTCACTCAGTTTAGGTTATAATTTAAGTTGGTGTTTATAGGAGTTTCGCAAGAGAAAATGGATCATGGGTAGCTCCAAAGCACTGCAGCTTATCATTACACAGTGACGATGAAGAAGTTCTTTGGTACACTTGCAACCATCATCAACGTGATGATCCGGAATCTTCAAGAACCCAAACTGAATTTTATTCAACTCAAAGAATATCAAGGTTAAAAAAGAAATCATCATCCCATGATGAGCAAAAACTCATATATTGCACCCTCCCAAATTTCGAAGGAATTTATCAACCTTATTCATCAAGTTCTTCTAGTATAGAAAGCACAAACGAATCATCACGAGAAACCAAAGTTTTTGAAACATTAAATGAAACAAGAGCAACAACATCATTGTCCAATGAGCATGGACTTTTTGTTGAGCTAAGTTGGGAAGTAATCTCTGATATAACAGATCGGTTTATGAACATAATTCCTGTTGATTCAAATGACGCTTTTCAAATGTATGGCGCGTACCTTGAAGATCGATCTTCTGCTGTTTTTATAAAAAGATACATTGGTACGGAATACAGATATGTTCTTGAAGCCGAAAAGAGAGCTGCTTTAACGATGTACCACAAGAACATTGTTGGCTTGCTTGGTTTTCATCAAAATGAAAATGCTATGGCCTTGGTTTTTCCTTTCAGTTCTAGAGGTGCATTACTACTGGATAGATTTTTAAATGGTCAGTGATTAAATTTTTTCATTTTTTACTCGATAACATACTTACTCCCTCCGATCCAAAATTAATGTCCACCATTCTACTTTAGTTTGTCAAAAGTAATTGTCCGCTTATAAGAAGCGACACTTGAAATTTTCGCTTTTTGTCCTTAATTACTTTTATCATCATTACATCTTGCAAGTTTTCAAAATTCGGGTGGTATAATACATACTTTAAGGGTAAATTTAGCATTTGCTTGTATTGAATACGTGTATCGTAAAATGTGTGTCCTACGTCGTAGGTTCATGGACAAAAGAGTTGAAAATTACATTTCCAAGTAAAATGAACATAGCGATTGGAGTAGCACAAGGTTTACGCTACATGCATGAACAATGTCCACAGGGTCCTATAGTTCACGGTGATTTACGACCATGCAACATTCTTTTAGGCCACAATTTACAACCACAGGTAGAGTTGGGATGCTTCATTTTGTTCACATGTGGGTGTGTGGATATTAAAATGTTTGTTCATTAACGTATGTTGCTTCTTTTAATTGTCGTTGTTTTAGATCACGAGCTTTGGACAAGCTAAATGGCTTCAAATCGATCAATCTTCACCTACTCCCAGAAACAGGTTAGTTTTTGGTTATAATTGATTACTAAAATAGGATTATTGACAACATTAATTTGAATTCCTTTTTTTGTTGTTGAACATGAAAAGTTGTGGGCACAAGCATCCTTCTGATCCGAATTCTTTGGAATTTATAAAGTCGGACATTCTGGCATTCGGGATATTGCTGTTGAGGCTTTTCAGCATTAGATCTGCTCCAAGGGATGATAAAAGTTTTCTCACATGGGTAATTCAGTTGGGCACTTTCCAAAACAATAACTATTTTTATGGTCAAAAGGACTAGTTTTTATTATGAAAAATCCTATGAGTTTTGCCTCAATATGATTTTAAAAAATTCATTTTTTCATAAAGAATTGAATATTTGTCTAGGAGAGTTAATAGTATACTAAGTTTTATAAATAGTGATGGGTTTAGAAATGAAAATAGAAAAGCTGTTTAGTTGACCTCAGAAGCCAACAGTTTCGAGTCTTGGACTAATTTGATTGACTATGTCATATTGTATATCAGGCAAGGCCTTTACTAGCACAAAGGGCATATCACATATTATACGATGAATCCGAGTATGATGATGTCCATGGATTACTCGTGGTGACATCAGTTGCTGCTCGATGCATCAGCACCAGATCAAAATCAAGACCATGTATGAGCAAGGTAATCAACTTTAACATCCTATGAAATTTATCGAGTCTTATTTTTCTTTACGAGTTCATTTCTTGATTTTTTTCTTTTTTTTTCTTTTTTCTTCTTATTTCTTGAACTCAGGTGCTTTCATTTCTAAAAGGAGAGGTTTGTTGCGCTGAACAAACGTTTCCATCAACCGAAAGTAGCCCAAACATGGCCTCACCAGACTCAAATTTATGGAAATTGTAAAATAGTATAATAAGAACAATAACTCATAATGAATCATATTTCAACATGTTAACAAATTACATACTAGTTCATCACCATCCCATTAATTAGGTTCATAAATCATACACATACATGAAATCTAGATATCATTAGTTAACCCTACGGCAGTTCTTCCTAACTTCACCTTTATAACCAGTTAACGGACTTATATTTCCCATTTTAACCATTGATCGAGCAAAATGGTTAAAGAAAAGAGTGTCGTCATCAGCAAAAGCCTTCACTAACTGCATAGTTTTTCCAACATTTCCCGACAGAAGCACTTGATCAGAAGTAAGTAGTCCTTTTCCCGACATAATGAGCTTGAAATACGTGTTGTCAAATGTTACGGGTGATGTATAATCTAGTGGCGAAATGTTACTGTCTCCACCAGTTTTCGGGCATACTGCCTTTAAGTCATGATAGTAGCTTCTTTCAAGAGTTGAATCTGGTTGGTTGTTTCCGTTCTGATTGTATAGTCGTTGCTTAAATGTCGTGCATCTTGCCACCCCTATTGTATGAGCACCTATATGAAAGAACAATGAAAATAATATAAGCAAAAAGTGTTTTTTAATTTTGAATTATATGAAATTTGTCTTTAAACACTAACCAGAAAGTGAGACTAGATCAACTTCATTGAGGCCTTGGCGTTGAAAAAATGTTAAAAGGCTTTGAATGGTTGAATTTGGCGGCGGAATGAACTTGTTTGCCCCGTTGAGACTTGCTTTTTTCGAGTCACGTCTTCCTAATGGCAATTCCCAGTTTGGTCCACCACTCTGGATATTTTAAGTTATCAGTGAGTATTCATTAAGTATCGAAATGAAAAGGGTGTTTTAGTAAGTGGAAAAGTACAGTTTCTAGTGCTTACTAGAACAGTGGAACCTCGAGCAGAAAGCGCAAGAATGTCCGCACAAGAAACCGTCTTGGGACATGCTTGTTCAAGTTTAGACTTAATCTCATCAATCACTTTAAATCCACGAAGTGAATTTTTGTTAGGGACCGCTTTCTTTTCACTAACAAATGTTGGATGATCATCCAACAACACAGATGCATCACATCCCTGAAAAAATAAAAATACAGAACTTAGTAGCATATTTCACAAATATTAGTCAATAAAAAATGATAAATTTACCTTAACAAAACAGTCATGAAAATGAAGCCTGAGCAAAGAAGCAGCCATTCTTGAGTCCTTGGAAATAGCTCTCTCGAGAACAGACATAACAATGTCGTTAGCTTGAGGACACGAGTGACTATAGAAACCTGGAAAAAGTCCAGTTGACCGTCCACCACCAATAGGCCGGCTAACACCATCTCTTCCATGGCCCCACCTGAAATTGAATTCTGGGAAACCAAAACAGAAAGTGGAGGAGAGTAAAACGAGTAGTGTGAAAGTAGCATAGATATGTTTGAAAGAAGCCATTGATGGAATATGTTTGTGATGTTGTTGTATGAATGAATGAAAGTGAGGACATATATATAGAGATGTGGTGATCATCATGTGCAGAAGCCAACCACTAATGTCACCAAATCCTCAAAAATGGGGAGTGGTTTTGATTAGAGACTAGGGCTATACCTGCTCCAAGAGCACATATGCATGTGGTTGCTAATATGTCATCACCATTGACCAAATTGGTTACCATTACAGGAAATGATCATCAACTCTTTGTTTTATGTAACAGTACAATGTACATAAAAACTGAAATTTTGGACCAAGTCTGTGTGTTTTGAAGTACACAAGAGGTAGTAAAAACGCGTTGTTAGGAACTTGAACTCGTTTATGATATCATACCAATGACTGAATGTAACTTGTATGCAAAGACTTCTTTTTATGACAATGCTTGAACCAAGAAGTTTTCAAACTTTGTAATGTGGCTCTGCCATTCATATATTTTTGTATGTTTGGTCTATCGTAGATGTAACAAAGTCTACAGTCTCTTGTGGCCTGATAGATGGATTTACTCTCATAAGTATTTTTAAGAATTCAACCTTGTTAAAAAATCATAGAAACAATGTTACAATAAGGTGAAAACCTTTAAAATGACGCATAAAACACCATGAATCACACTATTGTATCAACATGATGTCAAATAACAATACTGTACATCACTGAATGAAGACAAAAAACACTATATGATCTTTCGTATAACAAACCTGCTGGCTGCTGGTTTGCACAACAACATTAAGCTAAAGGTATTTACAGAAAACTGTTCCTAGAGTCTTCAAGCGTCTCTTGTAAGAAATGGTGTCGTTTTGAGAACCTCACGGCAATGGAGGTTAATTTAAACACTTTATAACAACATGTCGTCATTTGAGGATGTTGGCGTTTGTGATACACATGTTTGCCTCATTGGGGTAAGAAGCCTTGCATAACGGAGAGGCACATGCCCTTTGATCAGTGTCCCATTCTCTTTGTATTCCTGTAAGTAGATGAGGTTAGGGAAATACCAAGTCAAATGCAAATGCAAGCACATGATCAACAGCATCTTATATGATTTCTCATAATTAAGTTCCAGAATGTATAATTCGACAAAAAAATCACCATTCCCCAGTTTCAACTATGATGGTATAACCCACAATTTTATTGATATCAGACAGTGGTGGAATAAAAGTGTATAACTAAAGAACCTTTTTACACTGCACTTTTTTCAAGTCTGCACATAAGTTGGTCTAAACAGAGTGTAATTATTACATCAGGATGTCTAATAGTCGTTTTGGGTTGTGTTTTATCTCATACAGGTAAACTGGGTCAAATCAAACACTTCACATGTATCCATTAGTAATGCATACAACCTCAAAACATTTCTATCAAAAGAAATTACGATTATAATGTGATTATATTGGTTCTGCAATTATAATTACTGCATTATTATCTTTAAAAAAAAACAGAAAAACGTTTACAGGTCAATATAAATCAACCTGGCCCGTTCCTACATGTTACCAGCCTGCCCATCTTGCCACCACTAATTCAAATTTGTTCATATATGTGTAATTAAGACTAGATTTAACTCAGTTGTGAATATGTAATACTCACAATTTGTTCCACCATTCCAACTTGATGTAAGGTGCTGAGGAGTTCTCCTTTATCAAACGGAACCAAAGCTTCCACCCACACCATACTATCCTGTTAACATATATAATAAAGTTTATATTTAGCAAATAATGAATAAAAAATACAAAAGAAAAATAAATTAAAACATAAATCAAGTCAACACCTTCAATTTCTCCTGTACCGCATTACAGAATTCATCTAAACCACTACCGTTTAGAGCAGATATGCAAATCGTATCTTCCAGACTCTTGGCTTTTAACTTTATTTCTTCTGGATTGGTAGCCTTATCAACCTGTTTGTTTGACATTGTGATTATCCAGCCAAAGTTCCATGAAAAACGAACAAAAATGTCTAAGAAAAGGAAAAAATAAAAATGAATCAACAAAAATTTATTAAATCACCTTGTTCCACACCATCAACTTAGGAATTGATGTAGAATCTAATTCTGAGAGAACTTTTTCGACGGCTTCAATATGCTGCTCTGCCAGAGGGTGGCTGCACGTGAAAACAATACTAAATTAAATTTATATATATGACACTAATATAGCAAAACACAATTAGTGATCAATATCTACCTTATATCTATCACATGCACCAGAAGGGACGACTCTGATATTTCCTCCAGTGTTGCTCGGAAAGCAGCAACCTAAACGTAAGATAAATATATACATCGCACGCATTTTATTATCGAACAGAAATAAAATCTTAACACAAAAATGTACAAATTTAGTTAATCAATGCTCAATAAATACATTATAAATCTGACAATTAGCTCACCAGAGTTGTTGGTAGCTTTTGAATAAATCCGACAGTGTCCGTTAGCAGAAACTCCTTTCCATTCTTCATCTGCAGTAAGATGCATAAATAACAAAGACTTGTGTTATCTAAAACAAAAATAAAGTTAAAACATATGAAGAAACAAATGCAATAAATTGTAGTAGTAGTATGAGGTTCTCCTGAATTAATTACGGACCTGTACCCTCCTTGTGGTGGGATCAAGTGTCGCAAACAACCGATCCTCAGCAAGAACATTAGCCCCTGTCAACTGATTCAACAGCGTACTCTTTCCGGCATTTGTGTATCCAACCTAAAAAGTAGCAAAAATGGTGTCATGTGATTAAAAACAGCAAAATAAACTACTAACTTAAAAGTTTTTTATGTTCCTACCAGTGACACAACTGGCACAGGTACAGAAAGACGCCTTGTTCGGTATTGCTTTCTATGTTTCCGAACAGATTCCAACTCTTTTTTAAGAACACCAATCTGTCAGAGTTTATGCATAACAAAGAAACATACATCACAACAGAAAAAATAAAACCGTATATATCAATATTGCAATCAAGGTTCCTTACTTGAGTGCGTAAAATACGCTTGTCAACTTCAATTTGTTTCTCTCCCATACCTTTGACTTGTCCTCCTGATTGACGCTCAAGATGCGTCCACATTTTCGTCAATCTTGGCAACTGGTACTCCATTTGTGCCAATGCAACCTGAAAAGAAATACCTGTCAGTTCATGAAATATTTCAATTAAAACAATAGTTCAACCTAAAGTAAATACTAGTAAAAAGGTGGCAACTTAGTGATAAAACATAATATTCTCCATAATAAGATTAGAGCCCTAATCATCTTTATATAATAACCCTATTCTTGTAAAACAAGTCACCTCCTAATCTTTACCTAAATAAAACATATCTAATAAATTAATAAAACTATTTTAATACTTATCTAATAATCATTCCATAATTAAATATTCCAGGGATCGTATCATTACTCCGCCCCGCAAAAACACCTTGTCCTCAAGGTGTTGCTTTGAAAAATCTTGATTCCAGGATCCCATATTTTCCTTTGTGCAAAGATAAGTCCATACAAAATTTTTTGCTCTAGCTGCACAACAAAGATCATAGTAGAATAGAATTCCAGCCCACTTCTCTTGTAATTGCTTCCTAACCCTTAGACCACCAAATCCAGCATATGGTCACATTTTAAATCAGGCTCATACAAAGGCCAATAACTTGGTTTTAGTGCCTGACCCTCCTGTGTCACATCCATGTGTGGTATTAGATTACAGTAATCAAGTGTGTCATGAATATTCTGCAAACCAGTTTCACTAGGAGGCTGCCAATCATCTTCTCCTTGTGCCCTTAAGGAATTTGTTCCATCTTTTTTCGACTTCTGTTCCACGGCCTCTGAACCTGACCCAAGACCAACACCTTCACCACATTTTTCTGTTGCCAAGGTCTTGGTTGGGACTGTAATGATTTTACTTTCTGAATTCTTATCAATCTCATCCTTCATCTCATTTAACCTTAGTTTTATCTTGGCGATCTGTTGTCAAATCTCCACCATATCCTTATTAGAGTTTGGTTCAGTAACCACCATTCTTTGCTCAGATGCGAGAAAAGCTCGTTGCTTTTCCAACTGGGCTTAGATTCATCTTACCTTATAATTCCATTCTTCTTCAAACGCGCTCATGTGTTCCATTGATTCAAGAAATCAAGTAGGTATACTTTTTCCTGACGAACAGTAATTCCTATTCGGATGAACAGTAACTCGATGAACTTTTTTTTTTTTTAAACCCTAGAATCGAACAGCTCTGATACCAATTGATACGAACCGAATCGATAATAGAGATATAAAGAACAATAACGATAAATAAAGATAGGTGATCAACTTTCGAGAGGCCGATCTCTCTCCCAATAATAATATCAAATCACTAAACCATTCATAATATTCTCCATAATAAGATTACAGCCCTAATCATCTTTATATAATAAACCCTATTCTTGTAAAACAAGTCACCTCCTAATCTTTACCTAAATAAAACATACCTAATAAATTAATAAAACTATTTTAATACTTATCTAATAATCATTCCATAATTAAATATTCCAGCGATCGTATCACTTAGTTCCATTTTACTTATTAATGGGTCGATTCAGAGGTTATGTTTTTGTTTTTTTGTTTTTTCTCTAAACCGTAAAAATAAAAAAAAAGATATATAGGAAAATGGTCAAACGGGTGAAAGACGCCCAAATTGAAACGTTTAATGCAAAACCTCCTAAATCATTTTTTTCGGGTAATAAGATTACCATTGAATATAATTTGATTCATTTCTACAATAATAAAATATATAATGTTCTGAAATGTTGGTCGAACAATGTTTTGGTTCAACACCGACAGACCCGTTTGGACCCATCGCAAATATTACACATTTTGACCTGTTACCCAACCTGCCCTTTTGCTACCTTTATAAATAATATTACCTGTAGAGCAGCTTCACGTGTTGCCGCTCGCTGGTCAAATATATCTAGGATGAGAGCAGTACGATCACACACTCTTACGTTTCCACCAAAAGCCTTTTCCAAATTACGCAATTGACTGCACTTTGACCAAAATATAATTATTTGTGCAGGAATGATTGGGATGCCTAAACTCATGGCTAATTTTATGTCTAAACCTAGGTATCCATCTTTCATTGGTTGCAACAAAGGGTCCCACTTCATAAACCAATGAGCTAATCCCACATAGTGTTAGGCGCACAATTTGTGCAATTGTTCCTATATCAAAATCATGAGAGTTTCAAAGTATGTGTTTGAGGATTTTCCAATGAACCAAATTGGCCAACAGTGTGTGTTTACAATTAAAAATGGTAATATTTCATGCAAGAAACCAACAGTTACACTTAACGGTGTGTTATTGAAAGTTATTGCACATAGCTAAACGCAGTGTGTGTTTACAATTAAAAATGGTAATATTTCATGCAAGAAACCAACAGTTACACTTAACGGTGTGTTATTGAAAGTTATTGCACATAGCTAAACGCAGTAGATGATGCTTATATGTGTAGCTTATGAAAATAAACGATGCATATATCACGGAATGAAGTATGTTGAGATAAGGTATATAAGTAACTAACCCTGGTGAGAGTTCATCATCAAATATTACAGTCTCGACACCATAACCATTAATTGCAGTTTTAATTTCTGCAACCTTGCCAGATCCAATGTATGTCCTTGGGTTTGGGGTAGATAATCTATATCATAAATTAAATTAAATGATTGTGTTAAAAAAATATAACACATGGATATGATATGGAAATACACCAAACCAAATAGAACTAATGAGGATGAGAACACATGTAACTGACTTCTGATATGTTGAATCAATGACCATAAGTCCAGCCGTATCAGCTAGTTGAGCCAGTTCCTTAAGTGACTCTTCAATGCTAAATAACTCTGATGTATCATCTTTACGTGCAACACCTACAAGGTAGGCTTTTTCTTCAAAAACCTGATAATGTTAAAGCTGAATCATACATCTCTTGCCACAGGCAAGTTGTTATAGACTATTGTTGAATAAGGAAATGCCACATGTACTAAAAAGGGTCTAATTTTTTAACATCTAACTGATACTACAGATGGGCTAAAAACAAAACTTTGAATTTTAGTAAACAGTTTCATGTTGTCATCAATTACCTAAGCCAACAAATGCCAACTAAGATTACGCTTATACAAAGGTAGATTCAATTCTGTTTCCCTAAGATACTCACTTTATATGTTCCATGGTGCCAAAACATTGGTTGGTTCCTACCTTCATACTTGTGATCTGTTCTAGCTCATATTGGCTTTTGGCGTTTATGTAATGGGATCAATTGAAAGGTAACTAACTATTTGGCACATCACTCCATCTACTCCAAATACGCAAATCCCTACAAATAAGTGAACTGTTCATTCTTTATTTAGTCAGGGCTATTAAGAAATATTAGTAAGCATCCCACGATGCTGAACATCATCCATAAGATATATCCAAATGTGTATCTAATGAGGGTCATTTTAAGTAAACACTTCCATCAAAATATTGTGGAACAAAGATGTGCTTGTTATGGGTTGGACGTATAAGTGTCCCCTGTTTGGTCTCCAATATATCCCCCTTTCCTAAAAGTGACACACTAACTCTATAGATAACATTTATGCCATTCATCCACAGTTGAAACACCAGCATTGTTAGTGTTAACCTTAGCATACATAAACCATTGCTACAACAAATTTGCATCATTATTCCATTCGAATAATCAAACCTAGCATGAAGCATGAATATATATGTTATTAAAGAACACAACCATGATTCTATTACCAAGTGAAGCGATCCTCATACCAAAAAAAAGGGGAAAAGTGCCAGATCAATCCTAAAGTCGAAGAACTAAATCTACCAATACCAAAATTTTTCTCAAAATAGAATCACAAATGAACTTGTTCCAATATAAACGGAACTGAGAGATCAACAGCTTTGACAAAGTAAGGAGTAATAAACTTTTGCAACTACTTTCTCTTTATGATGATAAATTTACCAATAAGACATTAAACATAAATCACGTCGGTAAATGGCAAATTTAATAAATGAAACTATGTTTACGCCTGTAATCAAACCAAGTCGAGTCAACACAATGTTGAGCTCAAAGCCTAGTTAATAAGGTTAGGCATAACACTATCAAAAAGTATATAACCACTCACGCGTGGCCTAGTGACAAAACGGCTTGTGACTATAACACTAACATGTGTGACTCAAGTTCAATTCCTGTTACTAGGTGCAAACAACCGTGAAGTGGCCGCGTCAACCTCTCAAAAAGGAATCAATACCTCGTTTGAGTCTATGTGGCGATGGATTCAATACCTAAAAACATAACTATATAAACACACAAGTTAAACTATTGTAGATCATGGGCAGAGACAGGTGGGGGGCACGGGGGCATGTGCCCCCTGCCAAAAAAAAATTGTAGTGTAAATTTTCTAAAATATTTGGCTTTTTTTTTAATTCGCCCCCCCCCCCCCCCACCCCCCCCACCCAACACCACAAGAACCGATTTGTAAGGTAGTTTCTAAAATTTATCAAAGTGTGCCCCTCGAGCAAAACTTTCTGACTTCGCCCCTGAAAGTGATACTATATTTTTTCTGAGTAACAAACCTCTCTGCCATTTCTGAGCTTAAAGCGATTATCATCATCAACAATCTCATCATCGTAATCCACTCTCTTCTTACTAAACCTCTTGGTCGGAAAATTCACCTCCTCCACAGCTCCATCACCAGTCACAAATAAACCCTTATCATCTTCAACTTCAGTCTTGTCGTCATCGGAAGGTGACAGCACTCTGGTACCATGTTCCAACACTCTAACTGACCGACGGTAACAAGTTTCTGTTTCAGCATTATTTTTTTTATAATTTTGTGTGAAAATAAAGGGTGTTAAGTTGGCGTTGAAACGATTGGAATTGAATTGTGAAAATTGAGGGAATGGTTTAAGTATTGATGACTGGAAACATGTACTCATTGAATTGGATTATTTTGTTTTCTGGATTTGGTTGTGGTTAATGGATTTTGTTGATGGTTATTTTCAAATATCTTGGACCATGTTTTGTGTTGGTTGTAATTAGCACTCCTTCAAGTTTTTGTTTTTGTACAATGGCTTTGTATGTAAAATATCTTAGACCATGTATGTAAAATTTTAAAATACAATTAGAGCATAACACTCGTAAGATTAAAAAGTGTTGGTTCATTAGCATCATATCTGATGACGTATAGTCTGCACTCGGGTCACGAACCCGACCAATACTCAAGCCCATCACGCATGGGCTATCACGATAAAGATTTGGGCTTACAACGGCCCAAATCCGAAATCAATTATTGGCCTTGATATAGGATCTCTTATTTACGGGATAAGGATCAATGGACCGAATAAGGCGGGATACGCCGAAGAGTAAGGAACACGAAACCAACAAGGATTTCGTGTGTATATAAAGGGCATCTCGGCTCTCATTAAAGGTATCATATCATAACCCTAACTCTTCACTAAAACCCTAAAACCGATTACTTACTCTCACGCCGGAGGATAATCGTGGGAGACAATCCCACGATAAGCCTAACGGTGTTTTCTGTTCTCTTAGTGCGCAGGTCTCAAGCATTAAGATCCAATTGATACGGAAATAAGGAACGCCCAACTTTTGTATCAACAAGTGGCGCCATCCGTGGGACCAGACACTAAGAACTCTACGAAGAACTAGAATGACAAAGCACGGAAACCTAAACCAGCGGACTCCTCAGGCGAAGAAAATGCATGGCGACCTACAGGGGAAGAAGCAGCAAAGTGATTCAGCCCCTCAGCAGGCCTCTGGAACAACCAGCGCGCCCAGAAACCAAGGATCAGGCTCAGATCTGGTCTTTACTACAGTAGGACCGCTCACAGGGACTACCCATGCTACTACAACCACTAGCGCGGAAGATCTACAGCGCACTCCTTTCACCATGCCAGAAACAGACCCCACTGAGCCGCCAAATGCACCTAATCGAAACAAGGGTCCTGATTTGGGAACAGACATCCTCGCGCTAGAAGGAGTCGCGCCTGAACTAGTGCCAAGTGATTTTGTGTCTCAAAACTATGCAACCTTGGCTGCCCTTATGCAGGAGGAAGCGAAAAAGAGGTCAAGTCAGAGCCTGCAAGCCCGGCTCAACTTCGACCCTGAGTATGAAGCATCTCCACCACGTTACCGAAAGGGGAGGCGCGGGAAGGATAGCTGCCGACCCCCAGTGTTTACTAGGATCGGAAAGAAAATTGTGGATGATGAAGAAGCTGACTTACAGTACCGGGAAGAGCACGAAGGAGATGGATGGCGTACCAATGTTCACACCAGGCTTGGTAGTCGCAGGGTCTATGATAGACTTGGGCGACGGCGCTCTCCAAGCGAAAGCCCTTCAAGCTCGGATTCTGAGGACAGTCGACGCAAGCGCCGCAAAAGAGTAAGCTCGTCCTCAAGTGACTCCTCGGACAACGAGGACGAAGAAACAGGACACTGGAAGTCCAGGAGAGGATACCGTGACCAGGAGGACGAAGATATGTCTCGTCCCTGGCGCCGCCAAAAGGTCGACGCATTCACTCGGCGCATCAGTGATTTTTCAGAAGATAAGAGAAGGCGCATGCCCGCTAATGTTAAAACTTATGATGAGACAGGTGATCCTGACGACCACCTAAAAATTTTTGAATCAGCCGCCACTATCGAAAATTGGCCACAACCCGTGTGGTGCCACATGTTTAATTCTACATTAGTAGGGAATGCGCGAAACTGGTTCAGTAAGTTGCCACATAGAAGCATCGATGGGTTTGAAGAGTTGCGGAAGGCGTTTCGCTTAAACTTTACTCAGAGGAAGAAGTGCGCCAAGAACCCTGTCGAGCTTGCTAGGGTAAAACAGCGCCAAGGGGAATCCACAAGCGCTTATGTGGAGCGCTATAAGGACGAATGCATACACGTCAAGGCATGCCCCGAAGTACTAAAGATCTCAGGGTTTATGAACGGAATCAATAACCCAGAACTTATCAAAAGGTTAAACGATAGGGTTCCCTAGACCTTTGACGAACTTATGAAGCGCACGAGGTCCTTTATCCAAGGAGAAGCCGCCGCTGCGGATAGCAAGAAAGGCTACCCAAACTATAGGTCACAAGAACAGCCCAGGAGACAATCCAACGACCAGAGTAGCAACCGTAACAAAAGCTACCGCAGTCAGGGGGGCGGACGAGAGAAGGACAAGTATACCCCACTAACGAAGACTCCAAGGGAGATATTTGCGACGGAAGGCGCGAACTTTCCGAGACCCCCACCAATACGCACCCCAGAAGATCGGCGCGTAGGGAACGGATACTGCGAGTATCATGGACAGAAGGGCCACACCACCAATGAGTGTGCCCAATTGTGCCAACTAATTGATAAGCTAGTAAAAGAAGGCAGATTGGACCATCTAGTTAAGAACATCAAGGATGGGAAAGACAAACAGAAGACCGGGAGCAAGAAAGAAGCACCTAAGGACAAGGCTGACACAATCTACATGATACAATCATGGCAGCGAAAGACTAGGCAAAAGGTCAGCCAGAAATTTTCTCATGGAAGCGAAATCTCTTTCCCCACCTTGGCTGCGGACAACGCAGTGGCGGAACCACTCACCATCGAGATAAATACGGGGGGTCATGATATCCACCGCATGTATGTTGATGGAGGGGCATCAGCAGACATAATGTATGAGCATTGTTTCAAAATATTGCGACCTGAGATACAAAGACAGTTAAGCCCGGCCACGACGTCGTTGACTGGCTTCACGGGAGAAAAGATATGGCCCATGGGGCAACTACGACTACTAGTTGTTGTTGGTAATAAGGAACACTCCACGACAGCCTGGATGAATTTTATGGTGATCAGATCTCCTTCGCCATACAATGGCATTATCGGAAGACCAGGAATTTCGGCAATACGCACAGTACCGTCCACAGCACATGGGATGCTCAAATTCCTGGTAGAAGGCGGCATTGTCACCATCTACAATAACGCCGTGCCACCTAGAGAGTGTAACACGATTACATGTGAGACGACGCACACCCCAGAACAGAGCGCAGCTAAAGTATCAAACCTGAAGGTCGCAATTCATCCTGATTACCCGGAGCAAGAAGTATCGATCGGGGGATCGCTGTCTGATAAAGGCAGAGCTGCCGTGTGCGCGCTCTTGCAAAAGAATCTGTATATCTTCGCATAGGAACCAAAGCACATGACTGGTGTGCCACACTCGATTGCAGAACACAAGTTGAAAATCCGACAAGGATACTCCCCAGTACGGCAGAAAAAGCGCGGCCATGCTCCAGAGCGCGCAAAAGCCATTCTAGAGGAAGTACACAAACTTGTTGACGCAGGTATCATGCGAGAGTTCTATTACCATGACTGGCTCTCCAATCCAGTGATGGTCAAGAAGAGTGATGGTAGTTGGCGGATGTGCGTGGATTTCACTGATCTCAACAAAGCATGTCCACAAGACTACTACCCACTACCAGAGATAGACTGGAAGGTAGAATCTTTATGCGGATACCCCTTTAAATGTTTTTTGGACGCATACAAAGGGTACCACCAAATCCAAATGGCTAAAGAAGACGAGGAAAAAACAGCCTTCCACACAAGCCAAGGTGTCTACTGTTATACAAAGATGCCTTTTGGCCTAAAGAATGCGGGCGCCACCTACCAGCGATTGGTAGATAATGCATTTGAAAAGCAAGTGGGCCGCAACCTAGAGGTCTATGTTGACGACCTTGTCATAAAAAGCCATACCGAAGACGAAGTGGTCCGCGACATTGAAGAAACATTTAGAACACTACGAAAGATCAACATGAAGTTAAATCCTAAGAAATGCACTTTTGGCGCTACAGAAGGCATGTTCCTTGGATACTTGATAGAACCTGATGGCATTAAACCATGCCCAGAAAAAACAGAGGCTGTCATCCAACTCCCTTCACCACGCACGTTGAAAGAAATCCAGTCTCTGAATGGAAAACTAGCCGGGTTGAACAGATTCCTGTCCAAATCAGCAGATAAGTCACCCCCCCCCCCTCTTTAAAACACTCAAGAAGTGTACAAAAAAGGGAGACTTTCGTTGGACTACAGAAGCGGAAGAAGCTTTTACACAGCTTAAGCAACATATAGCAGCGCTTCCCAAGCTAGTCGCACCCCGACCAGGGGAGGAGTTAATTGTGTACTTTTCTGCGACTCATGGAGCAGTCAGCGCGGTGCTACTGACAGATAGGAACTCCGTACAAACACCGGTATATTTTGTAAGTAAAGCGCTCAAGAAGACAGAGATTAACTATAGCCCAATGGAAAAGTTGGTCTTTGCATTAGTATTTGCCGCCAAAAGATTGCGCAGGTACTTTCAAGCACACCCAATAGCGGTGATCATAGACCAACCAATCAAGCAAGTTATCTCCAAACCCGACGCATCGGGGCGACTACAAAAGTGGAGTGTATTGCTAGGCGAGTATAACATCTCTTATAGACCACGCACTGCGGTTAAGGGGCAAATACTAGCAGACTTCATCATCGAAAAACCAGACACCGATGTTGCACCTCCATGGAGCGAGGTAGAACTACAAGAACCATGGGTCCTGTTCACGGATGGATCTTCATGCGTGGATGGATCGGGCGTAGGCCTTATCCTCACCAATCCAAAAGGAATGGAATTCACTTACGCATTGCGCTTTGAATTCACAGCTACGAATAACGAGGCAGAGTATGAAGCCCTAATTGCTGGATTACGCATTGCAACTCGAATGGGTGTACGCAACCTAGAAGCAAATGTGGATTCCCGATTAGTAGCCAACCATGTGTCGGGCGAATATGTGGCTAAAGAGGATAACATGGTTCAATACCTCGACAAGACCAAGTTTCTTATCCAAGGTTTTGATAGGTTTACCATTAAACAAGTTCCTAGAGGGGAAAACAAAAAAGCGGATGCGCTAAGCAAGATCGCATCTACAAGCTTTGCGCACCTGTCAAAACAAGTGTTGGTGGAGATCCTAAAAAATAAATCCATCTCGGAGATGGAGATATCCACGGTAATAGAGGAGCAGAATCCTACGTGGATGACCCCTATTGTCGAATTTATAAGCAAAGGCATATTGCCCCATGAGCAGAAGGACGCTCGACGGATACGGCGCACAGCGCAGAGGTTCGAACTTCGAGATGGTATCCTATATCGGCGCTCATTTCTACAACCATGGCTTCGGTGCGTTGGACCTCTTCAGGCAGATTACGTACTCCGAGAGATCCACGCCGGTTCATGCAGTATGCACTCAGGACCACGGTCCGTCGTAGCACGAGCCTTGCGGTCAGGATACTATTGGCCCACTATGCATCACGATGCGCGTGATGTGATAAAGAAATGTAGCGACTGCCAAGTTCATAGACCCATCCCACGCCAACCACAACAAGAGCTAATGCCTATCACTTCGCCATGGCCATTCTATAAGTGGGGTATCGACATTGCGGGTCCCTTCCCTGTTGCAGCAGGGGGACTGAAATTTCTTATTGTGGCTATAGACTACTTCACTAAGTGGATTGAGGCAAAAGCAGTGGCGACAATCACAGGTAATCAAGTAAAACGATTCGTTTGGGAAAATATTGTATGCCGCTTTGGATTACCTGGGGAAATCATTTCGGACAACGGAAAACAATTCCGCGATAATCCGTTCAAAGACTGGTGCGCAGAACTAAATATTACACAACACTTCGCATCGGTTAAACACCCACAAACCAATGGTTTGGTTGAGCGCGCAAATCGTAGCCTGGGCGAAGGAATTAAAGCGCGCCTGGACAAACACAAAGGAAGATGGGTGGATGAATTGTCGCATGTCTTATGGGCGCACCGCACGACAATCAAAATTAGCAATGGAGACACTCCCTTTTCTCTTGTCTATGGGACAGAAGCTGTCATACCAGCTGAAATTGGGATGCCAACTATTCGTACCGCAGAAGTTAATGTCGCAACCAATGACGACGAATGGCGTATAGACTTGGACCTATTGGAAGAAAGGCGTGAACGCGCAGCTATACGTGAGGCAAAAGCCAAGTCAAAAATGAAGGGATACTACGATGCTAAAGTTCGAAGCACCTCATTCAGACCAGGCGACTTTGTATATCGCGCTAATGATGCGAGCCACGCAAAAGATACAGGTAAACTTGGACCAAAGTGGGAAGGACCCTATGAGGTCGTTGAAGCACTAGGAAAAGGGGCGTACAAGCTGCGTGACATGGATGGCCGTGAGCTACAACGCACATGGACTATTTGCAATCTCAAGAGATGCTATCTTTAGGAAAGGTTACGACCCCGCCCACGGACACTTCCGCACTTTAGTAAGTGCTCAATAAATATCCGTGTATTTACATTTTTGTTTCACCTAGGCAAATGTCTTTCTTTTTCCAAAAACTTGCAAGTATTAATTAAATGTCGCGGTTTCTAGCTAACTCCGCGACACACTTTACTTTATTGTTTACATATTATTTATGTCCCAATATTGTTGTTATATTACCTTTTGCCTACATGGCGTGCATGCACTTATTAAAACCCACGATGGTAAAGGATGAGTAAACCTACTAAATAACTCGTTGAGTAAGAGGGTTGCAAACCCATCAACATTGGATCACGCATCCTTGTTAAACACCTTACTCTCAAGACGTTGGAGTAAGTTCATTGTGCATCCCACGACGGATACACAACAATGCACACTGTGCGTGTTTAACAAATTAGGAGTTAAGACTCTTAACCCCTTGATATGGTATTCGCAGTACGCTGCATGTCAGCCCATACACTTGTGAATTTCATATATATTCGCGCTTGACATTAAGTCATGAATTTCATACACGATTATGTTATAAGTGATTATAGATTCCTGTAATCTTTTTTAAGTGCGTTTATATAACGGTTTGATTCTTAGACATAACATAGACGTCTTGTACGCAAAGACAGATAACTAAGTACAAGCATCATAACCACAATCACATACAATATGCGTACAATCGCACTTTCAAAATATCATTTTATTATGGACTACGAGTTCATACAAAGTATAGATTTAACATGCACATGTGCAACAAAATGTTAACCTATTACAAAACATCACCAAGTCAAAACAATCTAAAGGCTGTGGGAACGTCTAAGCTCTGAACTGCTAACATGGTACGCAGCACTCCCAGCTTCCTCAAGCTTCTTCAGGAGATCATAATCCTTAGGCGACACTGTCGGTACACTAACAGGTACTCCATCAGATCTTGGAATATGTGTAGCACCAATACCACAAAGGATGGCCTTCCCCTTCACACCCTGCTTCTTTGCAAGCCTCATGGCATGGGCCTCTAAGGATTCCTTCAGCGGGATTTCCTTCTCGAGGGCAAAAGGATTTAAGATGTTGCGAGGACGAGCAAAGATAGGTACCTGCAGCTGCGACACATCTGGCTTAAGAAAGTAATCAGGTTGTGCCTCTGCGTCCTCTGCTGCGTGCCTAGCCAAGGTTAACCCCTCCATAATAACACCTATGGGGTAATCTTGATCGCGCTCCAGTTGAGCAATGTGAGGAAGATCTAACAGCTTCATCTTCTCCATAGCAGCGACAAGCTCATCATAGGCATCAGCATTATAACCTGGTACTTGTACGGCAGGCACTGTCAATAACTTGCTCTCGAAAAGCTCCTCTATAGCCTGCGCCTTGCCACGTGCCAACGCACACTCAACAACATCCCCGAAGGCCCCCCTCACCTCTTGAGACTCCAGAGTACTCAAAGCAGCAAGGCGCAAACCATGGCTAATAAGCCACCTACGCTCAGCAATTGAAGATACTAGATGTGGGTACAGCTCTTCATCATACTCAATACTGAGATTGCGCAACTTAACTTCCTGCTTCTCCAGCGACCCCTCCACAGCCTTACGAAATTTATCCAATCTAGAGAAGTGAGCGTTCTTGTTAAGCTCCATGTACTTCAAGACCCAAAGATAAGTGGCCTTGTAATCTGTTAACCCAGCACGCTCTTGGTTCACTTGGGCAAGTAATGACATCTTTTCTTCAGCAAGCTTCTGGGCATACGCATCTGTTGCCTTTACCTCAGCCTGAGCATCAGCCAACTGCGCCTTCAGAAGCGCAATCTCCTCATCTTTCTGCACACAGCGGCTACCTTCACCAGCATACCTTGATTGTAGCTGTCCAACTAAGGAGGCCTGGTGCGCAGCAGCCAAACCTAGCTCCTCTATCAGATGGTCCGTTGGCACATCCTCAAATGTCTTCGGCTCAGTCTCTTGGCTCTTCTACGCAAGATCATCAGTATGTGAGGGACTCGCCTTGGGTGGCGAATTCCCAACACGCACAGCATCATCATCAGCAGCTTCAACACTGCACGCAAATAACAAAGTTACTCTATAGTATCAACGCGGAATAAAGAACTGAAGATCTAAATATACAAGTCTCATTACTTACTTGGGGGGAGGAGTTTTAGTTGGCGACGCATCCTCTTCTGATGATGATTGCCTGCCAGAGATAACATGGCGCCTTCTTTTAGATGTACCGGCGCCATCATCACCAGAAGTTTTCTTGCGCTTCACCCCTTGGCTAGCCTCCTCGGGCCCACTTTCAGCCATGGCAATCCCCACACTCTCTGACGAGTCTGTGTGCGATGGCTCTACCACAGGGACTTGTACCCCAGGAGTTGGAAAACTGCGAATAGGAATCGCCTCTAAAACAACTGGGGGGACATCCTCTGGTTCCTCCTGTACGATCTCCATAGTGCGCCCCGCGGTAGCCTCCAAAACTGGCTCCTCACCTTCTCTTAAAGGGCGCACTCCTACGGTCACCTGTTTGGGACTCGTCAAGCGCACCACGCTGAATAGATCCATCTCTGCGCAACAAACCATAAACAAACACAAAGAGGGTTACAAAAGCTACAATAGTAAAGAGCGCTTACACTACTAAGCGAAGGAGAAGAAAGGACAAGCACCCACCCCGGTCATTCTCATCCAAAAAGGTTGGCACCTCGTCAGGACCTCCGAAGTAGTTGCGACTAATGCCCATATGCACCAAAAACTCTTCTGGGTAAGCGTTGATAGGGATGCGATTGGCATTAATCGTTTCCGCATCATCTGCGTTATACGCTCCGGGGATGGGGCGCTCATCCTTCGGTAATGACCCTTGGGTATAGAACTCAAAATCCTATGGAAACAATGCATCATCAACCCAAAAGAATTTCTCCCTCCAATTCCTAAGTGCGTCTAACTTTTCCGTATAGCACTGCAGTCGCCCTGCGCGCTTGGAAAAGGACACCCACCCGTTTGACCATGACGAGTGATAAAACTCGCGGAATAGATGGATTGTGGGATTAATCGCTAACAAGCGACAATTTACTTCAAAATTTGTTATTTTTGCTGCACCTATACAGTGCAGTTGGGAAATATGGAGGTGATAGTAGTTTAAAACATCGCACAAGAATAGAGAAATGGGCACACGTTGGTTAGCGAATTCAAAGAAGCGTGTGTATACCCCTACTTTCCCTTCAGGGAAGTTCGCTATGGGCGCAGTCGCCACCAGAACCACCGGGTGCAACGCGATCGGGATATAATAATCCGAGGTGAACAGAAGAAGTTCGTCCTCGGTTATATCGGATGTAAAGTTGGTTAATTGAAGAACCATGTTTAGAATTCAATGGATTCTGCAGCGCACGCACTATTACCTTAAGAGTTGTTGATTTCTTGTTCGCTGTTTAGAGGTTTTAACAATGGTGGCAATGGACGTTTTTACTGTGATAGCCATAGTGAAATGGAGACAACACTTTATATAGGGTTACATGCTCTTATGGATGATTGACATGTGTAACCCACTTGCTCTAATTGTGTGGCTAGGAGATCAAGAGGTGAAACACTTTTTCACCCACCCCTCACGATTTACGAGGGATATTCGGATTTACTTGGACTAGATTCATCATATTGCTTTTAGGCGGGAAACACTTGACACTTCCCCGCTACGCATTCTGGAATATTTTTTCGCTACAGTTGTTAGTCTAGCATCCGCAGTTTCATCTTGAGCATACTAGACTGGGGTGACATGATGACGTATAGTCCGCACTCGGGTCACGAACCCGACCAATACTCAAGCCCATCACGCGTGGGCTATCACAATAAAGATTTGGGCTTACAACGGCCCAAATCCCAAATCTATTATTGGCCTTGATATAGGATCTCTTATTTACGGGATAAGGATCAATGGACCGAATAAGGCGGGATACGCCGAAGAGTAAGGAACACGAAACCAACAAGGATTTCGTGTGTATATAAAGGGCATCTCGGCTCTCATTAAAGGTATCATATCATAACCCTAACTCTTCACTAAAACCCTAAAACCGATTACTTACTCTCACGTCGGAGGATAATCGTGCGAGACAATCCCACGATAAGCCTAACGGTGTTTTTTGTTCTCTTAGTGCGCAGGTCTCAAGCATTAAGATCCAATTGATATGGAAACAAGGAACGCCCAACTTTTGTATCAACAATATCATCATCCCCAATTTTAACAGCAACACACAAAAATACCCACTCACTTATAACACCATTAATATGACTCACAATTTTATTTTCATTTTTTATTTTTCAGACAAACTAAAATTCATTAATTCAAATAAAATTATAATACGAAACTATACAAAAAATTAAAAAATATATATAAAAAAAATTAATTTAAAACAACTTAAAAAAAAATACAATAACTAATTTTATTGATTTTGTTGTCGACATTTGTTCACTGTTTCTTGTTTTTGCATTTTGATGATGCAGACTTGCTCTTCCAGTAAACCGTCAGTATTAGTCGTGAGAAACTTCAATTCTTCCATTGCTCTTTCTTCCTCGCCGCCTCGTACGCCGATTGAGTGGCTTCCCATTTGAGTCGATACTCATTTTGCATAGAGCTAATTGCATTTTTGGTCCCTGTGGTTTGGCCAAATTGCAGGTTTGGTCCCAAAAACTTTAAAAGTGCAGTGGACGTCCCTATTTTGTAGTTTGGGCTACATGTTTAGTCTCTAGCCGAAGTTAAATGACTAAAATACCCCTTTCTTTACAAGGACCAAAAATGCAATTTACTCATTCATTATTTTATTTCAACTCTTTTACATACTTTGTCCTTGTGGTTTGCATACAATAGCACCTTGAGTCCTTTTTTCAAGTTTCTTTCTCGAATCATCTCACCCACCTACCACCACTACCGCCCACCACTTATCACCACCGCCACCAACTACCAGCGCCCACCACCACCAGCACAACCGCCAATACAAACTACTGGCGCCCACCACCATCACCACCCGCCGCTACCACCACCACCACTGTCGTCCGGTTTTATACGTTTTCGCTCGTTTTCTTATGTTTTTGTCTGTTTTTATATGTTTTCGTCAGTTTTATGCTTTTTCGTCCGTTTTTATACGGTTTCGTCTACCTATATACTTTTTTCATACACTGTTATCCGTTTTTATTTGTTTTGTATACGTTTCTTACGTTTTTTATCCGTTCTTATATAGTTTTATACAATTTTATATGTTTTTATACATTTTCATCCGTTTTTCTTACGTTTTTATCCGTTTTCGTCCGTTTTTATACGTTTTCGTCTGTTTTCTTACGTTTTCATACATTTTTATCCGTTTTTATATGTATTCATATCTATTTAATCGTATTTATATGTTTTTGTCCGTTTTTAAAAGGTACTAAAACGTATAAAAACATACAAAAACATATAAAACATACACAACGGATAAGAACGAATAAAAACGAATGAAAGTGCACGAAAAATGGATGAAAACGTAAGAAAAACGGATGAGAATGTATGAAAAGTAAGAAAACTGATAAAAAAAATGTATGAAAAGATAAGAAAAACGTATAAAAGCAATCGAAAATGAATAAGAACGAAAACATATGAAAACGTAAGAAAACATATGATAACGAGCGAAAACGTATAAAAACGGACGAAAACGGATAAAACGTATGAAAACGCAAGAAAAACTGATGAAAAGGTATGAAAGCCTAAGAAAACAGACAAAAACGGATAAAAATGTATGAAAACGTAAGAAAACGTATGAAAAACGTATGAAAACAGACGAAAACGTATAAGAACGGAAGAAAACGTATAAAAATGGATGAAAACAGTGGTGGTGGGTGGCGGTGGTGGTGGTGGTGGTAGGCGATGGTAGGTGGTTGGCGGTGGTGGTGGGTGGTGGTTGTAGGTGGGTAAGATGATTTGAGAAAGAAACTTGAAAAAAGGACTTAATGTATCATTGTGTGCAAACCACAAAGACAAAGTTTGTAAAAAAGTTGAAATAAAATAATAAATGAGTAAATTGCATTTTTGGTCCTGATGAACTCAAATAAATACATTTTATTACCATCATTTATCCTATTTATTTGACTTGTTTTATTATATTATCTGTGAGAATTGATACGTTAATGTTTACTTTTGTAATTCTCAGATAAAAACAAGTATTATGTGAAACTTGGCGATTTTGGAATAATTATGGAGCAAAACAAGCATGAAGTTAAGAGTCTACTGAAATGTACAAGATCAAGACATTCTGCTCCAGATACGCCGCATCTTGCTTATTACATACGGCGCATCACTATCAAGATTTCACAAGATACGATCCAAGACAGCAAGGACATGCGCCGCATCTAAGGATGGAGTTACGCCGCATCTTCTGGCGGTGTACGAATATTCCTGAATATATTAATCTTGGACCCCATGCGAAGTTAAGTCAATGCGCCGCATCTACTTATTAGATGCGCCGCATCTTACCCTCAGACAGAAACTATTAATACCCCAAGACCAGACGAATTTCAAAAGCCCTAGTTTTAGAAGACCGAAGACCACAGAAACCTAAGGCCGAATTCAGTCGAAGTAGCAGCACAAGACACACCTTGAACGAAGATACAAGAGCTGTAAGAAGGTCCTGCATGTATTCAATTCATTAAGTAGTTTTGTTTTATTGTGTTAGTAAACTTTAATTCATCAGGATTGGTGGCTTGTGTAATGTGACAACGGAAAGGTTGCACTCCCTTAAAACTGCTTTCCCATTAATTAAAGTTTATATGTTGATGTCTTTGGTGACTTTTATTAGTGCATTGATAACCTCTGTGTCTAGCTGAGCGTTGATCGGGTCGCCATGCCTCTGCCCTCGCCTATTTATTAGATCGCCTATGCATTCTATCGTCCGTAGAAAAGTAGGAAGAAAGATAAATGGGATAGTCATAAGTAATCATTAAGGGTTTACTCGCCGATAAGATTAGAACCAACGAGAAAGGACTTAATCTCGGTGCGTTGCATCGAACTATACACTTCATATAAAACTAGCAATAAAACAAGTGACAAGCTACTTAACTATCAGGACAGGTCTTCTTATTGTCTCGAGTATTTATCTGTGTACGTGTGTGCTATTCGCTGATTCGTGCCTATTAGTTTAGTTTATTATTTAATTGCAACCAAACCGTGCCAGTCTCTCAGGCTGAAACCCCCTTGCGTTAGATTAGGTTGTATAGCTAACTTAAGATATTAAAATACTGATTAGGATAACTAGATAATACGTTCCACTCTTAGTGATCGACACTCTACTTACCATTATATTCATACTGACCGGGTACACTGCTCGTTAAAGTGTGTGTGTTATTGATAAGTCGGCTAAATATAAATTTAAAACTTGAATACTGCTAAAACCACAACGACATACCGTGGGTATAAATTAGAGCATACGCACACGCGCATCAAGTTTTTGGCGCCGCTGCCGGGAGTGAATTGTTATTATCTGTTAATTTGATTAGTATTTTAATTAGGTTTTTCTTTTTAATTTTTAATCTAACTGCTAACCGTGTTGTATATTAGGTTAAATTGCATTCATTGTATTATTTTGCATATTTTCTGTTTTTGTGTGTTTAATTTTTGTTTATTTTGGTTTGTTTTTATTTGTTTTTATTTTTCGTATTTTCTGCATACTGCTATCGTTGTACTGAGCTAATATAAACGATACGGCGCATCTATTTTCATAGATACGGCGTATTGCGTTTAATTTTGATAAAATACAACGCGTTTAATTAATTCGATACGACGCATCTTTCCCCAAGATACGGCGTATCTGTTTTTAATAAGAAATTTTTTCTAAGCGATAACGCGATACGACGCATCTGTTTTTGCAGATACGGCGTATCTATTATTTTAATTAAAAACAGTTTTCGAATTATTAAACAGATACGACGCATCGATCTCTGTCGATACGGCGTATCTTCTGAATCAAAAATCTTGTATTTTGAAACGTAACGAAAATACGGCGCATTAACTTTTGTTAATACGACGCATTTAATTTTAAATAAATATCGATTTTTGATAATTAAAACTGATACGGCGCATTCTAAATTTATAAGCGGCGTATCTACTTTCTGAATAAAGTCTGATTAAATTTTAACGATTATAAGATACGGCGTATCCAACTTTTTGGATACGGCGCATCGTCTGCAGATATCAGTAACTTTAATTTTTCGTATTCTGTTTTCGTTGTTGATTTTCTGATATATTACTTTCTTGAACATACCCTACTGATGCTTTTGTGATAGTTTCAGGAAGTGCATGACCAGGAGTTCTACGAAGAACTTGATTCAACCTTTCGACGATCCTGAACGAGCCTTTCATTCGCTTAAAAGGCTTTTCAACACAAAAAGCTTTGATATCTCAAGTTCATTCGAGCTTGATTATTTTTCTGAAGAGAAAGAGGAAGAAGAAACAGAAACAATGGGCGAAAACACAACTATGGAGGAATACATGAACAAAACCCGTGCTGATTACACTTCAGGAGTTGCTAGACCAAAGTTTGATGATAAGTCAAAGTTTGAATTGAAGGGTCAGTTTCTCAAGGAGCTAAGAGAAAATGCTTTCAGTGGATCGGAACAAGAGGATGCTAATGAGCATGTTGAAAAGGTCCTCGAGATTGCGGATTTGTTTACTTCAGAAGGAGTCACTGACGATCAACTCATGCTAAGAATCTTTCCAATCTCGCTAAAAGGAGCTGCTAACAAGTGGCTAAGGAATGAACCTGCTAGTTCAATCACTACATGGGAAGATTTGAAGAGCAAATTCCTGAAGAGATATTGTCCACCTGCTAAGACTGCTAAAAAGATGGAGGCTATCAACAGTTTCAAGCAAGAGCCTGATGAAACTCTTTATCAAGCTTGGGAACTATTTAAAGATTTACTGGTAAAATGTCCTCAACACTATCTAACCCCTATGCAGGAGATAATATTGTTTTATCAAAGATTGGACGTGCCTACTAGACAAATCTTGGACGCTAAGGGAGCTGTGCCTCAAATGAGTGCAGCCAATGCTAGGAAAGCTATCCAAGAAGCTGCTGATCATTCTAAAAAATGGCACGATGGGACCTCTACTAGATCTAAGAGCAGCACTAATTTTGACGGGTTTGCTGCTATTCAAGCTCAATTGGATAAAATTAGTAGAGAGATGAAGAAGCGTAATGAAAAAGTGTATGCTGCCCAAGTTGGATGTGAAAAGTGCGAAGGACCTCACTACACTAAAGATTGCCCGAATAAGAATGAAAGTGAGACGTTTGAAGAAGCATATTACACCCAATTTGGACAACCATTCCGACCTTCAGGAAGATTTAGGGAAGCTACTCCGGGATTCTATCAAAAGAACAACTTTAATCCCGCTTATCAAGAAAGGAGGCAGACTTTAGATGACACTCTAAAGCAAATTATGGCCGATGCTGCTAAAAGACATGAAGAGAATACTGCTATGATCAAAGAAATCCGAGCTTCAACGGACACTATTACAAGAAATCAAGGAGCTTCGATCAAAGCATTGGAACAACAAATTGGTCAAATGAGCAAAGTTCTTCAAGAAAAGGGATATGGAAGTTTACCTAACTCAACTGAAACCAACCCAAGAGATCATGTCAAGGCCATAAGCACCACTGAAGAAGTCACTCCTAACATTCCTTTTCCTAGAAGATTGATGAATGGTAATGATGGTGCAAGACCCGAATTTTTCTTTAATTCTTCAATCAGTTTAAGGAGACTACTAAAAGAGAAGACAAAGATTGAAGAGGAGATCAAGGCTACAATGAAAGAAGAGAGCTCTGCAACCGACTTAAATGCCTTGCCTCATAAAGAAAAAGACCCAGGAAATTTTACTTTACCTTGTTCAATTAATGATATATCTTTCAATAATGTGTTAGCTGACTTAGGAGCTAGCGTTAGTGTAATGCCCCTTAAGACATTCACTACCCTAGGACTAGGAAAATTAGCACCAACTAAGTTACTTATTGAATTGGCTGATAAAACGGTAAAATGACCTGAAGGGATTGCTAATAATGTGCTAGTTAAGATTGAGAAGTTTATTTTCCCTGTAGACTTTGTTATATTAGATATGCCCGAGGATGTTAAGATTCCTTTAATCGTTGGAAGACCTTTCTTGTCTACTGCCCATGCTAAGATTGATGTGTTTAAAAGAAAAATCTCATTAAGGGTAGGGAATAATAAACTAGTCTATAAGTGCCAAGATCCTGTTAAAAGCATAATTAGAGGCGTCTATGTGCTAGGATTAAGAGAGCGTATGGACCTCGATCTTGAAGCTAGGCTCATGGGAGAAACATTGATTCAAAACAACTCAACTAATCCTAATCATGAGAACTTTGAGGAATTTATTTACCTTAATGTACCCACCGAACTTAGACGCGATATTGTTAATGATTCTGATGACGAGTGGTATGATTGCGTAGTAATTAACAAACGTAGGAGAATAGTTGAGAAAACGAATTTGAATAATGATGTGTTTATTGAACTACCACCTCACCTTGCATATTTGTGCCTATTTAATAATAAGAATTTCCCGTCTATCATTTTGTCATCTCTGCCCGAAAGGGACAGAATTTTATTTATACAGATATTAAAGAAGAACGGCGTGGAAATTAAGGACGAGCAAGGAGTGTTCAATGTTACTGAACTGGCGATGAGGGAGCGCGATGTTTCCGACTCCTTCAATGATCGATATTAATGAGCTGAACGTGAGTCTAACTTGAAGACTCTGGAATAAAGACAAGTGCTGACCGGGAGACAACCCGGAAAATTTTTACTATTCTGTTCTGTGTCGAGTCAGTCAGGCCCGCATAGGATACGGCGCATCTCAATCCCAAGATGCGACGCATCTCCTGCACTGGTCATATCTTACTTTATTTTCTGCATTTTTACTTTTGACTTTAAAACTTTTTGTCAGTTTATTTAATGCGGCGCATCCCTGGTTAAGGATGCGACGCATCTTCTATTCTGATCCGTATTTATTCCAGGCTCGATACGGCGTATCTTCTTCCATAAGATACGGCGTATCTACTGACCTGATGATTTTCATTTTAATTTTTATATTTTATTTTTGCTAACTACTAATGTATTATGCAAGTTTGAACCTTCTTAACTTAGGTGTGTTTAAAGTCTTGATGGTATTATAGATTCCTTTATTTCTTGTGGATACATCAATTATGAAGCTTAAACGTTCTAATCAACAAGAAGATGATTTTTGCTCTTATACAACTAATGGAGGATCATACCGAGCAAATCTCAGGGGAGTTTTTCTGTTCTAATTCTTTTATTTTCCAATTTTTAACCTTTGATACAAACAACGAGGACGTTGTTTAACTTAAGTGGGGGGATTGGAGAATTAGAACACTTACTTGTCCTAAACTTTTCAAAATATGCTTAAAATGTGCTTAATATATCATAATTTAAAATTTTTAGCATGTTTTTGTTTAAAGTCTAAGTTACATAGCTGCACACATGACGTTATTTTCAAAAATTGTGACTTTTAAAAATTCACAAATCTATGAGTGTGCCGGTGACTTGTAAACTTTAGAACTTGGCTTGTATACTATTCGAGACCACCATAATAAGTATTATTTTATATAATTGGAATGACTTGTCTAAATTGGTAAATTTCTAGGATTACACCCAAATAGCCTTTACATGTTATGTGATATTAGCTAACTACACTGGTTAGTTAACCCTCGTATAAACCCTTTTGTTACTCTCACTTTTAGAGTAAGATACTCCTAGAAAAACACTCAGAGCAATTCCTTTCGTTTCTTACACCTTTGTTATAATGTATCGTTACACCCTTACACCTTAGCCTACCCTGTAGATTAAAATCCGTGGTTGGTTAATTCCTTTAGGCAAAGTGCGTTTCCTTACATTACCTGTGTTCGCGTGCGTAATTCATTATCTTTGGTTAGGTCGGGAAATTGCACAATGCAATTGGAGTGAAAGTAAATATTGTATATCTTTGAGTTTATTTTTCATGTGTTTACTACTTTCACTATTACCGTTATTTCTGAAAGTATGAAAAGTATGGAAAAATTATCAGGAAAGAAAGTGATAGAAAAGTTGTGAAATTTTACACATTGATGAACTCAAATAAGTACATTTTATTACTATCATTTATCCTATTAATTTGACTTGTTTTACTATATTATGTATGAGGATTGATACTTAATTGTTTACTTTTGTAATTCTCAGGTAAAAACAAGCATTTGGTGAAACTTGGCGATTTTGGACTAATAATGGAGCAAAACGTGCATTAAGTGAAGAGTCTACTGACATGGACAAGATCAAGACTAATCTGCTCCAGATGCGCCGCATCTCACTATCAACATGCGCCGCATCTCTATCAAGATATCACCAGATACGATCCAAGATACAAGAGGACATGCGCCGCATCTAATAAAGAGTTACGCCGCATCTTCTGGCGGTGTACGAATATTCCTGAATATTATAATCTTGGACCCCACGCGAAGTTAAGTACATGCGCCGCATCTACTTAAGTAGATGCGCCGCATCTCCCCTCAGACACAAACTATAAATACCCCGTAGACCAGACACATTCGAGAGTTCGGAGATTCGGAAACCCTAAAACCTAAAGACCGAACAGAAGAGAAGGACGAATTCAGTCAAGAAGGCAGCACAAGACACACCCAAATCGAAGATACAAGAGCTGTAAGAAGGTGCTGCATGTATTTAATTCATTAAGTAGTTTTGTTTTATTGTTTTAGCAAACTTTAATTCATCAGGATTGGTGGCTTGTGTAATGTGACAACGGAAAGATTGCACTCCCTTTAATACTTGCTTTCCCATCAATTAAAGTTTATATGTTGATGTCTTTGGTTACTACTTATTAGTGCATTGACCACCTCTGTGTTTATCAGTGGCTTGCGGGCACCCGACTGCGGGACAAGGTGTGGCTCCCACGGTTGTTTCTAAATTGATCACTTAGGAATAACTTTTAGACATAAGTCGTCATTAAGGGTTTACTCGCCGATGAGAATAGGACCAACGAGAAAGGGTTAATTACATACACTTCATATAAAGCTATCAATAAAACAAGTGACAATCTACTTAATCATAAGGACAGCCCTCTTATTGTCTCAAGTATCTATCTGTGTACGTGTGTGCTACTTGCTGATTCGTGCCTATTTGTTTATTTTATTATTTAATTGCAAACAAAACTGTGCCAGTCTCTCAGGCTGAAACCCCCTTGCGTTAGGATATTAAAATACTGATTAGATTAACGAGATTATACGTTCCACTCTTAGTGATCGACACTCTACTTACCATTATCTTCATACTGACCGGGTACACTGCTCGTTAAGTGTGTGTGTTATTGATAAGTCGGCTAAATATAAATTTAAAACTTGAATAGGCATTAAAACTGCTAAACCGCAACGACACATCACGCGCATCAAGTTTTTGGCGCCGCTGCCGGGGAGTGAATTGTTATTATCTGTTAATTTGAATTAGTATTTTAATAGAAAAACCTAATTATAATACTCGTGGTGTATCTTAATTTGTTTTTTTTCTTTTTATTAGATTAATTGCATCATTGTACTATTTTGCATATTTGTTGTATTGTGTGTTATTTGTTTGCTTTTGTTTTTATTTTTGTGTGTTTTATTTTTTTTTTTGTTTGGTGTGTTTAATTTTTATTTTTATTTTTCGTATTTTTCTGTTCTGCTATCGTTGTACTGTGCTAAATCAAACGATACGGCGCATCTGATCTCTCAGATACGGCGTATTGCGTTTAATTTTTTTTAATACAACGCGTTTAATTAATTCGATACGACGCATCTTTTCCCCAAGATACGGCGTATCTGTTTTTATATAAGAAAATTTTTCTAAGCGATAAAGTAATACGACGCATCTGCTTTTGTAGATACGGCGTATCTGTTTTTGATAAAAACTTTTCTAAAACGTTAACGCCATACGACGCATCTTCTTTTGAAGATACGGCGTATCTATTATTTTAATTAAAAACAGTTTGCGAATTATTAAATAAATACGGCGTATCGATTTCCGTCGATACGGCGCATCTTACTGAATCAAAAATCTTTTATTTTTTAAACGTAACGAAAATACGGCGCATTAACTTTCGTTAATACGACGCATTTAATTTTAATTAGATAAACTGATTTTTGATTAACTAATTCGATACGGCGCATTCATAAATTCTAAGCGGCGTATCTATTTTCTGGATAAAAGTCTGATTTAATTTTAACGATCATAAGATACGGCGTATCCAACTTTTGGATACGGCGCATCGTCTGCAGATATCAGCTATTTTTATTCTTATATCCGTTTCAATATTCATTAATTTCTCTTCTAGCGAACAAATCCTACTGATGATTTTACCTTGGATGACAGATTTTGCTATGGAAGACATGTCAGTTAACGGATATCTTGCTAAGGAATGCTTGTTTTCAGATTCATTCAATGTACTCATGATCGATGCAGACTTATTCTCTTGGGAGACTCCTCTTGAAGCTGCTTTTAAGGAATTTATGCGTTTATGCAACATTGACAAAGAGGTATTCTCTTATGATGTATTTGTGAGATACACTGGAGAAGAATTGTCGCTCTTATGGCCTAAGATTGAAGCAGAAGGATTGAACTGGACTACTATCGAAGAAGATGATGGGAAATTCTCTCTTGCATACACGGACTCAAGCAACAACAACTGTGGTGGAGACAATACCCAAAACTCTTACATGCCTTATTTCGAGTGGTACAAGGGATTAGATGAGAACTATCAGGATAATGACATGAATTATGCTTTGGCGGAACTACTATTTCATGGCAGGATAGTAAGATTGATAGACCTCTCCCTCAATGATTGGTTAGAACTCAAATATGGTAGTCCGGAATTTGCCCCTGCAAACGAAGTCAAGGAGATTATGACTTCATGGTTGACTCGGAGTTTTAAGAAACAATTTAACGAGTTCATGGAGATAAAAAAGAATATGATTGGAAAGGTTTGCTTTGACGTTAACCATGACCCTAACGATGTTGATTTTTCTGAATGGTTAGCTAGTAAGTTTAATAACCATAAGAGCATGGATCGAGCTACTAAGGATGCATTATGGGTATATTGGATGAGAGGAGAAGACGAAGAAGTAGAAAGCGATTATAGGTCGTCACATCATAATTCAACAATCAATGAAGGCATTGAAGAACTTTTCAGAATTGACATTGATTTGTTAGAGTATGAGACACACCCTTGTGCAAGCAGTTCAAGGAATTTAACTACCTTCTTCGAGTCGATGATGATGTGCTTACTGGGATCTACCAGGATTTAAGACTTATGACGATTTCAAAAACACCTGGTACTATGAATGGAATGACCAAGTACCATGGGTTTGGGATAAACCATGGGAATTTGAGCACATTAATCATACCTGTACACCCTTCGTTTTCAAAGACGGGAGTAGTGTTTGGCCAACCTGTGATTATAAAAGTGACGGAACCTGTAATGGGGGAAGTATAATTGGGATGAAAAGAGTTGGAAAGGATGTAACCTTTGAAAATTATGAGTGGTACGATAATGTTGAAGACTGCCCACGAAAATCGGAGGCTTTACAAGAAAAGGGCAGGATTGAACGCTTGAAAGGACTTAAAGGGACATCGGATACTACTTTCTGGGAATGGGTGCATAAACAGTTTGATGATTTCACAAAGCTTAGTCGACGGTTACAATATGATTTGGAAAGAGAATGGGAGGCGATTCAAGATGATAATAATAATGAGTCGTTGATTGAGGAACTTGATGACTATTTGATTAAGGATCCTTATTTTGAGTTTGTTGACAAGGACGAAGAAGAGTTCACCAAAAGAAAGTGTCAACTACTTGGGATTCCATACAATGAGCCACCCATGATTACTTCTGAAAAATTTAAAATCATCAAATATTCTTTGGATCCTGATGAAGAATATACTGCGGTGAAAACAAAGAATTATACTAGGCTAAGTCGAACTGAAGAAAACGTCGCAGAGATATACGGGAAAATCTTTCGGATGAAGGAAGAAGGATGGACCGTGACAAGGACAAACTAAGGAGCTGAACGTGAGTCTAACTTGAAGACTCTGGAATAAAGACAAGTGCTGACCGGGAGACAACCCGGATTTATCTTTTATTATTCTGTTTTCTGTGTCGAGTCAGTCCAGGCCGCACGAAGATACGGCGCATCTCAGTCCTGAGATGCGACGCATCCTCTGCAATGGTCATATCTTATTTTATTTTTCTGCATTTTTATTTTCGACTTTAAAACTTTTTATCAGTTTATCTTAATGCGGCGCATCCCTGGTTAAGGATGCGGCGCATCTTTATTCTGATCCGTATTTATTCCAGGCTCGATACGGCGTATCTTCTTCAATAGGATACGGCGCATCGACTGACCTGATGATTTTCAGTTTTAATTTTTAAGTTTTATTTTTACCTAACTACTAATGTATTATGCAAGATGAACCTTTCTTATCTTAGTGTGTTTTTAAAGTGTTGGTGGTATTATAGTTTCCTGAATTTCCTGTGGATACATCAAGCATGAAGCTTTAACGTTCTAATCCACAAGAAAGATGATTTTTGCTCATATACTAATGGAGGATCATACCGAGCAAATATCAGGGGAGTTTTTTCCGTTCTAATTCTTTTATTTCCAGTTTTTAACCTTTTATACAAACAACGAGGACGTTGTTTAACTTAAGTGGGGGGATAGGAGAATTAGAACACTTAACACTTACTTGTCCTAAACTTTTTCAAAAATTATGCTTAAAATGTGCTTAATATATCAAACTTAAAAATTTTTAGCATGTTTTTGTTTAAGATCTAAGTTGCATAACTGCACACATGACATTATTTTCAAAAATTGTGATTTTCCAAAATTCACAAATCTATGAGTGTGCCGGTGACTTGTAAACTTTAGAACTTGGCTTGTATACTATTCGAGACCACCATAATGAGTATTATTTATTTAATTGGAATGACTTGTCTAACTTGGTAAAATTTCTAGGATTACACCCAAAAAGCCTTTTTATGTTATGTGTTATTAACTAACTACACTGGTTAGTTAACCCCCGTATAAAACCTTTTGTTACTCTCACTTTTAGAGTAAGATACCCCTAGAAAAACACTCAGAGCCATTCCTTTCGTTTCTTACACCTATGTTTAAAATGTTTCGTTACACCTTAAACCTTAGCCTACCCTGTAGATTAGAATCCGTGGTTGGTTAATTGCTATAGGCAGAGTGTGTTTCCTTACATTACCTGTGTTCGCGTGCGTAATTCATTATATATGGTTAGGTCGGGAAATTGCACAATGCAATTGAAGTGAAAGTAAATATTGTATATTTTAGAGTTTATTTTTCGTGTGTTTACTACTTTCACTATTTACCATTATTTCTGAAGTTATGAAAAGTATGGAAAAATTATCCGGAAAGAAAGTTGTAGTGATGTGGTGAAATTTTACACATCTATCTTTATGTTTCAAGTTAAAAAAAAAAAAAAAAAAAAAAAAAAAAAAAAAAAAAAAAAAAAAAAAAAAAAAAAAAAATCGAAAAAAATGAGAAAAGAAAAAGAAAGAAAAGAGTGTTGGATGTTTATTTTAAGCCAACGATGTAAAGTTATGTAAGTGGTCGATATCACCACTATTTGTTGTACTATATCTATGGATTGAATGGGAATTGGCAGTTATGGGAATGCCAATTAAGGTTTATTCTTTGATTAAGATCTTGTTGAGTATAATTCGTGTCTACCTAAAGCGTGTGTTTCAAGTGTTAAAGCGTGAGTTATTCAATGATATGAGTCTTATTCATGGGATGGTTGGGATAGTGATTAACCACACTTAGGATTTTAATTTATTTGTTTTGTTTATTTTTATTTTTACACCAATTTATATCCTAAATGTTATCCATACCCTGTATTGTTCTTTATCCAACCAAACCTTTGATTTATTGAGATTAGGGATTTGAGCAATCTTAAGTATCGTAGTCGTGGATTCGGCTATGTATTTATGATTTTGTCGCCCTTTTTGATATATTATTATTGGTGAAGTTTGGACCTATCTTTAGCCTATTCGAGTTAAGGATTTGAGCAATTGCAAGTATCGTGTTCGTGGATTCGATCATGTATTTGTGATTTTGTCGCCTTTTCTGGAATTTGAGATCGATAGTGAAATAAGAATAATTAACCCTTAAACCTAAAAACCCTTTTTACCGCTTTAGACTTGTTATTCCTTAGCTTTAGTGGTGGAGATGTGAATACTTGCCAAGCTTATGATAGAACATTCGTCACGACTGGACAGTTAAACGATTAGATTTGCTTTTATCGACTTATTTTATTTTACTTCTAATTCGTTAAGTGTTTAGTTGTGCGATTACGAAATAAACGAATACATGCTTAAATATAAAAAATAAATCCTAACATCTTTTAGGATACATTTTCATGAGATTTAATCTAAGGTTTACTTGGGGACAAGTAAAGTTCAAGTGGGGGGATATTTGATGAACTCAAATAAGTACATTTTATTACTATCATTTATCCTATTAATTTGACTTGTTTTACTATATTATGTATGAGGATTGATACTTAATTGTTTACTTTTGTAATTCTCAGGTAAAAACAAGCATTTGGTGAAACTTGGCGATTTTGGACTAATAATGGAGCAAAACGTGCATTAAGTGAAGAGTCTACTGACATGGACAAGATCAAGACTAATCTGCTCCAGATGCGCCGCATCTCACTATCAACATGCGCCGCATCTCTATCAAGATATCACCAGATACGATCCAAGATACAAGAGGACATGCGCCGCATCTAATAAAGAGTTACGCCGCATCTTCTGGCGGTGTACGAATATTCCTGAATATTATAATCTTGGACCCCACGCGAAGTTAAGTACATGCGCCGCATCTACTTAAGTAGATGCGCCGCATCTCCCCTCAGACACAAACTATAAATACCCCGTAGACCAGACACATTCGAGAGTTCGGAGATTCGGAAACCCTAAAACCTAAAGACCGAACAGAAGAGAAGGACGAATTCAGTCAAGAAGGCAGCACAAGACACACCCAAATCGAAGATACAAGAGCTGTAAGAAGGTGCTGCATGTATTTAATTCATTAAGTAGTTTTGTTTTATTGTTTTAGCAAACTTTAATTCATCAGGATTGGTGGCTTGTGTAATGTGACAACGGAAAGATTGCACTCCCTTTAATACTTGCTTTCCCATCAATTAAAGTTTATATGTTGATGTCTTTGGTTACTACTTATTAGTGCATTGACCACCTCTGTGTTTATCAGTGGCTTGCGGGCACCCGACTGCGGGACAAGGTGTGGCTCCCACGGTTGTTTCTAAATTGATCACTTAGGAATAACTTTTAGACATAAGTCGTCATTAAGGGTTTACTCGCCGATGAGAATAGGACCAACGAGAAAGGGTTAATTACATACACTTCATATAAAGCTATCAATAAAACAAGTGACAATCTACTTAATCATAAGGACAGCCCTCTTATTGTCTCAAGTATCTATCTGTGTACGTGTGTGCTACTTGCTGATTCGTGCCTATTTGTTTATTTTATTATTTAATTGCAAACAAAACTGTGCCAGTCTCTCAGGCTGAAACCCCCTTGCGTTAGGATATTAAAATACTGATTAGATTAACGAGATTATACGTTCCACTCTTAGTGATCGACACTCTACTTACCATTATCTTCATACTGACCGGGTACACTGCTCGTTAAGTGTGTGTGTTATTGATAAGTCGGCTAAATATAAATTTAAAACTTGAATAGGCATTAAAACTGCTAAACCGCAACGACACATCACGCGCATCACACATCTATGTTTATGTTTAAAGTAAAAAAAAAAAAAAAAAAAAAATCGAAAAAATAAGAAAAGAAAAAGAAAAAAGAAGAGTTGGAAGTTTGTTTTAACCAACTTATGTAAAGTTTTGTATTAAGTGGTCGATATCACCACTAGTTGTTGTATATCATATCTATGGATTGAATGGGAGTTGGACGTTATGGGAATGCCAACTAAAGGATATTCTTTGATTAAGATCTTGTTGAGTATAATTCGTGTCTACCTAAAGCGTGTGTTTCAAGTGTTAAAGCGTGAGTTATTCTATGATATGAGTCTTATTCATGGAATGGTTGGGATAATGATTAACCACACTTAGGATTTTAATTTATTTGTTTTGTTTATTTTTCATTTTTACACCAATTTATATCCCAAATATTATCCATACCTTATATTATTCTTTATCCAAACCTTTGATTTATTGAGATTAGGGATTTGAGCAATCTTAAGTATCGTAGTCGTGGATTCGGCTATGTATTTATGATTTTGTCGCCCTTTTTGATATAATATTATTGGTGAAGATTACTTGGTCCTATCTTTAGCCTATTCGAGTTAAGGATTTGAGCAATTGCAAGTATCGTGTTCGTGGATTGGATCATGTATTTGTGATTTTGTCGCCTTTTCTGGAATTTGAGATCGATAGAGATTAAGAAGAATGATTAACCCTTAAACTACAAACCCTTTTTACCGCTTTAGACTTGTTATTCCTTGGCTTTAGTGGGGGAGATGTGTATACTTGCTAAGCTTATGATAGAATATTCGTCACGACTGGACAGTTAAACGATTAGATTTGCTTTTATCAAAATATTTTATTTTACTTCTAATTCGTTAAGTGTTTGGTTGTGTGATTATGACAAAAATGAATACATGCTTAAATATAAAAATAAATCCTAACATCTTTTAGGATACATTTTCATAAGATTAATTCTAAGGTTTACTTGGGGACAAGTAAAGTTCAAGTGGGGGGATATTTGATGAACTCAAATAAGTACATTTTATTACCATCATTTATCCTATTTATTTGACTTGTTTTATTATATTATCTGAGAGAATTGATACGTTAATGTTTACTTTTGTAATTCTCAGGTAAAAACAAGTATTATGTGAAACTTGGCGATTTTGGACTAATTATGGAGCAAAACAAGCATGAAGTTAAGAGTCTACTGAAATGTACAAGATCAAGACATTCTGCTCCAGATACGCCGCATCTTGCTTATTACATACGGCGCATCACTATCAAGATTTCACAAGATACGATCCAAGACAGCAAGGATATGCGCCGCATCTAAGGATGGAGTTACGCCGCATCTTCTGGCGGTGTACGAATATTCCTGAATATATTAATCTTGGACCCCATGCGAAGTTAAGTCAATGCGCCGCATCTACTTATTAGATGCGCCGCATCTTACCCTCAGACAGAAACTATTAATACCCCAAGACCAGACGAATTTCAAAAGCCCTAGTTTTAGAAGACCGAAGACCACAGAAACCTAAGGCCAAATTCAGTCGAAGTAGCAGCACAAGACACACCTTGAACGAAGATACAAGAGCTGTAAGAAGGTCCTGCATGTATTCAATTCATTAAGTAGTTTTGTTTTATTGTGTTAGTAAACTTTAATTCATCAGGATTGGTGGCTTGTGTAATGTGACAACGGAAAGGTTGCACTCCCTTAAAACTGCTTTCCCATTAATTAAAGTTTATATGTTGATGTCTTTGGTGACTTTTATTAGTGCATTGATAACCTCTGTGTCTAGCTGAGCGTTGATCGGGTTGCCATGCCTCTGCCCTCGCCTATTTATTAGATCGCCTATGCATTCTATCGTCCGTAGAAAAGTAGGAAGAAAGATAAATAGGATAGTCATAAGTAATCATTAAGGGTTTACTCGCCGATAAGATTAGAACCAACGAGAAAGGACTTAATCTCGGTGCGTTGCATCAAACTATACACTTCATATAAAACTAGCAATAAAACAAGTGACAAGCTACTTAACTATCAGGACAGGTCTTCTTATTGTCTCGAGTATTTATCTGTGTACGTGTGTGCTATTCGCTGATTCGTGCCTATTAGTTTAGTTTATTATTTAATTGCAACCAAACCGTGCCAGTCTCTCAGGGTGAAACCCCCTTGCGTTAGATTAGGTTGTATAGTTAACTTAAGATATTAAAATACTGATTAGGATAACTAGATAATACGTTCCACTCTTAGTGATCGACACTCTACTTACCATTATATTCATACTGACCGGGTACACTGCTCGTTAAAGTGTGTGTGTTATTGATAAGTCGACTAAATATAAATTTAAAACTTGAATACTGCTAAAAGCACAACGAGATACCGTGGGTATAAATTAGAGCATACGCACACGCGCATCAGGTCCCTAAGGAAAAATAGGTATTTTTTTGCATTTAACTTCGGCAAAGGACATGCATCCCAAATTACAAAATATAGACGTCCACTGCATTTTTAAAGTTTTTGGGACCAAGCCTGCGGCCAGACCACAAGGACCAAAAATGCAATTAACTATTTTGCATAAGTTCACCAAATTCAAACGGGTTGTTTCCCGCGGTGCTCGACGAGGTTTCGAATTTAGTTTTTTTGGAGGCACTTGGTTTGCGGGGGGATGTGGTCTCGGATCAACTCTGAATAGCTCGTCATGTCTGGTGAGATCAACCGGATTAATGGCATCGGCCGCATCCCATTTGGCGTGTTTTTTTCAAGATTTGATATGCGTCTCCTTAAGAAAATGGTCTTCCTCCTTTTACCTCTTCACAATATGTATTCCTAACATGCTTCATAAAATCAAGCTCATTTTCCCCACTACGACCACCCAAAAGTTTGAAACGATTAAAGATTCCGTTGAAATTTTGGCAATTATGGTTCAACGTATGTCACTTCCTCGTCAACATGTCCTTGTTACGTTTTTGGAAATTAGATTTGTTGAACTCGTGGAGAACCTTGTACCAAAACGAATCGTTTTTGGTCAGATCCGACTTTGTTATCCTGGAAAACAACAGCATAACACAAGGCTAATAACGTTTCCTCCGACGGTAACCAATGATAAGAACAATTTAAGGTTTCGGTTTGGGGTTCGTTTTCCGTTGTGGGTTTCAGGTCTTTTGCTCGTTTTGCCATTCGTTTTCCTTTTCTTTTGGTTTTTTGGTTTCGGTTTCGATTGGTGGTTGTGATTGTGATGTTTGTGGTTGTGCCGCGTGTGGTGGTGGATTTTGTTGTAGATTTTGGAGTTGTTGGTTAAGCATTTGTTGTCGTTGAAAATATTGTTGTTGATGATTGTAACATCCCCTAAATTTTGAGTTAACAGCGGAAGACTTAATCGGGGTATTACGGGGAGGATCAGAGTCATAATCATAGAAAATGACTAAAAATAGGCGTTTTGAAAGTTATTGTCATTCATTTAATAATTCGGATACAAAAAGGAAATTTCAATGTTGTAATATCTCACAAAAGGTGTAGTAGTTTGAAATGAATGACATAATTTATTTAACATTAAAAACCATCAGTTTAATGCCCACTCCGTGCCTTGAATGCTCCTTTAATTACCTGTGATAAACATGCTAAAAGTCAACAAAAATTGTTGAGTGAAATCATAGTGTTGGTAATTGTAATCAGTTTGAACACAAGTCTATAATTGCATTTGAATTACAATCACATTTGAAATAGTAATATTGCAGTTGGATATATTGCCCTAAGTCTCATGACACGCAAACGTTAATAGTGTACCATGAAACGGTGTGAACACACCAAATTAATGGTGTGAGTTATGGCCCTCGTGTAGGAGATTTCCATCTTCCTATTTCCTTCAAATAAAGTGCATTTGACTAATCCGGCTAGAAACTAAGGCTATCCATCCGGCACTAGTTCAAATAGGCAGTCAGCCTCCAATAGATCTATTCAACTCGCAAGTGATTAATGGTTCATGATGTGAGAGGCTTTTTGCAATAGTGTAACTTAGGCAATATCAATCAGGTGTAGCATACAGAAAATACTTGTGTTCTATTATGTAGCATGTATCTCCCCACGTATTTGAAAGTATGTGAAAGATAAAAGTGGGACTATGAACTTACCTTGAATGTAACTGGCAAAGGTGAAATGTGAAATCAAGTGAATTAAGGGAACGGCTCCAACACACGACCTGAATAATAGGGAAGTCTGAGATTTCGATAGTTTTGGCTTAATATGAATAATGATTGTGAAAAATGCATCGGATAACGAAATGGTTCGTGATGTGAATGGGTGATATGCTTAAAATGCTTAAAGTTCAAAAATAATATTATATATAATATTATCTTGTTTTTAGGTAATTGAACCCATAAATATTGTTTCCTCGAAAGTGGTTGAATGATACGTTAAGTTTATTTGTTAGAATTCGTTATATAAATATATAAACGTAACACGATTTGAATATGTTGTACGAATTGTAAAAATGCCCTTTTTGCATGAAAATGGGTAAAACATGTAATGGAAATGTGTATGAAACAATGTAACTGAATGGTCCCTGAACTTATACGAAATTTACACTTTCCACCCTAACGGAGTAACTTTTGCATCGTTAGTCCCTAGTTAGAAAATAATTGCATTTTTAGTCCAAAAAGGTTCCAATATGATTTTTTATGACTTCTGTTTACTGGATGAACAATTCCAACCCATAAGTTATGAAAATGACAGTTTAACCACAGATTATGTAAAAGTTACAATATTAACCCAATTTGTAATATGTTTTGCAATTTAAGTCCAAAAATCACAAAAATTGTGTATTAAGTTTTCCGAGAGTTGTAATAGCTTCAAATAGCTTATTTGAGTTTTATGAAACTACTTATTAGTTAAAAGTGCTTATTTAGTGCTTATTGGGCCTTAACGTGTACAAAACATGCCCGTTAAGAAAATGTTATCCAATGAGTTTCCAAATGTTTTGGGCCTGGTTTTGGGCTTATTTAATAGCCTTGTTAATATAGCAAAAGAGCTTATTGGACTGCTTATTCATAACAGCTTATTATGAGCTTATTGGGCTTGAAAGCCCACTCGACAATTAAGTGAGTTTTGTAACTGTTTCGACATAGCGATTACTTTGAAGTTATAAAAGGACTTTTTAGAGCTTATCAAGTGAGCTTATCTTAACAGCTTGTTAGCTGGGGTTGTAGAGAAATGAGTCAAGCCTTTTAATCGATATGTTGTTCGATTGGATTTGTTTTAATGGGGTTATTTCTTAGCGACAAAACAACAAGGTCCATTATGGTTCTTATAACATATGAAACGTACGATATGTAATATGTGTTAGAAACATGTCTCGTTAAGCATTAAAATGGAGAAATAAATGTCGAATAAATGTATAACATGATTTTCTAGCCATCCATTGAGTAGGAGGTCATATATAAATGAAATACAAATGACAAGAACTTGAAAATAATAAAGGAAACTTAAATATGGATCGAATGAAATATAGAAACTATGCATGAATTATTGAAAACTTGAATAAGTATAGGAAGTGATTTCGTTGGACTTACTACACCAAAAAGGTGGTGTGATATACGTTGAAAAGGATTAGAACTCGTATAGAAATCACGTAATTTGCTAGGATGATCACAAAGGAATCGAGAGCAATGTTTACGACTTGAAAAATGGATTCGAATGGCTCAAACTTGCTTCCTGCTTCTTGAGGCTCGGATTAGAGATTAAAAGACTTAGAGAATTTGTGTGAAATATGTGTTTAAGTGTGAATGGGAGTGTGTGTATACTTATATATGCATGTATATGGCATGTATTAGTCGAGTATATTGTATTATATTGGACTCAACTTGTTGTTGATTGGATGTTTTGCAGAGATTTAGATAGGATTTAGGATATGTACTCGATTTTATAGATATTAGGAAGGGAGGTTGAGTGTTGCTTGGTTATAAATCAAGTTGCATGTGTATGTATTTATTCGACTAGCCAAAGGGTCCAAACAACATATTTAGCGTGACCAAAAATGTAGGAAAGGTGTATAAGGACTTAGGAAATCATTTTCGTCTAAGAATGATACAATGCCTTCGGTAAAAATTAGTTTTGTCGAATTGAGTTTTTACTTGGATGAACTTGTACCAGTGTTGAGTGAGGTTTACTTTGAGCCTTGTGTATGTACCAAACGTCCGATCTAGAAAGTGACATTTGTCACTCTCGAATCCTTGAAGTATGAAGAATTGATCCATGTAAAAAGTTGTATAGGTTATGTGTTGAAATTTCAAGATATCGAGGCCAAGTGTTTGTGTGTTAGACCGAGTGAAATATAAGAAATAATGAAAATTGGGTTGAGCTTGAATAGTAACAGGCTCAAAATTGGGCCAAGAATAGTAATGTGGATCCGTTTGGTTGTTTATTAGTATAAGTGATTGTCGTGGTCTGTGTGTGAGCTCGTTCCAAAGTATTTGTGAATCACGTATCAACGTGTTTGGATTATTGTAATGTAATAAACAAAATTTTTAAATTTTGCTCGTAAAAATGGTTAATTGAACTGTAATGGTAATTAATACTTGATTAACATTTACAAATCACTGGGGAATTTTACAGGTTGCTACAGTAATGGTAATTAAGTCTAAGATGGTTGTTAGGGTTGTCTATGGAAATAAATGTGGATATTTGTCGCGAATTTGGTCCTCACATTCCCATGTATACTCTGGTCCTCGCTTAGAGTTCCATCGAACTTTGAAAATGGGAAAACGGTTTTGCTTTAGCTGTTTCACCTCTCTATCCATTATTTCCACTCCTTCCTCTGTGAATACGAGTTTTTCATCAAGTCGGATTTCTTTTATTAGAATGACAAGAGTTTCATATAACAAACATTTCTTCAAGTTTGATACGTTAAATGTGTTGTGTACTCTACTGAGTTCCTTTGGGAGCTCAAGTTTATAAGCAACTGGACCAATCCTTTCCAGGATTTTGAACGGTTCAACGTAAGTTGGATTCAACTTTCCACGCTTTCCAAAGCGTACCATTCCTTTTCATGGAGAAACTTTTAACATAACCCTGTCTCCAACCTGCAATTCCATGGGTTTTCACCTCACATCGTCGTAACTCTTTTGTCTGTCACGAGCGGCTTGTAGTCGTTGCCTGATCTTAAATATCTTTTTCGTTATTTCGTGTATCAGTTCAGGTCCTGTGAGTTGTACATCACCCACTTCAGCCCAACAAACAGGCGATCTGCACTTTCGACTATAAAGGGCTTTAAACGGTGCCGCCTTGATGCTGGCATGGTAGCTGTTGTTGTAGGAAAATTCAGCCAATGGCAAGTGTTTATCCCAACCTTTTCCAAAGTCTATTACATGAGAGCTTTCTATAGAGTCTGCCAAAATCTAGAAGTAAATCGGCTATCTCTATCTGAGATAATGGAGATTGGAACTCCATGTCGAGTCACTATTTCCTTCAGATATAATGTTAGGAATTAAATGTCTAACAACTTAGTACTACTGAAGAAATACACTAACAGTACAAACTGCTAGTGTATAAGTGAAGACTGCTGAGATATAACTAACAGTACAAACTGCTAAGTTTGTACTGCTAGCTATAAAGAAGGTACTGCTACATGGATAAACGTTTGTATTAAGGATAAGTATGGAATAGATTTTGTGTATATCTTAATTAGTTAGAATTATATGGTAGAATACTTATCTTGTAAAGGACTCCATAAGTCTATAAAAGGAGATCCTAGGTTATACGTTTAGATATATCAGTCATAGAATTTTGTTAAGGTTCAAGGTCATTGTAACCCTAGTGATAGCAAGATCACTCGTATTATTCAAGCAATATTATTGAATCGTTTGGTGTTAATTTTACTGTGTTCATTGCTCATACATACTTTACTGTTCCATTAAACAAACCAACATTCTTCTAAGTGTGGTTAAGTAGATTCCGCATACTTAACTGCATACACTCAAAGTATCTCAAACACGTTATAAAGGAGTAATATCCTAAGTGTTTTAAAATCCCCTCAAGTGGTATCAGAGACAGGTTAATACTATTGATTTAGAAGAGAAAGTAATGGACATGGAGACTACCCAAACAAACATGGCTGCTAAATTGCCAATGCTCAAGCAGAATGAATTTGATATATGGAGGCTGCGGATAGAACAATACTTCCAAGTGCAGGACTATGCACTCTGGGAGATTATTGAAGAAGGAAACTCTTTCAAGCCTTCAATTTCTACAACAACAGTTGATGGTAAGGTAGAGACAGTTGTGCAGACCTCTCCAGTAACTGCAAAAGAGAGGCTTCAAAAGAAAAATGACCTCAAGGCCAGAAGTTTGCTGATGATGACCATTCCAAATGATCAACTCTTGAATTTCAGCAAGTACAAGGATGCTAAGACCTTGTTTGAGGCAATCATTGCAAGATATGGTGGGAATGAAGCCACCAAGAAGACACAAAAGACTCTCCTAAAGCAGAATTTTGAAAACTTCACTGCAACCAGTAATGAGTCCTTGGATCACATGTTCAACAGGCTGCAAAAGATTGTTAGCCAACTTGCTGTTCTTGGTGTGGATATAACACAGGAATATATGAACTCCAAGTTCTTGAGGAGTCTACCTGCAGAGTGGGCTATGCATGTGGTGGTCTGGAAGAACAAGCCAGACATTGATACTATGAGCTTGATGGACTTATACAACAACTTCAAGATTGTTGAGCAGGATGTGAAGAAGGCTGGAGGAACTAGTTCAAGCACTGGGAACATGGCCTTTGTGTCATCTCCTAGTAATTCAAGTCCAGTTGAAGAAGTGAAGGTTGCTGTGGGAGTTAGTACTGCTAACCCCAATGTTAGTACTGCTAGTTCATCAAGCAGTACTACTGGTATTATGGAAGATATTACCTATTGTGCTTTCCTGATAAGCCAGAAAGATTGATCAATGCTGACTCATGAAGATCTCTAGGAGATTAATGATGATGATCTAGTGGAAATGGATCTCAAGTGGCAGATCTCCCTTCTTAGCATGAGGGCTAAGAAATTCTACCAAAGAACTGGAAAGAAGATAACCATCAGCAGCAATGATACTGCTGGCTTTGACAAATCAAGGGTAGAATGCTACAACTGCCACAAGCTGGGGCACTTTTCAAGGGAATGCAGGAGACCTAGGCAACAGGATGTGAGGAGCAAAGGTTATGGGAACAAGCCCAAGGTTGTGGAAGAAGCTGAGCCAACTTCAAAGGAAATGGTGGCTATTGATGGCTTAGGTTTTGATTGGAGTTTTATGGCAGAAGATGAAGAAGCACCTACTGAGATGACACTTATGGCCTTCTCTGACTCTGAGGTACAATCTGCTAAATGTTGTTCTAAATCATGTACTGCACTTAAAGAATTAGAAACTTTAAGGAAACACTATGATGAACAAAGGATTGAACTAAACAAAACAAATTACAATTTGTCAAATCATAAGAGAGGTTTAGCAGTCCTAGAGGATCAAATAGTACATTATAAGAACAATGAGACTAGTTTTGCTGATGATATAGCAGTTCTTAAAAGGGATTTGTCATTCAAGAATGTTGAGGTTAATCTGTTGAAAGCTGAGTTGAATAGAATTAAAAAGGCTAATGAAAACATTCAATTAAGTGTAGAAACCTTAGAATATGCCTCTAAAGGTGTAAACAAAATAATTGAATGTCAGTTAATTAACAAAGCTAAGTCTGGGTTGGGGTACAAAACAGTTCCACTTCCTCACAGAGGAATTCCTGCACCCCCAGGAATAGACCTAGAGCATACAGGTTTGCCTGAATTTCAACAACCTAAGTTAGAATATGGTCTTAAGCCAAAAGAGAATGTAGTTGTTGATAAGCCTGTAGAAGTCAGTGAACCCTTTGAGAGTGCAAGTGACACTTCACTCACTGAGGACAAGGTATCCATTGATAGGAATTCAGATGCTCCAACCATTGAGGACTGGACATCTGATGATGAGGAAGATCAGGCTGTGGTTAAACCTGATGCAGTTAAAGTAGAAGGAACTAGTGTTCCTAAGGTGGTAAATGATGAAACTGTTAGGCCTAAATCAAATGTTAAACCAGTTAGGAAAACAGTTAGGTACTGTGAGATGTATAGATCCACAGACAAGTCAAGAGGTAACCAGAGGAACTGGAATAACCTCAAGTCTTACCAACTAGGTGATAACTTTGTCTTGTATAAGAAGGCTTGTTACACTTGTGGTAGTTTTGACCATCTTGAGGCTTTTTGTAATAACCATCAGGGGAGAAAGATGGTTATTGGGAACACCAGGGTATCTGGGAACTCAAACCATAAGGTGAATTTAAACAGGCCTCAAACTCACTCTAATACTGCTAGAATGACACCTAGAGCACTTTTATTGAAGTCTGGCCCAAAACCAATTTATACTGCTAGACTAGCAGTTAGTATTGCCAGACCTTTTAAGACTGTTTACCCTAGACCAGCAGTTAAAGGTGCAAAAACAACTTTCAAATATGCATCAACAACTACAAAAAGGCCTTTTCAAGTGAAAGCAGTGGTACAAAAACAAATTTGGAAACCAAAGACTACAATTGCAAAGCCAGCAGTTAATACTGCTAGCCAAGCAGTTAGTACTGGCAACTTTAAAAACACTGCTAGGGATCAAAGGGCTAATACTGTTAAAGCCTCAACATGTTGGATTTAGAGACCAATCCAGTCCAATGGTGCATCAACTGTATTGAAAAGATTTGACTATATTGATGCACGAGGCAAACCCAAGTCAGTAATGGCTTGGGTACCCCAAGGAAACTAATTTCCTTATTTCATGTGCAGGGACATTCACAAGAAGATGATGAAGATCAAGGTTATGCAGACAGTGGGTGTTCCAGGCACATGACAGGCAACATGTCCTATCTTTCAGACTTTCAACCATTGGATGGAGGATATGTTACCTTTGTGGGAGGAATAGGAGGAAAAATTACTTGTAAAGGTACTCTTAAAACCGGTAAATTAGATTTTGAAGGTGTGTACTTTGTGCAAGAACTTAAGTATAACCAGTTTAGTGTCTCACAAATATGTGACAAAAAGAACAAGGTTCTTTTTACTGAGGATCATAAAATTACGATGTGTCTGAGGATCATAAAATTACGATGTGTCTGAGTAGTATCGTAGATAAATAATCAACTCTTGGTATGGGATTGTTAAGGAATAAACTGATTCATCTACAAAAGCTGAAGTTCAGCAACTTTCTCTTTATTCATCAAGTTTTCTTCCGAAAATTTGCCTTAGAAATTTCTATGGTTTGTAGTCTAGTTATGGTATGTTTGAGGTATCATAACAATCGTAGGTAATATTATGGTAGGTCTGGGTATAATTACTGTAAACATCATAACATTAATAACTTGATCGATTGTTTTTACAAAATCAATGATACAAGGTCTTTTATTAATGCTCCATGAGGTAAGTTAGGGTATCTGTCACACCTCGCCAATGGCGGAAACGCGAGTGCAACATCATGGATATCATCACAACACTTGGTGTCTAAATAGAGAAAATACTACATGCAAACAAATAGAGCAAAGTACAAACACAAAGTGTCGTAACGATACCCCAATATAAATAATCTAAATAAAATCTCCAAGGAATCTCCATTAAAACAAAGAGTTAAAATGAAAGAAAATCAAGTATCTCAAACAAAATCAATTTTTAATCAAACTAAACTCAATGATAAGCCATCCCCAATGCAATCTAGGTCTCTTCTAATCGCGCCCTTCTATCTTAGCCTTAGAATGCTCACCTGAAAATGATGCTTAAAACGTCAACATAATGTTGGTGAGATTCATAGGTTTAAGACACACAAAACACCTTTATCATCAGTCCTCTGTGATTATAAAACATAGCATAGCAGGACAACAAAGATATATAGTTATTATACACTAGCATGCAATCATAGCTTACGGGACGGAACGTGCCCACCGATCCAAGTATAAATTGGGACGGAACGTGCCCACCGATCCAAATACCATCACAATTGGGACGGAACGCGCCCACCGATCCAAGTTCACAATAATTGGGACGGAACGCGCCCACCGATCCAATATAATTCCCCTTCCGGCCGGACATAATAATAACGAGTAGAGCCACTAGGGCATCTTCCCACTCGTATAATCACCACAAATAAACACCATAATAACATGTAGTATAAGTATAATAACAATTACACGTCCATGCATTTTATAACCACATAATCACAGTAACTCAAAAATAATTTAAACAAGCATCATCTCCATCCCAAGTTTAAAACAAAGTGAAAATTGGGACTATGAACTCACCTCAAATCCGCAGCTTCCAAGTTATCAACACACAAATCTATATCACAAAAATAACAATCACGTTACACGCGACCAAGCTAAAAGCCATAGTCCATGTAACACACATATGATGGATGTCTAAGGTTCATATAAACCGCTATGGATTACCTAGACACCATACTAATCACCACCCAATACTTGACACTCACTAAATCCCTTTATTAAAACTTTCAGAAAACGCAGATTTATAGGGTACATTCACCCACATAAAATCACAGCGAATAACGCTTCACAACTCACACCAAAAATTAACCATGATCCTTCATAAGCATACAAGCTTGTTCCAAAAGGCCATGCACTAAAAACCCACACAAGTACTCAATGAAAAATCAAACATGTCATCTATCCAGATTCGGATATGATCGGACATCAAAAAAGTTTTGACCTCTTAGACCCACTCACACAACTTATTATCGCCAAATTTTCGCGTGGAAGTCAAATATAATATAGAACTTAATTCCCACAGAAGGCCTAACCCTAATTACACTTTAAAAGTCACCATTGACCTCAATACTTTTACCCTAATTCTGTCCCGATTTAATTGTTTTGACACCTTAATTTACAAAAATCGTTTGGCTGCCTTCCCTACCTCAAAATTGATCGTGGTTGGACGTTTTGGAAAGCTCTTTCTCTGAACTATAATTTAGACATAAAATTCGTGATCTAACTCATTTTCATCTATTAATTACAATCACATCTTTACAGCCTATTAATTCTGCCAGATTCATAACTCATTCATTAACATGTTTTAAACCCTAACTACTTCACCAATCATCATATTATTACTAATTAATGACCCTAACATATTTAATATCATTAATTTACAGAAGCTTATAAACCCTAGATCCATCACAAATTGTATTACATGAATTAGAATAATTAATTAAACATAAGGATTATAAATTTACCTTAATACTTGAAGAATAAAACCCTAAAATAATTTTCTTCCTCTCCTTCTCTTATGGTTGGTCGATTTTCAGGAAACAAGGGGAATGAGGGTTCTTGGTTTTGTATTTATAGGCTCCTAGGAAAGATTCTAGAGTAGGGTTAATTAGGTAAGTGGATTTCTAGTCAAATTTGGTTTCCTAATTCTACCCAAACACCCCCTAATCGGCCGCCCCTTATTATTATATATATATTTTTTATTTTTTTTCATTAAATTAATTATTACACTCAAAACCTTATACTCTTTATATTTTATAAAACCCCTATACTCAAATTTACACCCTACGCGATAAACCTTCAATTTTACGACAAACCGGAAAAATATCATTTTCAAAATAAAGTTTCCAAAAATAGATTTTTCACACTTTCCATAAATATACCTAGTAAAAATAACCTCCAGGAAACTGACTAACGCTCAAATAGTTGAACGGAGTCTCGTTACGCAAAACCACAAAATACCAAAACTACACAAGTCATTTCTACACCACAAAGGCGATCAAAATGAACTTTTCCCAAAATTCGCACTACTCAACTCATCAAGAAAATATCACATCAAGGGATTTAGTGCTAATATCCATACATAATACCCATAATCCACACACAAATACCACCTATATCACACATAAGCACATAACACACCAAACAAAAATTAAATGAGTTGAGACTATAGGTCAAACTAACCTGCTAAAAATCACGGTTGTGACATTATCCCCCACTTAGGAAAATCGCGTCCCAAGATTTATTAGCTCGCCTCATCACTCTTCTCAGCAAATAATTTAGGATACTTGGACCTCATCAGATTCTCATGTTCCCAAGTAAACTCAGGACCCCGCTTGGAATTCCAACGTACCTTTACCAATGCTATCTTACCACGTTTCATACTCTTAACCTCTCGATCCATAATCTCAACAGGTTCCTCAACAAAGTGAAGAGTCTTATCAATCTTAATCTCCTCCAATGGCACATGCAAACTAGCATCCGACAAACACTTCTTCAGATTTGATACGTGAAACGTATCATGCACACTACTTAATTCCTCAGGAAATCTCAACCGATATGCCACCGGCCCGATTCTTTCCGTAATTTCAAACGGTCCTACATACCTAGGTGCTAACTTGCCTTTCTTACCGAAACGCACAACACCTTTCCAAGGAGACACCTTCAGCATTACAAGGTCACCAACACTAAATTCCAAAGGCTTACGGCGATTATCCGCATAGCTCTTTTGGCGATCTCTTGCTGCCTTAAGTCTTTCCTTAATCTGAAACACCTTATCTGTAGTCTCTTGCACTATTTCAGGACCAATTAGTTGGCTTGTCCCAACCTCTTCCCATAAAATAGGTGATCTACACTTCCTCCCATACAACATCTCAAATGGTGCACATCTAATACTGGAATGATAGCTGTTGTTATAAGAAAACTCAGCCAAAGGCAAATGAGTATCCCAGCTTCCTCCAAAATCAATAGCACACGCTCTAAGTAAGTCCTCCAAAGTCTGAATCATTCGCTCACTTTGCCCATCATTCTGTGGATGATAAGCAGTGCTCATGTCCAATTGTGTATTCAACGCCTTTTGCAATGATTGCCAAAACCGCGAGGTAAACCTGTTGTCGCGATCTGAAATAATCGACACAGGCACACCATGTCTCGCCACAATCTCATTAATATAAATCCTCGCCAGCTTTTCCATTTTATAATCTTCACGAATGGCCAGAAAATGTGCAGACTTCGTCAGCCTATCCACTATGACCCCTATCGTGTCATGTCAACTACTCGTCCTAGGCAACTTCGTAATAAAATCCATTGTTATTCTCTCCCATTTCCACTCCGGAATCGGCGGCTATTGCAACAATCCTGAGGGTTTCTGATGCTCAGCCTTAACTTTCAAACAAGTCAAACATTGGCTAACATATTCAGCTATTTCCCTCTTCATTCCCGGCCACCAGTAAGCATCTCTAAGATAATACATCTTATCCGATCCTGGATGAATCGAATATCTCGATTTATGAGTCTCATCCATGATCAACTTTCTTACACCTCCTACCGATGGAACCCATATTCTATCTAAGAAATACAGTCCACCATCTTCCCTTTTCTCCATTTGTTGACCTAATCCACGCAGCATTTCAGCAGTCGCATTCTCATCTTTGAGAGCTTCTTCCTGCGCCGCCAATATCTTACCCTTAATTCCCGACTGTAGAGTCATACACATCGCTCGCACACGCTTAGGCTTAATCCGCTCCTTCCTACTTAAAGCATCAGCTACCACATTCGCCTTTCCAGGATGATAGCGAATCCCACAATCATAATCACTAAATAGCTCAATCCACCTCCTTTGCCGCATATTCAGCTCCTTCTGATTGAAGATATGCTGAAGACTTTTATGATCCGTATATACAACACTCCTTGTGCCATACAAATAGTGTCTCCAATTCTTGAGAGCAAATACCACCGCACCAAGCTCCAGATCATGAGTCGTATAATTCTTCTCATGAATCTTTAGCTGTCGAGATGCGTAAGCTATCACCTTACCTCTTTGCATCAGCACACATCCAAATCCTTGATTCGATGCATCACAATACACAACAAAATCATCTGGCCCATCAGGTAACGTCAGAATAGGTGCATTACACAAACTATCCTTTAGTGACTAAAAAGCCACCTCCTGCTCTTCTCCCCAAACATACTTCTTGTTCTTCTGAGTCAACAAAGTAAGGGGTTTAGCAATCTTCGAAAAATTCGCTATAAATCTTCGATAATATCCTGCCAATCCTAAGAATGAGCGTATTTCGGACGGCGTCGTAGGAGCCTTCCAGTTCTTGACCGCTTCTATCTTACTAGGATCCACATGTATTCCTTCACTATTCACCACATGTCCAAGAAAATGTACTTCCTCAAGCCAAAACTCACATTTTGAGAACTTGGCGTACAATTTCTCCTTCTCCAGCAATCCAAGGATCAACTTCAAATGTTCTACATGCTCCTCCTTCGACTTAGAGTAAATTAGAATGTCGTCTATGAACACAATCACGAATCAATCCAAGTAGGGCTTGCAAACGCGATTCATCACATCTATGAATACCACGGTGCATCTGTCAACCCAAATGGCATAACCGTGAACTCAAAGTGTCCATAACGAGTCCTAAAAGCAGTCTTCAGAATATCCTCCTCATACACTCTTAACTAATGATAACCATAACGTAGATCTATCTTTGAAAAGAATCGAGAACCTTGCAGCTGGTCAAGGGGATCATCGATCCTAGGAAGAGAATACCGATTCTTAACAGTTAACTTGTTCAACTCTCGATAGTCAATACACATCCAGAACGAACCATCCTTCTTCTTAACAAATAACACATGTGCTCCCCATAAAAAGTGACTAGGTCGGATAAACCCCTTATCCTGAAGTTTTTGCAACTGCGCAGACACTCCTGCATCTCAGAGGGTGCTAAACGATATGGGGTTTCCCCACAGGTGCCGCTCCAGGAATCAACTCAATACGGAACTCAACTTGACGGATTGGAGGCAATCCGGACAAGTCTTCAGGAAAAACGCCCAGAAACTCACACACCACCGGAATCTCTTCTATTTTACGTTCTTTGGCTTTTGCGCTCCTAAGAGACTTCAACTCACTTCCTACGCATTCTCCTTGTATCCGAAGTATAACACCACTCTCTAAAGGAATACGAACTACCTTTTCGTGGCATATGACCTCGGCCCTATGCTTAGACAACCAGCTCATCCCTATCACCACATCAAAATTTCCATGCCCAAAAGGTATCAAATCAATTATGAACGGGATACCCTCTAACACTATGGTACACCCACGAATAATCTTGTCAACCTCCACCTCCTTACCACTAGCTATTTCAATCACAATACTAGGTCTAAGTTTACTAGGCTCATCATTCAATAGTCTAGTAAATGAACCAACTTAAATACCACAACATTAGCACCAACAGATAATCGAGGTATCAGCATATGATAGGTAGAATGGAATCTTACCACCCACACCTTACTGCATACAACGATTTCCCAAATGGTTAAGAGAATACATCTCTAACCATACAACCATCATCAACATGATATCACATAACACCTACCACAACATATAACAACAAACATCAATCAATGTAATCATGGTCACAAGTCCACGTGTGTGATACCCTTATAATTATGTTCGCGACCATAGTTATAAGGCCTATTCCACACGCATACTTGCTTCCAAAACCACACATCTCAATGATAACGCATATATACCACATAGCACCTAATATACAACACAATCCATGCTATCATACTTGCAAGTCCACTTGTGTTGTGAAGCATGTATAATTATGTTGGCCACCATAATTATCTATGCTCCCTTTCGCAGGTGTACTTCCTCCTATGACCACACTTCATGCAAACAATCATCTCACATGGAACAATCCCAACGATCATGGAACAATTCCAATGACCACTTTAACTCTATAATCAAAATCACTTAGGGAAAATCCCAAAATCCAACGGAATCTATATTCCAACACAATTTCCACATCAAAAACACAAAAGACATATCAAAACATAACGCTAAACAATAATGTCGCACGTAACTCGAGCTCCATCCTAACATTCTTCTATCATGAAATAATTCAACTACTCGCCGTAGACTCCAGGTCTGAATCCACTTCGTCTTCCTCACTTAGCCATCCATTTCGGTTTCCCTCGGGCTGTGGTAGTGGATGACTATCAAAGCCACTCTCGGGATTCCTTCTTTCCTCCTCTATATGGTCCACAAATCCATACAAATTACGGGGCTCAGCTCGAACTACTCCTCCATCTTCTATGAACTTGGGACACCTCCCAGGGTACCTAGTCGTGTAGCCGTTTTTATCGGTTACCTCCGTCTCGTACATTTGTACCTTCGTTCCACCCACGTTTACCAATGTCTTATTTTCCTCAATCAGACATGGCCACATGATAGCAGGAATCAAAATCCTCTTGTTAGCCCGTCTCAAACTACCAATCATCTTGCAACCAGTAGCGACAACAATTGCCCAACAATATTTGCTACGCGCGAGAGGTGCCATGCTAAAAATGACACATATGATAGTAAGTATGAGGATCCAATAGACGTCTAAAACTCAATCGAACTACTCATAACCTCAAGAAGAATAAACACGTAAAGAACTATACTAACACATAGGCCTTGAATGCAACTATATGAGGGACTCCTAGGTTATAGTCTAGGTTCAACCACCTACTTCTCTATAACCAAGGCTCTGATACCAATCTGTCACACCTCGCCAATGGCGGAAACGCGAGTGCAACATCATGGATATCATCACAACACTTGGTGTCTAAATAGAGAAAATACTACATGCAAACAAATAGAGCAAAGTACAAACACAAAGTGTCGTAACGATACCCCAATATAAATAATCCAAATAAAATCTCCAAGGAATCTCCATTAAAACAAAGAGTTAAAATGAAAGAAAATCAAGTATCTCAAACAAAATCAATTTTTAATCAAACTAAACTCAATGATAAGCCATCCCCAATGCAATCTAGGTCTCTTCTAATCGCGCCCTTCTATCTTAGCCTTAGAATGCTCACCTGAAAATGATGCTTAAAACGTCAACATAATGTTGGTGAGATTCATAGGTTTAAGACACACAAAACACCTTTATCATCAGTCCACTGTGATTATAAAACATAGCATAGCAGGACAACAAAGATATATAGTTATTATACACTAGCATGCAATCATAGCTTACGGGACGGAACGTGCCCACCGATCCAAGTATAAATTGGGACGGAACGTGCCCACCGATCCAAATACCACCACAATTGGGACAGAACGCGCCCACCGATCCAAGTTCACAATAATTGGGACGGAACGCGCCCACCGATCCAATATAATTCCCCTTCCGGTCGGACATAATAATAACGAGTAGATCCACTAGGGCATCTTCCCACTCGTATAATCACCACAAATAAACACCATAATAACATGTAGTATAAGTATAATAATACTCCCTCTGTCCCATATTAAATGTCCACTTTTACTTTTTTAAGTCTTTTTTGTCAAACTTTGACCGTAAATATTTTTATTTGTGCTATATAATACTTGATGAAAATTATATCCATGAAAATACATTTAAAACGCAATCCATTCATATATTTTGCGTTAAGTATTATATAACACAAATAATAGAATTAAAGGTCAAAATTGAACAAGAAAGACTCCAAAAAGTCAAAGTGGACATTTAATATGGGACGGAGGTAGTAACAATTACACGTCCATGCATTTTATAACCACATAATCACAGTAACTCAAAAATAATTTAAACAAGCATCATCTCCATCCCAAGTTTAAAACAAAGTGAAAATTGGGACTATGAACTCACCTCAAATCCGCATCTTCCAAGTTATCAACACACAAATCTATATCACAAAAATAACAATCACGTTACACGCGACCAAGCTAAAAGCCATAGTCCATGTAACACAAATATGATGGATGTCTAAGGTTCATATAACCCGCTATGGATTACCTAGACACCATACTAATCACCACCCAATACTTGACACTCACTAAATTCCTTTATTAAAACTTTCAGAAAACGCAGATTTATAGGGTACATTCACCCACATAAAATCACGGCGAATAACGCTTCACAACTCACACCAAAAATTAACCATGATCCTTCATAAGCATACAAGCTTGTCCCAGAAGGCCATGCACTAAAAACCCACACAAGTACTCAATGAAAAATCAAACATGTCATCTATCCAGATTCGGATCTGATCGGACATAAAAAAGTTTTGACCTCTTAGACCCACTCACACAACTTATTATCGTCAAATTTTCGCGTGGAAGTCAAATATAATATAGAACTTAATTCCTACAGAAGGCCTAACCCTAATTACACTTTAAAAGTTACCATTGACCTCAATACTTTTACCCTAATTCTGTCACGATTTAACTGTTTTGACACCTTAAATTACAAAAATCGTTTAACTGACTTCCCGACTCAAAATTGATCGTGGTCGGACTTTTTGGAAAGCTCTTTCTTTGAACTATAATTTAGACATAAAATTCGTGATCTAACTCATCTTCATCTATTAATTACAATCGCATCTTTACAGCCTATTAATTCTGCTAGATTCATAACTCATTAATTAACATGTTTTAAACCTTAACTACTTCACCAATCATCATATTATTACTAATTAATGACCCTAACATGTTTAATATCATTAATTTACAGAAGCTTATAAACCCTAGATCCATCACAAATTGTATTACATGAATTAGAATAATTAATTAAACATAAGGATTATAAATTTACCTTAATACTTGAAGAATAAAACCCTAAAATAATTTTCTTCCTCTCCTTCTCTTATGGTTGGTCGATTTTCAGGAAACAAGGGGAATGAGGGTTCTTGGTTTTGTATTTATAGGCTCCTAGGAAAGATTCTAGAGTAGGGTTAATTAGGTAAGTGGATTTCTAGTTAAATTTGGTTTCCTAATTCTACCCAAACACCCCCTAATCGGCCGCCCCTTATTATTATATATATATTTTTTATTTTTTTTTCATTAAATTAATTATTACACTCAAAACCTTATACTCTTTATATTTTATAAAACCCCTATACTCAAATTTACACCCTATGCGATAAACCTTCAATTTTACGACAAACCGGAAAAATATCATTTTCAAAATAAAGTTTCCAAAAATAGATTTTTCACACTTTCCATAAATATACCCAGTAAAAATAACCTCCACGAAACTTACTAACGCTCAAATAGTTGAACGGAGTCTCGTTACGCAAAACCACAAAACACCAAAACTACACAAGTCATTTCTACACCACAAAGGCGATCAAAATGAACTTTTCCCAAAATTCGCACTACTCAACTCATCAAGAAAATATCACATCAAGGGATTTAGTGCTAATATCCATACATAATACCCATAATCCACACACATATACCACCTATATCACACATAAGCACATAACACACCAAACAAAAATTAAATGAGTTGAGACTATTGGTCAAACTAACCTGCTAAAAATCACGGTTGTGACAGTATCTCTGTCAACAACGTTCAGGAGTGTATCGATTTGTTCCTCATGATGCTCCAGTTGCGTCATGATGGTGGGAGGAGTGGTCTTAACGAGTAGTCGGGTCCAACCAACGGTGAGGGGACGATGATGGTAAGGTATGGTGACTTTATCCTGATCATGTCTAGGGGTGAAGTAGGGGAGTAAGGTGGAAATGGTGGTATAATTGGTACTAAGCGTAGGTGTATCTTCTTAATAGGTCCATTGGGGTGGCTCCGAAATGGTGTCATAAAAGGTTCGGGCTCATAAGGTGCTAAAATCCTGACTTTTCTGCGCCGAGCTACCGGGGCAGGTGGGAGTGGTGGTGTAGGTAATGGAGAATTTAGCCCAATATTCTTCCAAGTCATTTCTTGGTGTGAACTCTGTCCAAATTCAAATGTTGGTTGACCACCAATCAAATCTTCATCTGAATAGGATTCGGTAGCTCTCCTAAGTCTCTGACGTGGAGGTGAGTAATTTGGTGATGATGGGGGTGATTTTTGAGTGAGTTCTATATCGGGCTGGGGTTGTGTCATTTGCACATAAGGATCTTCAGTATCTAAGGCAATTTGATAGGTAGGTGATGCATGAGTAGTAAGGGGGGTAGTCTTGGTAATCTCAACTGGTTTGGGAGACATGGTACTGTAGCAACCGAAAATAGTAGTTATAAGTATTTAAAGGTATAAAAGTAGACGTGTAGTAGTAAAGAGTGTATTAATAATATCAAGCATGTATTGATTAGTGGAGGATAATCTTAACAGATAATGTATTGAGCACGACAGTCTGCAGACATGGAGGGCGTAAAATGGTATGGTGTAAAATCATTTATTTTGAAAGTGTAGTTATAGTTCAATGTTTTAAAACATTTGGTTCTCTATAACCTGGCTCTGATGCCAATCTGTAACACCCCCTAATTTATTTTATGGCAGCAGAAAGATTTTTAGGGTGTTACGGTGAGGATCGAAGTTAAAATTTTAGAAAATGGCCCAGAAGAGGCGTTTTGAAAGTTATATGTCATTCAAAATAATATTTTTGATAAAAAGGTGAAATATTTGATTTGAAAGTCCCACAAAAAGGGTGTGGTAGTTTGGAAAGAATGACATATTTGATTTTACACCATGTAGTTTATCAGAGTATAAAATGCCCACTCCGTGTCTTGTCCTGCTCCGTTAATTACCTGAGATAAACATGCTAAAATGTTAGCACAAAGGTTGGTGAGTTCGTAGAGTTTAATGGGAAAACAATTTATTTCAATAAATTCAAGAGTGTACAGTGGTATTTGAAAATACGTACAAGTACGAGTAATTAAATCAGTTTCCAACAATTTCAAAGGTGAAGTAACTTTTGGAAATAAACTACGTAGTGGCAAAGAGTGAATTTAAATGATTCCAGAGTGGGGTGATAATCATAATAAATACTAACAGTGGTGAAACAAGTAATGAGTGGTGTTGAGTATAACCACAATTAAAGCATATATGAGATCAGTTAAGTACAAGTATAGGATCATAATCCTAGCATGTAGTAAGTACAATGTTATGATGCCTAAATTCTATAAGTGGGGAGTTGAGTAATACAGCTGTATCAAAATACATATGAAAACATATATATTCATATAATTATATTGCTCTAAGCCTCATGACACGCAAAACGTTAACAGTGCACCGTAAAACGGCAAGGAGTCCACATCAAGGATTTGATGGGTTTGGCCCTCGAGTAATAGGGGATTAGCCAATTTCCTATTTTTCTCAAATATAGTGCATCACGACTAAATACGACTAACCACAAAGGCATTTTCGTCCAGTATTTAGTGGGATAGGTCGTCAGCTTCTAACAGGTTTCGAAGCTGTTCACTATATTCGCGCTCACCGCAGTGATTAATGGCTCATGATAGAGGGACTTTATGGCAATAAGTTAACTTAGGAAATATAGGGTTCAAGGGGGTTCATAAAATAAGCGTACTTAATTCTTGGCAAATATTTCCAATTGAAATGTAGAAATATCATAGTAAAGTTAACAGTACATTCAATTGTTATATGAATGTATAAAATGAATTTTTGTATCATGCTACAACGAGCAGTTTGAAAATGTTATCTTTCAAGTTCAGTATTTAAGCTAAGCAAGCAATTCGCAAGTATAACGAGCATATATCCCTTCCAAAGGGTGATTCAAAACATGTAAAACAGAGTTGATGATTCTGAGTAAATCATGAGAGTTTTCAGAGTATAAAAGTAAAGTTAAAACAGTTGAGCATGTATCTCCCCCAAAAGTATAAAACTTGTAAACAATAAAAAAGTGGGGCCACGACTCACCTTGAGTGTATCTGATAAGGTGGGATTACGAAATTAAGTAAGATTATGGGAACAATCACGGAGACGTCTTCAACACGAGACCTGAATATAAGGGAAGTCTAAGTATTTGACTTACAACGAATAACGAGTGTGAAAACGAGAAATCGATATCGATTTGATGATGTGAGTGTGATATGCTTAAAATGCCTAAAGTTTAAAAATAATATTATTCATAATATTATCTTGTTTTTATGTCTTTGAAATTAATAATATCGTTTCCTCAAAAGGGGTGAAACAATACGTATAGTTAAATCGTTTAAAACTCTTATATATATATATATATATATATTATATATATATATATATATATATATATATATATATATATAACGATTGTTAGATATTAAATGACAAAATATACCAAAAATGCACATGTCGTGATGAGAATTCGTAAAATAGAAAATGAAGTAAGAATGTCAAGTAAGAATAGTAGGTCTTTGTCCTTTTCCAGATTTTATACTTTTTATCCTAACTGCGTTTGCGTTACATCGTTAGTTCTTTGTTAAGTCCAATGTCCATAAATAGTCCACAACTTGTCCAAATATACATATAAGGCTTGGAATATTAATTAATTTCAGTTTCTATCCCTAAGATGCTGTTTTAGCAGTTTCAGTCCTTGTTTTTAGGCGATTGATAGTTTTAGTCCCTTAACGTGAAACGCGTTACAAGTTTAGTCCTTCTTGCATAAAAATGACGGGAAAAATATTCTGAAAATTTCTATAACTTTATTAAGTTCATTATAACTTATTTCAATTGCTTATTCTAGAAAAGAGCTTATTTTTGAGTTAATGGGCCAATTAACGAATCAACTTAAGGTCCATTTAGAATTTTAGAGGCGAGGGCATGGTAACTCTTTTGGGCCTGAACTTGGGCTGTTTTTATGATTCTGAAAATGTTTCATATGGGCCTGGTGGGCTGTCCTAACGCAAAACCTTATTGGGCTTGATATAAGTCCAAACCAAAAAAATAGTTTATAGTTATATTAATTTTCTAAATTTTCCAACTAAGCCTTGTTGAGTGGCCCTCAAAATGAATTTATTCAAGTGTGTTAAAGGGTTTGTAAGTTCGAACTTAAAATACGAAAAATGTAGTTTGCTAGCTTGTCTATTAATCCATGCAAAAATATTCATATGTCATTTGTGAAAAGTCAAATTAAACAGTCCATGAGTTTAGCCATGTTGCGTGTGTTAAAAACTGAAAACACAAAATATTTCTAAGTGTTGCAAAGTTCAGCCGAGTAGGGATTAAAATGGATCATTTTAAGTGTTGAGATGAGCTTATGAGTAAAGTCTTAAAACATGAGACATAAATTAGGCCAGGTTGACTATCGAGATAAGTAAATATGTTCGTATGTTGCATCTACGATTACTGAATAAATATGGCACGAAGTTGGCGATTCGAGGACATTTGATGCGTGGTTTTGCGACCTTACAACAGGTTTTACCTCTCAAGGGATCTTGAGAATCCCCACCAGGCAGTGTACCTGACCGATGTAGTATAGTGAAGTGGCAAGTACCGGGGGATTGATCGTTCAACTCAAAGAATAGTGTTCGTTAGGATTGAAATTTATCTACTAGGTCTAGAGGTGAGGGATGATTCTTTTTGTATTTTTATATTTTATGGAAAGCAAGTAAAAATCTCTAGTTTTGGAAAAAGGGGCGGAATTAGTTGCTAATCAACTAACCCAAAAGCTACTAATTAAACTAATGTGCAGGAAAGTAAACTAGGGTTCTACAAGGGAAGTGAAGCGTATCTACCTATGATGTATTACTCCTTGCTAGCTATCCAATTCTACCTATTGAATTGTCACACCTTGTTTTAATTGACGGGTTGTATTCCTTAATACCATTCGTGGGGTGGCGTACGTACTTCCCCAACTCTATAAGCTCCTACTTCACTCCTATGTCGAGCCGGCTAAGAAGCTCCTAACATGGGATCACTAGAATTCGCTCATGCATTAAATACAACCAAATAAACCTAGTACGCATTGGTTCATGTTTCTTAAGACGTTCAAGCAAGTTACCGTATAGGAGGTTAGCCAGTTTTCTTAAACCTAACATCGATATCACCCAATCAAACAAGAGACAATAGGAAACAAGAATTATAAGCTAAACCAATTAGATCTATTGAAGTGTCACACCTTTATTGATGACGATAGACACATACATCAACAAGGAATCAATAAGATCTAATTAATTATATACAAGTTTCACACAATCATAAGTAGACACAAGGTGAATTAGCAAAGCATGATCAATGAAGGGCAAACAACCACCATAATGAAAGACATAATTAAGTTAGAATCAACAAACCAATAGTTGATGTTTATGAAATGATTGAAACCCTCTAAGTTGCTGGAAAAAAACACCTACTTAAACCCTAGAATCGGACTTAGGTTTTAGGGCTTACAAAAAGTGAAGTTGTGATGTTGTATTTATAGCTGATTTTCTGTCCGCATCGATCTGACGGCGTCAGCCTTTACAAGTGACGGCGTCAGCTCCCCTTTTTCACCAAATTGTAGATCTTTTCGTCCCGATTCCGTGGCCTCTTGAATCACCTAAATTCGAGTTCGTATGAAGATTTTATGGCCAAAACAGTGACAGCTACTCCGCGCGTAAGTTATGATTGGTTTGATTAACTTGTGACGACTTTTCTTCTTGTGCAAGTTGTCATTTTGACGTCGTCACTCTATGGCATCTGACGTCGTCAGGATGAGTCCTGACGCCGTCACCTTCAAAAATCCTCTGGCCCGTCTCTTTTTAACTTAACACTTGACGGCCTACATCCATTAACACGTGACGCCGTCACAAAACCTTCTGGCGCGTCACGTGTAAATTCATATTCATCCTTTTGCCAGTACGTGACGCCGTCACCTACAAAGCGTGATGCCGTCAAGCTCTGTTTCCAGCTTGATTTTTGGAGACTTTGCCGTTTTCTTCACTTTTCGCTCCAAAAACGTCCAAAATGCTTCCTTTTCCAGATTTCTTCTCCAAAGTACCTAAAATGACAAAAGGAACGATTTAGGGCAATATTTGATCAAATAATCACGAATTAGGGCTTAAATGACCCCCTAAAAGCGGTACACTTTTCGTCTCATCAAATATCCCTACACTTGGGATTTGCTTGTCCTCAAGCAAATGAGCTTTTCCACCAATCAAAATACAAGTTAGGGGTCATTTAACATTAATATAAAAGTAATTACAACAAATGATCGTTCCACCTTAGTCAAAACAAGCACGGAAATTATACACTGGCACCTCACATTAAGTGTTTGGATACTCTCATCTCTCGGGTGTTGTAAATATATATATATATATGAAAATGGAGAAATATCACTCATTACCTGTCATAGCAAATAGATTACCATAGGCTTGGGAAAGGATCAAAACCTCCACCACATTGGCGTAAGCACCTAGGATAAACTATCAAAGAGATCTTTTAAGGGTTGTAACGTTAGGTGTAGGGATAAGGAAAACACGGTTTGTTGGATAAGGATATTTTTACTGGTGGCAAGTCAATCATCTTGGTCAATTACATGTAGAATGAGGCGTTGCTAAGCCAAGACTCGACTCAACTTAAACTAATCACGAACTAATAAACATAGAACAAAACAAAACATAAATAAAAGATAGAGGCGGATGGTAGTCCGTATGCTTTTTCTTCACTTTTTTTTTTTTTTTTTTTTTTTTTTGCATACACTCTTGCCCTACCATCCAAAACAATACATCACTAGGGATTCTTTGTACCATCCCTACACTTGAACTTTTACATACTTTACATAAAATTATTCTAATGACTCGAATCAAGATAATCGAAACATTTGGAGTACTTTAAAATATTAACGTACATATGGGGGTAATAAATGATGTTCTTCCCCATTACTCCATTACACTAGTACTTTACCCATAAGTCCCAATCGTCCCAAAACAATATGTACAAGGATATGACTCGACTTAGCAACCATGTAATCAATTAGATAATTAACTAAGGGTTTAAACAAATGTTGTCACAATAATGCACTAAAGATGAGTGCACACAAGGTAGGCTAAGGCGATTTGGGTGTACATTTAAGTGGGGTGTAAACAAATTCTTCCTTTAAGTAAAATGCTTAAAGGTCGAAACAAAAAGATAGGCTCTGAGGGGTGTACTAGGGGTATCGTGTACCAAAAATGGGTACAACGCAAAGGGTGTGGGAGAATTACTTGACCAATGTAGCCAAAGTAATTATAACAAAAACACAGGTGTAAAACAATGGGTTAATCCTAATACCTCTTATCATGTAGTCAATCCTAACTACACGAATGTAGTCTCACTAGCGGTCTCGGTATGCATCACAAACGCAAGTTCTAGAATCTATAAACTACCGGTACACTCATAAGCACCAACAATGAATGCTTTTTCCTAAAGATCTAAAGGCGAACCTCACATATTTGGGGTGGAAATTTTTGAGTGGTATGGTTTTTGTGCTAGTCATACAATTCCCTATCCATGAGACGCTTATTAAAATCAAAGTTTCACTCCTATATGTTGTAAAAAATTTTAAATTTGGTGCTAAAATTGCCCTAACCAATATTTCTCTTGGCTTTATTACACATTCACTATTAAACAAAACAAAAATCAAGCGAAGTTGTAGTTTCTAAGGCATCCTAATTTACCCTCCCTACACTTAATCCGAACATTGTCCCCAATGTTCTAGACAAAAGATGTAAAAGTAAAAATAAATGAGAATGGAAGAAACTAATACTCCCCTGATTCGCTCGGTATGGATGATGTGATAATATGGTTAAATCTCCCTCCAATAGAATGAACATAATAAGCTTCACTCCAGAAATATAATCATCCTCTTGATGTGTTGCACGTACATCTTCTTATCCAATAATACCTGTAACCAACAAACACGAAAACCAAAGCATCAAACCGAACAAAGAAAAACCACAACTAGATGTATTTCCAGACTTAGAAATAAAAACAAAACAAAACAATAAAAGGATAGGATACTTGCGGGATGAATTACAAATAGGAACTCATAAATCATGTCCACAAGTATTGACACACAAACAAGATAGAATATATGCTAATCATGAATTGTGAATTTTCCATGTTTGAATTTTGTTCTTTTTAACAAAATATAAACTTCCCTACACTTATCTTTTTGTAAAATACCTTTATATGCAATTAAGACGAAGTTAAGAACAAAATAAAGCATTTTCACAAATTATTCGAAACATGAAAATTTAACAATTATGATTAAGCATATATGACACAAACAGACAAATAAAATAAAAACATCAAACAATTAAAAACATGGGTTGCCTCCCAAGAAGCGCTTGTTTTTGTTCGAGTCACGAGCCTGACTCTACCCTTATTTAACAGAAATAGGGGAGGTTTTCCCTACACTTAGGATTAAGTGTGGGTGAAAGTAGCGATACACACCCTTAGGGTGGAAATATGCCACGTGAGGTGAAGGGGGTGAGTGAATGGCTTCCTTCATCCTAAAACTACCCGGATAATAAGGGTTGATGGGTGGGTCAGTTCCTCTTTTGTCTCCTAGAAATATATCTAAGGATGGAAAGTTGTGTAAAGGTTGAGGTTCCGGTTCATCAACACTAGGAAATTCCCTGGAACTAAGAGTAAGGTTATCACTATAGGTATTCAAACCTATATCCTCTAGTGGTGCTAGGTCCAAGGGTTCTACCTCCATTGGAATTCCTAAAGTTTCTTCTACTTCTTCCGGGTAAGTCACGGGCGGTGTGTGTGCCTCAAGTGATGGTAGGACTTGTGGGGTACTTTGTGGGCTTGGATTATCCACCTCATCCTCCATCTTATCTAGATTACCTATGTGTTTGTTTTGTACTATGATGTTACATGACATCCACTTAGGTATCCCAAAATAGTCATCCCCAGACAAACTTGTTTCATGATCCTTGGAATTTGTGGTCAACTGACTTGTACTAACGTTTGTTGGGTTGTCTACTCTATAATAATACTGGGCACAATCTTCAATGGCATCCCATGCTTCTTCAACATTTAATTCCCTAAGGTCCCCATTGGCAAAATCGTTAATGCACATTTGGTCATATCGGTCGACACGATCGTAAAAGATTTGGGTTAGGGATGCTAAATCGAAACTATGATGAGGGACTATTCGGAGTAAGTTTTTAAAACGAGTCCATGCATCATATATGGGTTCATCTCGATATTGGTTGAACATCAAGATGTCATTAGGGGCGAATGGATTTCGTGGTCGGTAGTATGGTGGATTCACGTACTCCATAATGGTGAACGGAAGAGTCAATTGAAAGGTTTTTACGAACAAAGACACAAAGAAAAGATAGACTACTAGAAAGCTAATAAAAAGAAAATAAAAATCTCACTAGATAGGAATCTAATGAGTAGACCAAATAAAAATAAATTTCAACCTAAGCAATAACTACTCCCCGGGCTGCGGCGCCAAAAACTTGATGCGTGGTTTTGCGACCTTACAACAGGTTTTACCTCTCAAAGGGATCTTGAGAAGTTTGCAATCCCCACCAGGCAGTGTACCTGACCGATGTAGTATAGTGAAGTGGCAAGTACCGGGGGATTGATCGTTCAACTCAAAGAATAGTGTTCGTTAGGATTGAAATTTATCTACTAGGTCTAGAGGTGAGGGATGATTCTTTTTGTATTTTTATATTTTATGGAAAGCAAGTAAAAATCTCTAGTTTTGGAAAAAGGGGCGGAATTAGTTGCTAATCAACTAACCCAAAAGCTACTAATTAAACTAATGTGCAGGAAAGTAAACTAGGGTTCTACAAGGGAAGTGAAGCGTATCTACCTATGATGTATTACTCCTTGCTAGCTATCCAATTCTACCTATTGAATTGTCACACCTTGTTTTAATTGACGAGTTGTATTCCTTAATACCATTCGTGGGGTGGCGTACGTACTTCCCCAACTCTATAAGCTCCTACTTCACTCCTATGTCGAGCCGGCTAAGAAGCTCCTAACATGGGATCACTAGAATTCGCTCATGCATTAAATACAACCAAATAAACCTAGTACGCATTGGTTCATGTTTCTTAAGACGTTCAAGCAAGTTACCGTATAGGAGGTTAGCCAGTTTTCTTAAGCCTAACATCGATATCACCCAATCAAACAAGAGACAATAGGAAACAAGAATTATAAGCTAAACCAATTAGATCTATTGAAGTGTCACACCTTTATTGATGACGATAGACACATACATCAACAAGGAATCAATAAGATCTAATTAATTATATACAAGTTTCACACAATCATAAGTAGACACAAGGTGAATTAGCAAAGCATGATCAATGAAGGGCAAACAACCACCATAATGAAAGACATAATTAAGTTAGAATCAACAAACCAATAGTTGATGTTTATGAAATGATTGAAACCCTCTAAGTTGCTGGAAAAAAACACCTACTTAAACCCTAGAATCGGACTTAGGGTTTAGGGCTTACAAAAAGTGAAGTTGTGATGTTGTATTTATAGCTGATTTTCTGTCCGCATCGATCTGACGGTGTCAGCCTTTACAAGTGACGGCGTCAGCTCCCCTTTTTCACCAAATTGTAGATCTTTTCGTCCCGATTCCGTGGCCTCTTGAATCACCTAAATCCGAGTTCGTATGAAGATTTTATGGCCAAAACAGTGACAGCTACTCCGCGCGTAAGTTATGATTGGTTTGATTAACTTGTGACGACTTTTCTTCTTGTGCAAGTTGTCATTTTGACGTCGTCACTCTATGGCATCTGACGTCGTCAGGATGAGTCCTGACGCCGTCACCTTCAAAAATCCTCTGGCCCGTCTCTTTTTAACTTAACACTTGACGGCCTACATCCATTAACACGTGACGCCGTCACAAAACCTTCTGGCGCGTCATGTGTAAATTCATATTCATCCTTTTGCCAGTACGTGATGCCGTCACCTACAAAGCATGATGTCGTCAAGCTCTGTTTCCAGCTTGATTTTTGGAGACTTTGCCTTTTTCTTCACTTTTCGCTCCAAAAACGTCCAAAATGCTTCCTTTTCCAGATTTCTTCTCCAAAGTACCTAAAATGACAAAAGGAACGATTTAGGGCAATATTTGATCAAATAATCATGAATTAGGGCTTAAATGACCCCCTAAAAGCGGTACACTTTTCGTCTCATCAACATTGTTATAACTTAGAACACTTAATTCATTTTCTTATCCGGTTGACTAAATTACGAACTAAATTCATATTGACTTTATGTGAGCTATTATATGAAGTTGATAGTCGTATTTGAGTTCCTGAGGTGTTTCTATACGTGCCACAACTAATTTGTTTAACACTATACGCACACTTACACATACGTAATGTTTTATACGCTCGAATATGAACACATAGTTTGCATGATGCATGTTTTACGTGAATGTGAAGTGTTAAGGCGTTGAAGAGACTTACAAAGAAGTGAGGAAGACAGTGGTACGTTGGGGCTTAGGCAGGATCACAAAACTCAACCAGTATGCCACAAAACACACTCTTTGACTTGAATATATTGCACCTGGTCGAACCAACTGTTTCTGGACTTGGGTACTCAACAAAATGGGTCAAGAGGGCTTAGAGATGGTTGTGATAGTATGTGAATGAGAGTGTGAGAGATGGTGAGGATGAAAGCGTGTATACGTTAAGTGTGAACAAGGGGATAAAGGGTGTGTGAGTTATACGTGTATACACACATATACAAATATAAAAGGAATGTGTATTATTGCTACCAGCTGTAAAACAATAGAGTGACAGTGGTTTGATGCATGAAAGTCAAGAATGGGAGGTATTTGGTTAAGTGTGAATGGAAGGAAATGTGAAAGAGTTATGTATATATAAAATGTGTGTCATATGAAAACCATATCCAATGAAATCTTGCAAGGACGATCATGTAAGGATTTTGTAGATTCTTGGTAGATTTGTATGTCCTTGTTTCTAATATAAAATTGTGTGGAATGAGAAGAGGTAAAACATGTGTATATATGTTGATTCGTGTATATATGTACAAGATTATATGAAATCTATCAAGGACGATTCATGGAGTATTTTAATAGATTGCTAAGTCCTTGGTAGATCTTTGAGTATTCTAACATGTGTGAATTTGAGGGAATGTGAAATGTCGACATATTTGTACTATTTATTCGAATTCGGTTTTGTGTATATATGGTTTGGAGTTTTTATGAAATCTTGGCTTGTTTGATGTTAATCATTTTCAACAACTCAATAATGATCAAGTTAAGTCTTTGGAACGTGATTAAAACGAGCTTGTTTCAAAAGGGTTTGTTTTGGGAAGAAAAATGTATACGTCGAGTTTGAGGTTAAAGGGGCCAAAAGCTTTGGTCTTTAGTTACGTATCAAATATTCATATTATGAGCTAATAATTGACACACTAACTCTTTGGTGGGTAGTCAATTAGGAGGTTCGAAAATATATATAAGTTGTGCTTTAAAAATCGAAGGAACACGGGGTGTCTTGAGGTGTCGTAGCTCAACTAGAAATGAATAAGAGAAAGAAAATTGGGCTTGTTTTGATGGGCTGTGAACAGTGGTTGAAGGAAAATATGGGCTGGAAATTTAGTTGGCCCAATGATGATTTTAAGTGTATAATTAGTTGTGTAATTAACTTTCATGATCCGCGTTAATCCGTCCTGTTATTTGGTAATTGTCGTGATGATGATTTAAATGTTCAAATATATAATAAAGGAAAAGTTTAAATTTTTCCGTGAAAATGGTGATTAAAATTAATGACCTAGATTAATATATAGTTAAACGTTGTTAATTATAGGTAATTTTTGCAGTTTGCTACAAAAATGATCTTTTCTGGTGGCTTTGTTTAATTTTCTGTAATCAATATATACTCGCCATCCAGTGACAGTTCTAGTAGGAAATAATTCATTCCGTTTGTTAGTCACAACAGTCATTCCTCCTTTTTTCGGAACACAGTGAACTGGACTCACCCAAGGACTATCCTCGATGGGGTAAATGATACCGGCATCAAGAAGTTTGATAATTTCTTTCTTAACAACTTCTTTCAAGTTGGGATTGAGTCGACGTTGTCTTTCCAAAACGGGTTTAATACCTTCTTCGAAATTGATTTTGTGTTTACAGAAATCAGGGCTAATTCCTGGAATATCAGAGGTTTTCCACGCAAAAGTTTTTTTATGCCTCTTGAGAACAGAGATGAGACATTCTTTTTCATTGTTATTGAGCAACAAAGATATGACTACTGGAATAAGTGAATTATCCTCTAAGTAAGCATATTCAAGATGATCAGGAAGTGATTTCAGCTCAAGATCAGTTGGTGTTTCTTGAAGAGAAGTTTTGATCCTCAATTGATCAATAAAGGTGATTTCTTCAAAATTCTCTTCTACTATTTCTCCTTCTTCAACTTCTTCTTCGAATTTTACTTTCATAAAATCAGCGAATTCTTTATCAAAGTCTGTTTCACTAATTTTCTCTGAAGTAGTCATGAATGGATTAGAATCGTCAAGTAATGCATCCACTACTTCATCAGTGACTTCATCGATTACGTCAATGTTAAAACAAGTGTCATCACTGGAATATGGATATTGTATTGCTTTATCGATTAAAAAGGTAATTCTATCTTCTCCAACTCCAAGATTGAGTTCTTTACCTTTTACTTTGATGATCGCATCAGCGGTGTTTAGGAAAGGTCTTCCTAAAATAAGAGGTACTCTACTATCTTCCTCCATTTCTAAGATCACAAAATCCACGGGAAAAACAAATTTACCAACTTGGACAAGCATATTCTCAGCAATTCCAATAGGATATTGGTAAGAATGATTGGCTAATCGAATACTCATCCTTGTATGTTTCAAAGTATTGATTGAAAGTTTAGAATACAACGAATAGGGCATCAAATTGATACTTGCACCAAGATCGGCTAAAGCATCGCATGTGATGTTGTTTCCTAATGTGCATGGAATCAGAAAACTTCCGGGATCTCCGAGTTTTGGTGGAATTTTGTTCTGAACAATGGCTGAGCATTCTTCATTGAGAAAGGTAGTGGATATTTGTTCCAACTTGTTCTTGTTATTCAGAAGTTCCTTTAGAAATTTCCCATAATTGGGCATTCCAGCTAGAACATCAACGAGGGGTACATTGAGTCTAACCTCTTTGATCATTTCAACAAACTTCTTATAACACTCTTCCATCTTTTCTTTCTTAAGGCGTTGAGGATATGGAATCTTTGGTTTGTACGCCTTGACTGGTGGGATGGGTTTTTCTTTGGTGGGTATATTTGGAGTATTTTCCTTCTCAGCTTCTACAACTTCATCCTCACTTTCATCATGGATGATCGTGGTATTATTTAGATTGGGTGGTGGATCATAAGAGAGACCACTTCTTGTGAATACAGCATTGATATTCTTATTTCTAGTCTATTGTGGATGATAAGTTTTATCGTTTGATCCAGATGATGTTGGTTTAGGGTTGGATTGGGTATTACTTGGTAATGAACTAGATGGTCGGGAAGAAATTTGATCGGAAAGTCTACCGAATTTGTTTTCAAGATCTTGAATAGATGCTTGATGATTTTTCTGACCTCGCTCAACTTTGGTATTGAGATTGAAAAATTGGTTCTTGACGAACTCATTGGTTGATTTTTGAGCTGTCACGAATTCTCTCATCATTTTTTCAAAATTGGATTCTTCTGGCTTTTTATCAGAGGTCTGTGGAGTTTGATTGTCTACTCGTGGTTGAGAATCACGGTTGTTATCCCTTTGTTGGCGATCTTGCCAATTTACAGAATTTCTCCCGTTATAATTTCCATGATAACCGCCTCCACGGTATCCTCCTTCGACATAATTAGCTTCTTCTTCTTTAGGTCCGCCCATTAGTTGATCGTCACATTCTGATGATGGGTTATTACCTCCACAATTGTTACAACCGTCTCGCATTTCTTTCATTTCTCCTTTAAGATCTTTGTATTGCGAGTCGATTTTGGAAACTAAGGCTTCCATTTTCTCCATGAGTTTAGAGGTATCTGAACTTTCGGCAAAAGCAACGGTTTTTTGTAAGGGTTTGGTTTTGGAATCTTTTGACCAATCGAGTTTGAGAAGGACTCGATCTTCAAGCAATTGATATGCCTGGTTAGGAGTCTTGTAGAGAAAAATTCCTCCAGCATCAAGAATTCCTTGAGATGTTTCATCAAGTCCATGGTAGAAGATTTGGATAATGGTTCCTCGTCCTAAACCATGTCCATGACAACTACGAAGCAAATCTTTCATACGAAGCCAGGCTTCAACGAGTGATTCATTAGGATTTTGTGTGAAAGCACGAATTTCTCCCATGAGTCGGTCAAACATGGCAGGTGGAAAGAATCGGCTTGTAAAAGCTTGCCTCATCTCCTCCCAAGTATTGATAATTCCTGGGGTTAATTCGTTGTACCACACTTTTGCATCTCCGGCAAGTGATGATGGAAAAAGTTTGAGTTTAATGGCGTCGACATCGGTGTCGCCATATCAGAACATGCCACAAATTTTGATGAATTCGGCAATGTGTTTGTGAGGATCGGCCCTCGAACGGCCATCGAATTGACGGTCTTTGATCATAGAAAGATGGTGACCTTTCACAGTGAAATTGTTACCAAGGTTAATAGGAACAATAGCAGATCCAGGAATGGGTGCTACGGCTCGGTTGACGGCCCACATGGGTTGATCGTCAGCCATGGGAAAAGGTTGATCAGTGAATGGGTTATAAACGACTTTGGCTTCTAAAAGGTTATCAAACGGTGGGTTTGGTACTCTTGGTACACGGTTGGCTAATGGAACAAAGGGTGTTCTTCTTCTTCTTGTTCTTGTTCGAATTAAACTTTCGGGATCGAAAAGAGGTGAAATTGGTTCTACTCCAGTTGAACGAGTGTTCATACAATTCCTAAGAGAATCGACGCAATGTCTAAACACACGAGCGAATAATGAAAACAGTTTGGAAAATCAGATTAGATGATCCAATCGGATGGATGGCAAACCGATCGGATGGCGCTCTCGGAAAAATTTGGTTCAAATGGAACCGATCGGATGAAGGGACTTCCGATCAGATGGACTTCTCGGAAAACTTTTTATTTTGGGATCCGATCGGTTGGATGGAAATCCGATCGGATGGGAATCTCTGATTTATTATTTTTTTTTGGAAAACGACTTTGGAAAGAAATGGACTTCTAAAACTTACAGAAACATAATCAAAATCCCCGGCAGCGGTGCCAAAAACTTGATGTGTTACGTTTGTGTACAAGTTTTAAATTTATAAAGGTCGAATTACCGAATCTAGAAATAACACATACGAGCAAGTGAACTCGTCCATTATAGCAAGATTATGATGGTAAGTCGGGATCGTTCGCAGGGATTTGTGAGTGAATCGGATTGTAAGCTACTAAAAGTAAATCTCTTAAACTAGCAATGATGAAAATATAATACTTCAAATGATTAAAACTAAGCTTGCTTAGACTAGTTTACTACTCTTGATAAGCACGAATGTGATAACTTTTGATAACATGTTGGTTAGGATAATTAGTTTGGTGAACTAATCTATTGTTCTTACAAGTTAAACCTTCGTCAAGATTTTAGTTCATAAAAACAAGCATTAAGTTTAACCAATTAATTCAAGATCAATTCATGGTTCATAAGTTTGAATTAACAAACTTAAACACAAAAATAGTCTTTTGTTTTATCAAATATGCTTAGGAAATGGTCAATACAAAAGGTAACCGATCATAGACAATAGGTCACAATTGATTGCAAACAACTAATCTTTCGACCCTTAAAGTTTTTTTCAATTAATCCAATTTGATAGACAAAAGCATTCTTATTACAACCACAATTAAGTTTCTTTGTTAAACTAAGAATAATGGGTGATAACAATCATTCATAGACAAATGATTATAACTAGTTGGATAACAATAAATCTTTCGACCCTTAGCATTATTAACAACTAGTCAAACTTGATTAACAAATGTCACTATGAAACTTAACCACAATTGGATCTTATAATTAACTTGAAATTGAATTAAAACATGTTATCACAATCATACACAAATCATTAAGTCGTAAACATCATCTAAGCAAGTGCACAAAGGCACTAGCCACTCATAGCAAACATGAACATAAACTCAAAATTTTGAACGTTAGAAATCATGATTAAAAGTCTTACAATGATTGAAATGAGATTACAAATGATAAGGTAATGATACCCAAAGTATTGGTGTTGACTTCTTGAGGTTTTGACTTCCAAATGTTGACTTCTTGACCCTCTAAAGCTTCCTGGACTTCTAAGAACAAATTTAGGACTTTTGAGAGAGTATTTTGAGAGTGGTTAGTTAATTGATCAGAATGGGATTGATTGCATATTCATTTTGTTGCACAAATGGCCCTATTTATACTACTCCCAAGGCCTAGGGTCTTTAATGCTTCATCTTGGCCTCCAAGTAAAGTAGAATAACCTAGAAGACTCCTGGGAAGGGCCTAGAATCGTTGGAATAAAGATACAAGACTTATTGATGAAGTTTGGGAAAACAAACAACATCCAACCGATCGGTTGGTCTTCAAAAAAGGCCTCTATCCGAATTGGTTGCGGGCTGCATCCGATCGGATGGAGTGCTGCTGTAGACTCATTTTTGGATTTTTGGCTTTTGGTTTATTTCTTTCTCATAGCACTTGGTTCTCCATCCAAACTTGATTCTTTCTTTGTCTTGAAACTTGTCAACTTGAATACTTGGACCTTTATTCTCTGAAATGCCTTTTTGGAATGTGGTTCTGGACACGGGAATCTTCATATGATCATAAATATTTCCTTCTTCCTCATTCTTTCACTTTTTTTCTTCCTTTTTCCTGTTTTTGGCTACATATACTTTGCAAACATACTTTGGTACAATTAAGTAACAAAAGCATATAAATATAACCAAATAACATATACAAAAGCACGAATAACGCTACTAAAAACATGCACAATTTGATCGTTATCACTATGCCATTTTCATCAGTTTTGTTTTTGAACACCCATTTCATGCCAATGACTGAAACATCCTGAGGACATTTGACCAAGGTCATTACCTTGTTTCTCTCAAATTGTTCCAGTTCATCACGTATAGCCTGAACCCAAGTAGGATGTTTCAGTGCTTCTTTGACACTTTTAGGTTCAATAGTGGAAATGAAGTCCACAAACAGGAATTCATTGGCTGAGGCTGCCTTTAGTTTAGCAGCCATGCTTCTAGTAAGCATACCTTCAGTTGGCTCTCTAATTATGTTGACAAGTTCTATATCTTTAGACCTAGTCCAACTGTCCTGAGGTCTTGGATATTGATTAGAACTTGTGGAGGCCTGATTAGATGGAGGTGTAGGTTCTGGTGCAGACACTTGAAGATCTTCAGGATCTTGAGTATCTGACTGACTTGGTTGATCACTGAGATTGATTGGTTCCTGAGCACTTTGTTCAGACTGATTGATTTCATCAGTACCTGTTTGTGCTTCAACAAACTCAGTGATGGTTAGCTAAGGAAGGTTGTGTGGGATGATGTAGAAGGAAATATTAGCATCTGCTTCATATTGAGTGAAGGATTACTATCAGGATGATATTCATCAAGAGGATATCTTGATGAATCATCAACTACTATCTCTTCCACTGAGGTGTTTGAGAATCTGATTGCTTCAACACTCTCATCAAAGGTGGCATGAAATGTTTCCTCAGTTTGTTGTCTCCTTGTATTGAACACCCTGAAGGCTTTAGAGACAAGAGAGTATCCTAGAAAGTATCCATCATCAGCTTTTGCATCAAATTCCCCTAAGTGATCCTTGTGATTATGAATAAACACAGGGCACCCAAAGACATGAAAGCAGCTGATGTCAGGGATTCTTCCTTTGAATAACTCATAAGGAGTTTTGCTATGTCTCTTGACAATGATGGATCTGTTTTGAGTATAACAAGCAGTTTTAACTGCTTCAGTCCAAAAGTGTTTGGATAGGACGGATCCATTTAGCATTGTCCTAGCAGCCTCAATGAGTGTTCTATTCTTCCTTTTAGCAAAACCATTTTGTTCAGGTGTGTAATGAGAGGAGAAATTTTGAGAGATTCATTTCTCATCACAGAAACATTCAAGTTCATGGTTTTTGAACTCAATCCCATTGTCAGTTCTGATTTGTTTGACTTTTATGTCATTTTGGTTTTCAATGTTCCTGACAAAGGACATGATTGTTCCAACTGCCTGACTCTTTTTGGTCAGAAAGTAAACCCAAGTGTATCTTGAGTATTCATCCACAATGACCAGAGTATACTTCTCATGATTAATGGACCTAGGACTGATGGGCCCAAAGAGATCCATATGGAGAAGATGAAGGTAGCTTTTGATGGAGAAGTTTTGTTTGGTTTTAAAGGATGCTCTATGATGTTTACTCTTTTCACAGGCAGAGCAGGGTTTATCCTTTGAAAACACAAGTGATGGTAAGCCAAGGACCTTGTTTTGTTTGACAAGATTGTTTATGTTTTTGAAATTCAGATGGGAGAGTCTCTTATGCCAAAGCCAGTTGAAAGTTTCAGTGGCTTTAGCAAAGAGACAAGTTCCATTCTGGGTTAGAGTAGACATGTCTGACACATAAACATCTTGTCTTCTTGGTGCAATAAGAACTACTTCTTTATTTGCATTAAAGATGGTACCTTGCTTATCATCAAACTGAACTATGTATTTTGCATCACATAGTTGACTGACACCGATAAGAATGTACTTTAGACCATTAACATAAGCTATCCTGGTAAAAACTATTCCACTACAGTTTACTGAACCATAACCTTCAGTGAGACATGATCAATTGTCAGCAAATACCACCCGAGGTCCTGGTTCCTCTACATATTTGTGCAGATATTCTTTCACACCAGTCATGCTCCTTGAACATCCACTATCTAGATGCCAAACTGACTCCCTGGCATGTCTCTGCACAAATAGTAAACTGTGTTAGTTTTTTCTAGGACCCCTCCTCTTGGAGGGCTTGGCTTTAATGGCCTTTTTAAAAGTCACAATTGATGCATGGTCAGTGGTGGTATGGACTGAGCTTCTACAGATTTTGCATTTGATTGCAGATGTGGACTCAGTAGACTGAGAGGATGACTTGGTGATTCCTCTTCTGGCCTGAATGACCTTTTCATGTCCTGAAGTGTCATGAGTGGGATCTCCACATATGTCACAACTAGGATCCATTAGAAAATCATCAGGAAGGTGGTCATTGAAGCCACAATGTGGGCAAGGTGAAAAAGGCTTAGCCTTTTGTTTCTGCTTTTGCTTAGAATCAGAGGGATACTTAAAAGCCTGTGCTTTAAAGTTTGCAACATTTGATGTGGCTGTATATGACAAGTGATCAGAAGTCCTGTGATCTTCCTTTTTGCATATCATGCAAAAGAGGATTCTATAACAATCATCAGTGGAATGATTTGTATAGTGACACAACTCACATCTTTGCTGAGGTTTTGAAGGTTTTGGTTTGGAGGTGCTTGAGGAAGCTGATTTGAGTTCCTTAATCTTAGATTGAGGAGGTTTTTCAGAAGATTTAATCTTCTCACTCAGCTTCCTGACAAGCTCAGCCAACTGATCATATTTTGAATCAGGGCTTTCAGTTTTTACCCCAGTAGTGACTGAAGTTGTCGAGTCATCAATAGGAACTGAGACTTCAAGTGTGGGTCTCTTCAGGATTGTTTTTCCCAATCCTGAGTTCTCCTTAGGAGAATGTTGAGGGTAGAATAATGGTGTAAGGTCTGAGCATGGTGTAGCTCCTTGAAGGACTTTCAGAGGTGGGAGTGGTGCATGTGATTCTGATTCAGACTCATTGACAGACTCAGTGTTACTGAGTTTATCAGTGAGTCCAAGCATATCTTTTATAGCCTGACTTTTAGGTTGCAAGATTTTCCTAGTCTCAAAGTTAGGTAACTTACTGACTGGTTTGTTTCTGACAACCCAATCACTAGATTTGGGTACCATTTCTTGTTCAAAAGATATGCCAGCTGGTATAAAGGCCTTTTCACTATGAATCTCACTGAGGGATTCAGTGAGTTCGTCTTCTCCTATGACTTTCTTGTTAGAACTAGGAATAAGACTGACAGTTTCATAGACTTTAGGATTCTTTTTAGTCCAGCTTTCAATGACAGCCTTTTCTTTGTTAAGTTCATTTTGAAGAGCTTGATTTTGTTTCAAAATCTCAGTGTTTTGAATTTGAAGTGTAACAGCTTCTAGCTTGGCTTGTTTTAAGATAAGCAATTCATCTCTACACTTATTTAATTCGTGAACAAGATTGTTATATTTTGAAAGCAAATTAAGTCTTTGCTCTTCAACAAACTTAAGATCAACATTAATGTAATTCAAGTAAGATTGCCAATCAGAATCATTATCCATAGAAAGTAAAATATTTACCTTTTTCATGGTGATGTTAACCCACTCCCCATTTCTTGCATGGCTTTTTCCAACAGCCAGCTGATCATTATCTGAAAGTGCCATCAGTGCACTGACTCTCACTTCTTCATCATCTGAGGAGACCTCTTCTTCATCCCAGTTATAGGCTTCAGCTACAAGAACCTTGTTCTTTGTTTGAACAGGTTTAGACGTTTGAGCAGCCTGAGACACTGAGGGATTGGCCTCAAGGAGAGCAAGTTTAGCTTTAGCTTTTCTATATTTAGTTTCAAAGTCTTTTTGACCATTTTGAACAGTTTTGTTTTGAAAATGTTGAGTAGACTAAAGCATTTTTGGTTGAAACTTGCTAGTTCCTGAAGAAGAACTATTACCAGAGAATTTATAAGATCATTCTGAGGTGGTTTTAGAAAAACAGTCTTTTGCAAAATGACCCTTTTTACCACATTTGAAACATTCAGTGGTTTCATTTGCTTTTGCTTTAGAAAAGTTTGACTGATTTCTTTTAATAAACCGTTTTGAATTAGCAAGGAGTGCCCTTTCTTGAAATTCTAAGTGTAAATCATTAAGGTACTCCTCACTGGTTCTCTCATCAGCCTCATCATCAGAATTCTATTGGAAATCCTGCACAACACCATTAGAATAAAAGGCAGTTGATATGGGTATGGTTGTCAGAGCCTTCTTGGTCTCAAGAGCTTTCTTTGAGTCAGGGTTTAAATGTGGTTAGCATTCCTGAGGCCCTGAGAGAAGTTTAACCACTTCTCAGGGAGACTGTTGACAAAGCCAACATTGATTTCATGCTTAGACAAAACTACACCATCATTTGATAGTTCATTTATCAAGGTTTTGTATCTGGTATAGGTCTGAGAGAGACTTTCAGAGTCTTTGGCCCTGAAAGTGTTATACTCAAGTTTCAGGTCCATAATCCTGTTTTCCTTGGTATCTGAGGGACCTTCAAAGCTATGAACCAAGTCAAGCCAAGTTTGTTTGGCTATAGTACAGCTAATGACTGATTCCATTGTATCGTTAGGAAGACATGATATAATGATGCTTTTCAGGCGTTGGTCTTGGTTAACCACCCTTCTCTCATCAATGGTCAACTGAGCTTCAGGTTTAGGTAGCCCTTCAGCAGTCTTAGGGACAAAGGGACCTTCATTGTTACATGTGATGTAGTATGGTTCCATACCAGTCAAGTGGCAAAGCATATGCTTTTTCCACTTACTAAATTTACCAGCTTCTAGTTTGGGAGCAAGAGCTGAATAGCTTCCTCCTTTTTTATCAACTAGCTGGGGCACATTAGTATCAGCCATGGTAGGATCTTGGTTTTAAAAACCTTTTGAGCACTCTTTAGTTTTGAAAGATTTTATAAACCAGAGGCTCTGATACCACTTGTTGTTCCCGTTACACAATTAGAATTAACTATAAAGTTAAGCTAATCATGTTCCATGACTGAGTAATGTAATGATTAACAAAGTAAAATAAGTAAAACGTAAAAGTTAAACACAAGAGTTTTTCAATGTTTAAATTCTTATTAGAACAAAAGAATCTATACCCAAGTGTTCGCGGAAAAAACACTTGGGATTGAAACGACAAAGTATGGTATGGTCTCCTCACTAAAATTAAGCTATGCTTAAGTGGCAACTATAAATGAACCACTGAGCCATCTCAGGGACTAGGTTGCTCTTTGGGGGAGAAAAGTAGTTTTGTGAATGTCTAAGCATTAAGTGCACAAAACTTATCCACTTTTCTCCCTTATGATCCTATTTATACACAAGTATAAAAGAGCACCCGTGACTGAAAAGACAAAAAGAATGACCTAACTAATCAGGACAAAATACTGATGTATTTTGTCCCTGTTACAAGAACCTATTTTGGGTATAAGACAAATATGTTTTCTGAGTAACAGTAATGACACTGCTCTTGTTCCCAAGCCTTTCAGGGAAAGTTTGACTTTGGCCTGATAAGGACTTCTCCTTATCTTTTCAAACTCTTCCCGCCTTGTCCTGCCTTTCTCTCAGACTTCAGGTTCTTCAGTCTTGGTCTTTAATCTTCACACTTATAGTTGTTGAGGAGACTGGGGTTCAGTGAGCTATTGTCATCACTCACTAAACCCATTATCTTCTTCTTTGACTTAGGTGACACTCAGGGAGTTCCGCCTCACTAAATGGTAAATCCTTCTTCTTAGACTCATCCTAAGTATCCTGAAGATAACTCACTGAGTGACTGTTCACTCAGTGACCTGAGAGAGTTCAAAGTTATGACACTTGGGCTAATTTGTATTCAAATCTTTGTTTTAGGACGCTTGGGTACTGAATGAACCCAACACTAAGATGCCTCAAAACTATACTGATGTACACTATGTCTAACTACTGGAAGTCTCATCCATGGGTCATGTGAGCTCTGAAATCTGATCCAGAAGCCTCTACTTGTCGGTCTGCTGCTGGACCTGCATGTCCTCAACGAGGTTCTCTAATGTATCGGCTTTGCGGCGCGCTTGTAGAACTTCCTCAACCTGCCTCTGCCTCTCCCATTGTAAAACTGTCATGTGGGAGCGTGTCTCGAACATCTATGACTGAATCCTCATCAGACCATCCTGAAGGTCCATTTTATCGGATACGAGGTCATGTAGGGTGCCGTCGACCGTCTCGGGGCGGTCGAGTGGTGCTCTGTCAACGATGCTCAGAAGTGCATCGATCTGCTCCTCATGACGCTCCAGTCGCGTCATGATGGTAGAAGGAGTAGGTGTGCGGGCAACTGCTGCCCTGGAGCTCTCTCCAGTCTTGAAGACTCGAGCTGGAGGGGTAAAACCTGGTGGGAACTGTAATGATGAGGAGGATTAATGACTGGGACCTACTATGCGAGCCCGGCTCTAAGAGGGTAAATCCTCCTCTGGAGTCGGCTCCCGTTGGTGGGGAGCAAACGGGTATGATTAGGTGAGTAGGTCAAACAAGTGGTCGGGTCTAACCAACGGTGGAGGGGGTGATGATAGTAGTGGTGGCAATGTATATTGATGCTCAGGAGGTAATGGTGGTGTCATCCTGATCATATCCAATGGTGAAGTAGGGGATAGAGGTGGTGATGGTGGTATAATCGGAAATATGGGTAATCGTACCCTCTTGCGAGGTGTATGCATCATGATAGGGCCATTGGGATGTCTCCGGAATGGTGTCATAAATGGTTCGGGCTCATAGGGTTGTAAGATCCTGACTCGTTTGCGCCGGACTACCGGTGCAGGTGGGGGTGGTGGTGTAGGTAATGGAGTCTCTGAATCTTCTGCAGGCAGCCACTGCTGAGTCTGCATATACTAATCACTGTTTGGTTGTTTGATTCAGAAAGACCTATTTGGTGTTTAGTTTCGATCATGTTTTGATTTTTGTGTTGCTATTATGATTTTTTCCCTGTTAGTATTCCATTGTTTTTTTAGGTTTATACAGATTTTGGAGAATATGGGTTTAGGACTGAGTATCTTAGTTGTAAGATTAAGGCAAGTGTGATCATCAGATGATTTGGAGAATATGGGTTTAGTAATGAGTATCTTAGTTGTAAGATTAAGGTATATAACGCCCTAGAATTCGGATTAACATTTTAATTATCTACTTTAATTATACCATAAATTAAATAAATAAATAGTAATATAAATATAACATTGGGCCAATTGTTTTAAATATATATAAGGTTTTGGACTAATTTTGTTACTTACCAAATCCAAGCCTAACTATAATTGATCCAACCCAAAAGAAAAAATAATAATAATAAAAGTGAAAAAAAAATACGGTTCTCCTGGAAAAAAAAATGAAGAGGGAAGGAGAAAACCTTAGCCTCCATAATTGTTTGTCATCAAGAACTCAAGATCAAGATTTGGGATAATCCCGCGAAGGTTTGGTATGAGTAATCACTTATTTTCTTAAACATCTTTTGTTTTTAAATTTTTTATGTAACTAAAATTGATGGATATGATTAAGGTTTATTAAAATTCCAGTAATTAAGTATGTTTGATCCTTAAAATATAATTAGGGATGTGTTAGAGGTTTTATCTTGCGTTGATTAGGGTTAGAATTTTGTTTGTGATGCTGTCCAGAAATTAGGTTGGATTGATGGATGTATAAATTGATTATGACAACGTGTTTTTGCATGATTCTTGAGCCTAAAACTAAGTTCAGGTTATGTAATATCTACATATAAAACTTCATAATTTTTTGAGGTCGGGAGAGGACTTTTTGATTTTTATAACATTAGATGTCAATCCTGACTTTAGGAGTCTGGAAATTCAGTTGGTGTTTTTGAATTTTAATTTCCAAACGGTGAGGAATTAGGAGGTCTCCTTTACAAATAGAATATCTAGGATATATGGGACTTACTCAAATTTTTATAATTTTTTATGAATGGTTCTCATGGTGTAGCAAAATGCAAACTTTCTGGGTGTCTGTGCAGTCATCTTTCTAGGCAGGTATGGAAAAATGATTTTTGAAAGGGTATTATCACTTTGAAATAAAATATAAGAAAATTACAGTAGGTGTTCAACATGTATAGGCATCTGTGATAAAAATCTTAGCTTCCTAGGAGACACTTAAGTATGGTTTAAAATTCATAAAAATCAGGACCAGAATAAGATAAAATCTGAATTATATTATAAGTTAAGGATTTAGTGTAACCTAACCCCATTTAATGTGTTTTGACCTAAATAACATTTGTAACGTTAATGCGGATACTTTTGGTCATTTGTTATCCTAATTTTTGATAATGAAACCCTAAGTTGTTAAATTGTGAAATGCGACCCGAGGTTGGAAAATTATTGAATCTGGAAATTTACTAATGATGGAAACTTGCTAATTATGAAAAGTTACTAATTTAGGAAAGTTGCTAATTATAGAAAGTTACTAATTTGGGCAAGTTACTTAATACGGAAAACTCACTTAATTCGGAAAGTTACTAAATTGGGAAAGTTACTAAATATGGAAAGTTACTAAAAATAAAAAGTTTCTAAAAATAGAAAGAAACCCTAAATATGGAATCTGAATAACCATAAGCAGTAAACTTGTAAAATGAGCTTATAAGTAATATGTGATCATTAATTTGTATAGGTTCTGTGAAGAAGGAGTAGTTCCTATTCCGAGTGCTTTCCTATTTTGTTTGAGTTGCTTTGCATAAGGTACAGATATTCTACCCTTTCTCAGTAAGGGTGTCTTCTCTCATGACTTTTCGATCCTTGACTTTGATTCGTTGCTTTGCTATGATTCCGTTGATATGAGCCTTTGCTATGATTCCCTTGATATGATCTGTTTGGATATGATATGATTATGGATATGCTTTGATATGATATGTTCTGTTTAATGCCCGAGCTAACTAGCCATGGAGGTACCATGGCCATGTCATTGAGGCACCAATGGCATGACACTTTCTGTGGAGGTGTGATTGATCCACGGCGTCCCCATTTGATATGATTTGATATGATATGAGATCTCTTGGCCATTTTGATATATGTGTATACTGTCTAGTACATGGTACATATATGATTTATTTTGTGGGGGGCGTATGGATGCATCCTAGGTATATGTGATTTGATATGATTATGATATGATTTGGTGAATGGCTTGTGTGTGCCCTACACCCCACTTACTATTTAGTACTTAGAGGCCTCCCCTCTACGTACACTTATGATTTGGTATGATATGTATACGTGATTATGTGGTCTATTCGAGTGTCTCGTTTAGACAGGCTCGTGGCTATCCTATGTGATTTTTTAGTCTATTCGAGTGTCTCATTTAGACGCGTTCGTTGGCCTTTCTTATTTGATTCTTTGATTCCTTATGATTATCTTATTCGTATTATCTCATGATATCTCACTTCATTTGACTCATTTGACTTATGATATTTGTTCAGTTGATCTTCGATCTCTTAGTCTTTTGACAGATGATATTCGTTTCATCATAAGCTTATGTTTCCTTTTCCTATACTTATATATGATTTTATTATTCGTTTGTTATGTATATCTGTTCAGTAGGCTTTTTAAGATTAGCCGCATTTCTTTTCCTGCGACATGTTTTAGGTTTGGAAGCTGGGTTTGAGTGAAGAGTGCGTAGGAGCTCTTAGCGGACTACCCTGACGATAGGCACCCATTTGCTTCTGGATTAGATTTGGATTCATTTTCAGTTAGATTAGTTTGGATTTGTATTTGGCTTTGGAACTCATTATTTATATATGTTAGCATTTCATTATTACCTTAGACTACCTTTGTAACTATTATGTTTATAAGTCTTCCGCTTGCGTTTGTATGTTCTGATTGACTCCATAATGTGGCATCCTGACCAATGTCGGGTTGGGGTGTTACAATTATGGTATCAGAGCCCAAGTTTCGACTTGTAGTACATAAGTTATGGCCTGTGCAGATTTGGACCCTTTGGTTTGCACTGTAGGAGCTTATGGAACAACCCTTGAAACTTTGCCTTAGGTTTCCCCTACAGAAACTTTAGTTATGACCGGTGAGGATTGGGTAGATTATGCGATAAGGCATTGGTTAGTTATCTTTCTTCCGTACCACTCTAATTTATGCCTCTGCTTTCAGTTAAGCCCTTATAAGATCATTCGTTCTAGAGATTTAGAAAATTTAGCAAGATACGCAACACAAGTTTAGTGACCGGATAAGTTTAGAATGCTTTGAGAATTTTGTAGAAGTGCCTTATAGGTTTCGCTTTCTGAGGTCATCACATTCTTTCGAACTTCGATCTGGATACATTTGTGATTCATTTAGATACCTTTCGTTCGTTCAGAGGATTCTGATATATATTAATTCGATATGTTCGACACATTCTGTAGTTTCTCTTTCTTTTGTTAAGCATATTAAGGTTCCATCTGCACTATTAGATTTTGCCCTACCTAGTTCCATCTCTATGAGAAATCTTGTGATTATCTGTCACGAGTATCGGAATACTTTAGTACGTCTTGAAGATATCTGAAGATAAGTTTTGTCTTGATAATCTAATTCCTATGAGAATGTTTAATTCGGTATTATTCTGAATATGGATTTGTTGACTGAGCATCAAGATGCTAACAACAGTCATATTAGATTTGTCATCTTCGGCGATTTGAGAAACTCAAAATTTTGTACCATGGTTTCCAACCTGGTAAACAATTATGATCACCTTTGCTTTGAAAACTCATACGTTAATCCTTCGCAGTTATAAAGATACTTCGTTTGATGAAACTCGCCTTGAGAGTTATTCAGTGTTTGAAATTTCGCAGTGTGTTCCTGGTTTAACTATCAAGATTTCCATCTGATTGAGAAGATGTTTTGATCTAGTTATGAGAATTTGTTTAGTCATGACTCGAGGTAGACTGTTATTACAATAAAGGAATGTGTATATGATGCAAGTATTATGACGCCTGGCCAACGTGATAATAGTTACATCATATAACTTGAACTTATTAGGATCATAGGAGATCTTGATCAGTGCCTGAGATCAGTAAGTTGGTTGATTCAGAAACTCTATTCGTATAAGAGCAACGTTTTGCCTAAGTTTGAAACTCCGAATCTTATGACATCAGTGAATGGAAAAAAATTGAAGGACCAACTTTCAGAAAGTGGCTTTATCCGTCTGAGTATGTATATGTGGTGAACTCCAGTTTTATTCGTAAAGAAGAATGATTATAGTATGAGGTTGTGTATTGAGTTCGGGAAGCTGATTAGTATAAAGGTTAGAACCATTATCTGTTACCTCGAATCGACGATTTCATTAATCAACTTCAGGGTGTGAAGTTTTTCTCAGTGATTGAGTTTGAATATGATTATTTTCAGTTATGTTTAAAAGAGTGAGATATTCCTAGAATTGCTTTCTGTATTTGTTTTGATCTCTATGAGTATCGTGATGCCAATTGTATTGGCCACTGCATTGATTGTTCTTATGGACTTGTTGAATCGTTTCTTTCATGAATATTTGGACAATTTGTCATAGTATGACATATTGGTATATTCAGAGATGAAAGAGAAACACGGAAATCATCTTCGTATTTTGTGTTGAGATTTCTACGTCAAAAGAAGCTATATGTTATATTCTCGAAGAGCAAATTTTGGTTGGGATGAAGAATGAGAGGAGAATTTTGAAAAGCTGAAAAGAGATTTGTTTCTACTCAAGAAGGAGATTTAGCTATGTCCTTATGCAACACGGGAAGATTGTTGGTTATGCATCAATACAGCAAGAACCGTAGGAAGTGAATTATCCGACGCATGATTTGGAAGTGATATGTGACGAACATGAAGGAGCTCAGGAGCAAGACGGTGGAATATAATCTAGGTTAAGAGACTTGAAGGGAACTGTTTCAATTGAAGCACGCAGTTCTAATTGCTCTATTCATCCTAGTTGTACTAATATGTATAGAGACTTGAAGTAGAAATTTTGATGGAATGGTATAAAGACAGTGGTGACTACATTGATGGCGAAGTGTTTAGTATGTCGACTGGTTAAGACTCAGCATCAGCGTACAAGTAGTTTTCCTTAATTTTGAATGTTCGTATGTGGATGTGGGATTAAACTTTTAGGAAACTTTGTAACGGGATTTTCGCGCATATTTAGGAAGGACAACCTGAATTGAGTTGTAGTGGATCATTTGACTAGGTCGGCTCACTTGGAAGATTGGCAAGGATTTCTTTCGGCAAAAGATTATTCAAGCTACATGGCGCACCTGCAGTGATCGTGTCAGAGATTCGCGTTTTTACTTCACATTCCTAGGAAGAGCTACTGAAGGCTTGAGGAACCAGACTCAAGTTTAGTAATGCTTTGCACCTCCAGACTAATGGATAAGCGGAACAACCATTCGAGCTTGGAAGATGTGTTGAGCAGGAAATTTGACAAGTGTTAGTTCTGTTTGTGTTTGCTCACTAAGATAGATGGCATGCAAGTGACAAGAGTTTTCCCTTTCGGTGTTTTGTATGAACAGAGATGAAGAACCCCTTTTAGTTAAATTAGGTCGAGGAGCTGTTTATTAAAGGTTCGGAGTTGATTACAGTGACTAATGGGCTAGTTATCATTGTGGAAAGGAAATTTTGAACTTTAGACCGGGAATTTGTTTGTTTCGTATGATGTTTCCGTACGGAAGATTTAGAGGTTTTGGCATATAAAGGATTAAGATTTAGATTCGCGATACGTTAGACCTTAGATTCATTCTTATCCGTACGATTATCCTACCTATTCCGTTATGCCTTCTGATATGTTTTGATATTCCGATATGTGCTTAGTTGATCGTCGATATTAATATATTACTCACCTCTTTATAAAACTCTTGATACGTTTGATGGTTCGGTATGTGCTTCTCTGATTATTAGCAAGTTCCTTAGTTCATTCAGAATCTGGATAGAGTTGATGATGTTTTATTGCTTAGCACTACCTCCGTATTTACCTCATGTGTATAGGTGTTCATGTATCTCTTTGTGAGATTACATCTGTCATCTGCTACGTATTTGTTTTGTATTTGTTGGATCAAATTTGTTATAATTTGTGTTCTATTCGAGAACCTGGGGCTATCCTAGTTGTTGGGATCGAGTCATGAGAAATAAAACTATTCCGTTTGTGAAGATTCTTTTGGAAGAACCTCTCCGAGCGTAAGGCTATTTAATTTCATTTCTTTTCGTGATTTGATACGTTTCCGTTTGATCTTTCTACTTCAATTTCGAGGACGAAATTTTCTTTTTAGAGGGGAAGAATTATAACGCCCTAGAATTCGGATTAACATTTTAATTATCTACTTTAATTATACCATAAGTTAAATAAATAAATAGTAATATAAATATAACATTGGGCCAATTGTTTTAAATATATATAAGGTTTTGGGCTAATTTTGTTACTTACCAAATCCAAGCCTAACTATAATTGATCCAACCCAAAAGAAAATAATAATAATAATAAAAGTGAAAAAAAAATACGGTTCTCCTGGAAAAAAAAATGAAGAGGGAAGGAGAAAACCCTAGCCTCCATAATTGTTTGTCATCAAGAACTCAAGATCAAGATTCGTGATAATCCCGCGAAGGTTTGGTATGATTAATCACTTATTTTCTTAAACATCTTTTGTTTTTAAATTTTTTATGTAACTAAAATTGATGGATATGATTAGGGTTTATTAAAATTCCAGTAATTAAGTATGTTTGATCCTTAAAACATAATTAGGGATGTGTTAGAGGTTTTATCTTGCGTTGGTTAGGGTTAGAATTTTGTTTGTGATGCCGTCCAGAAATTGGGTCGGATTGATGGATGTATAAATTGATGATGACATTGTGTTTTTGCATGATTCTTGAGCCTAAAACTAAGTTTAGGTTATGTACTATCTACATATAAAATTTCATAGTTTTTGGAGGTCGGGAAGAGGACTTTTTGATTTTTATAACATTAGATGTCAATCCTAGTTTAGGAGTCTGAAAATTCATCTGGTGTTTTTGAATTTTATTTTCCAAACGGTGAGGAATTAGGAGGTCTCCTTTTACATGTAGAATATTTAGGATATCAGGGACTTACTGGAATTTTTATAAATTATGCTGAATGGTTCTCATGGGGTAGCCAAATGCAAACTTTCTGGGTGTTTGTGCAGTCATCTTTCTGGGTAGGTCTGGAAAAACGATTTTTGAAAGGGTATTATCACTTTGAAATAAAATCTAATAAAATTAAAGTAGGTTTTTAACATGTATAGACATCTGTGATAAAAATATTAGCTTCCCAGGAGCCACTTAAGTATGGTTTAAAATTCATAGAAATCAGGACCTGAATAAGATAAAATCTGAACTATATTATAAGTTAAGGATTTAGTGTAACCTAACCCCATTTAATGTGTTTTGACCTAAATAACATTTGTAATGTTAATGCGGATACTTTTGGTCATATGTTAACCTAATTTTTGATAATGAAACCCTAAGTTGTTAAATTGTGAAGTGCGACCCGAGAAACTTACTGAATCTGGAAACTTACTAATGATGGAAACTTGCTAATTATGGAAAGTTACTAATTTATGAAAGTTGCTAATTATAGAAAGTTACTAATTTGGGCAAGTTACTTAATTTGGGAAACTCACTTAATTCGGAAAGTTACTAAATTGGGAAAGATACGAAATATGAAAAGTTACTAAAAATGGAAAGTTTCTAAAAATAGAAAGAAACCCTAAATATGGAATCTGAATAACCATAAGCAGTAAACTTGTAAAATGAGCTTATAAGTAATATGTGATCATTAATTTGTATAGGTTCTGTGAAGAAGGAGTAGTTCCTATTCCGAGTTCTTTCCTATTTTTTTTGAATTGCTTTGCATAAGGTAAAGATATTCTACCCTTTCTCAGTAAGGGTGTCTTCTCTCATGACTTTTCGATCCTTGAATTTAATTCGTTGCTTTGCTAAGATTCCGTTGATATGAGCCTTTGCTATGATTCCCTTGATATGATCTGTTCGGATATGATATGATTATGGATATGCTTTGATATAATATGTTTTGTTCAGTGCCCGAGCTAACTAACCATGGAGGTACCATGGCCATGTCATTGAGGCACCAATGGCATGACACTTTCTGTGGAGGTGTGATTGATCCACGGCGTCCCCATTTGATATGATTTGATATGATTTATTGAGATTAGGGATTTGAGCAATCTTAAGTATCGTAGTCGTGGATTCGGCTATGTATTTATGATTTTGTCGCCCTTTTTGATATAATATTATTGGTAAAGATTACTTGGTCCTATCTTTAGCCTATTCGAGTTAAGGATTTGAGCAATTGCAAGTATCGTGTTCGTGGATTCGATCATGTCTTTGTGATTTTGTCGCCTTTTCTGGAATTTGAGATCGATAGAGATTAAGAAGAATGATTAACCCTTAACCTACAAACCCTTTTTACCGCTTTAGACTTGTTATTCCTTGGCTTTAGTGGGGGAGATGCGTATACTTGCCAAGCTTATGATAGAATATTCGTCACGACTGGACAGTTAAACGATTAGATTTGCTTTTATCAAAATATTTTATTTTATTTCTAATTCGTTAAGTGTTTGGTTGTGTGATTATGACAAAACGAATACATGCTTAAATATAAAAATAAATCCTAATATCTTTTAGGATACATTTTCATAAGATTAATTCTAAGGTTTACTTGGGGACAAGTAAAGTTCAAGTGGGGGGATATTTGATGAACTCAAATAAGTACATTTTATTACCATCATTTATCCTATTTATTTGACTTGTTTTATTATATTATATATGAGAATTGATACGTTAATGTTTACTTTTGTAATTCTCAGGTAAAAACAAGCATTATGTGAAACTTGGCGATTTTGGACTAATTATGGAGCAAAACAAGCAAGATGTTAAGAGTCTACTGAAATGTACAAGATCAAGATCATTCTGCTCCAGATACGCCGCATCCTACTTCTTACATACGGCGCATCACTATCAAGATTTCACAAGTTATGATCTAAGACAGCAAAGGACATGCGCCGCATACAAGAATGGAGTTACGCCGCATCTTCTGGCGGTGTACGAATATTCCTGAATATATTAATCTTGGACCCCACGCGAAGTTAAGTCGATGCGCCGCATCTACTTATCCTATGCGCCACATCTAGCCCTCAGACAGAAACTATAAATACCCCAAGGCCAGACGAATTTCGAGAGCCTAATACACAAGAAGACAGAAGAAACCCTAGGCCGAATTTAGACGTGTTAGCAGCACAAGACTCACCTTGAACGAAGATACAAGAGCTGTAAGAAGGTCCTTCATGTATTCAATTCATTAAGTAGTTTTGTTTTATTGTATTAGTACACTTTAATTCATCAGGATTGATGGGCCGATTCCATGTGACTACGAAAAACCATGGGCACCCCTTAAAATTGCTTTCACATTAATTAAAGTTTATATGTTGATGTCTTTGGTGACATTTATTAGTGCATTGATAACCTCTGTGTCTAGCTGAGCATTGCTTGGGTCGCCATGCCCCTTCCTCGCCTATTTAAGAGACGCTAAATAAATAGGATAGACATAAGTAATCATTAAGGGTTTACTCGCCGATAAGATTAGAGCCAACGAGAAAGGGTTAATTATATACACTTCATATAAAACTAGCAATAAAACAAGTGACAAGCTACTTAATCATCAGGACATGTCTTCTTATTGTCTCGAGTATCTATCTGTGTACGTGTGTGCTAATCGCTGATTCGTGCTCATTAGTTTAGTTTATTATTTAATCATAACCAAACCGTGCCAGTCTCTCAGGCTGAACCCCCTTGCGTTAGATTAGGTTGTATGACTAACTTAAGATATTAAAATACTGATTAGAATAACTAGATAATACGTTCCACTCTTAGTGATCGACACTCTACTTACCATTATATTCATACTGACCGGGTACACTGCTCGTTAAAGTGTGTGTTATTGATAAGTCGGCTAAATATAAATTTAAAACTTGAATACTGCTAAAACCACAATGACATCACGCGCGCACCAAGTCTTTGGAGCCACTGCCGTGGTTATAAAAATTAGAGCAATACACACGCACATCAATGTCTGATGATGAGGTGCTAATGTGTGACACTGTAGTGATGGTACTGTAATAACCCCGAAAGTAGTAAGTGTAAGTCATCAATAAAATCAAGTATGTGAAAGTCAATGTGAAATAATCTTGTTAAGCAATACTTTAAACATGGTGTTGTGAAATATGTAGGCACAGATGGCGTAAAGTGGTATGGTGTAAAGTGATTCATTTTGAAAGTGTAGTTATAGTCCAATGTTTTAAAAACAATTGGTTCTCTATAACTATGTCTCTGATGCCAATCTGTAACACCCCCTAAATTTTGAGTTAACAGCGGAAGACTTAATCGGGGTATTACGGGGAGGATCATAGTCATAATCATAGAAAATGACTCAAAAGAAGCGTTTTGAAAGTTATTGTCATTCATTTAATAATTCGGATACAAAAAGGAAATTTCAATATTGTAATATCTCACAAAAGGTGTAGTAGTTTGAAATGAATGATAGAATTTATTTAACATTAAAAATCATCAGTTTAATGCCCACTCCGTGCCTTGAATGCTCCGTTAATTATCTGAGATAAACATGCTAAAAGTCAACAAAATTGTTGAGTGAAATCATAGTGTTTGTAATTGTAATCAGTTTGAAAACAAGTCTATAATTGCATTTGAATTACAATCATATTTGAAATAGTAATATTGCAGTTGGATATATTGCCCTAAGTCTCATGACACGCAAACGTTAACAGTTTACCGTGAAACGGTGTGAACACACCAAATTAATGGTGTGAGTTATGGCCCTCGTGTTGGAGATTGCCATCTTCCTATTTCCTTCAAATAAAGTGCATTTGACTAATCCGGCTAGCAACTAAGGCTATCCATCCGGCACTAGTTCAAATAGGCAGTCAGCCTCCAATAGATCTATTCACTATATTCGCGTTCACTCGCAAGTGATTAATGGTTCATGATGTGAGGGGCTTTTGGCAATAGTGTAACTTAGGCAATATCAATCAGGTGTAGCATACAGAAAATACTTGTGTTCTATTTTGTAGCATGTATCTCCCCACGTATTTGAAAGTATGTGAAAGATAAAAGTGGGACTATGAACTCACCTTGAATGTAACTGGCAAAGGTGAAATGTGAAATCAAGTGAGTTAAGGGAACGACTCCAACACACGACCTGAATAATAGGGAAGTCTGAGATTTCGATAGTTTTGGCTTAATACGAATAATGATTGTGAAAAATGCATCGGATAACGAAATGGTTCGTGATGTGAATGGGTGATATGCTTAAAATGCTTAAAGTTCAAAAATAATATTATACATAATATTATCTTGTTTTTATGTAATTGAATCCATAAATATCGTTTCCTCGAAAGTGGTTGAATGATACGTTAAGTTTATTTGTTAGAATTCGTTATATAAATATATAAACGTAACGCGATTTGAATATGTTATACGAATTGTAAAAATGCCCTTTTTGCTTGAAAATGGGTAAAACATGTAATGGAAATATGTATGAAACAATGTTACTGAATGGTCCCTGAACTTATACGAAATTTACACTTTCCACCCTAACGGAGTAACTTTTGCACCGTTAGTCCCTAGTTAGAAAATAATTACATTTTTAGTCCAAAAAGGTTCCAATTAGACTTTTTATGACTTCTGTTTACTGGATGAACAATTTCTACCCATAAGTTATGAAAATGACAGTTTAACCACAGATTATGTAAAAGTTACAATATTAACCCGATTTGTAATATGTTTTGCAATTTAAGTCCAAAAATCACAAAAATTGTATATTAAGTTTTCTGAGAGTTCAAATAGCTTATTTGAGTTTTATGAAACTGCTTATTAGTTAAAAGTGCTTATTTAGTGCTTATTGGGCCTTAACGTGTACAAAACAGGCCCATTAAGAAAATGTTATCCAATGAGTTTCCGAATGTTTGGGCCTGATTTTGGGCTTATTTAATAGCCTCATTAATATAGCGAAAAAGCTTATTGGACTGCTTATTCATAACAGCTTATTATGAGCTTAATGGGCTTAAAAGCCCACTCGACAATTAAGTGAGTTTTGTAACTGTTTCGACATAGCGATTACTTTGAAGTTATAAAAGGACTTTTTAGAGCTTATCAAATGAGCTTATCTTAACAACTTATTAGTTGGGGTTGTAGAGAAATGAGTCAAGCCTTTTAATCGATATGTTGTTCGATTGGATTTGTTTTAATGGGGTTATTTCTTAGTGACAAAACAACAAGGTCCATTATGGTTCTTATAACATATGAAACGTACGATATGTAATATGTGTTAGAAACATGTCTCGTTAAGCATTAAAATGGAGAAATAAATGTCGAATAAATGTATAACATGGTTTTCTAGCCATCCATTGAGTAGGAGGTCATATATAATCGTAATATAAATGACAAGAACTTGAAAATAATAAAGGAAACTTAAATATGGATCGAATGAAATACAGAAACTATGCATGAATTATTGAAAACTTGAATAAGTTTAGGAAGTGATTTCGTTAGACTTACTACACAAAAAAGGTGGTGTGGTATACGTTGAAAAGGATTAGAACTCATATAGAAATCACGTAATTTGCTAGGATGATAACAAAGGAATCGAGAGCAATGTTTACGACTTGAAAAATGGATTCGAATGGCTCGAACTTGCTTCCTGCTTCTTAAGGCTCGGATTAGAGAGTAAAAGACTTAGAGAATTTGTGTGAAATGTATGTTTAAGTGTGAATGGGAGTTGTGTGTATACTTAGCCGTATATATGCATGTATATGGCATGTATTAGTCGAGTATATTGTATTATATTGGACTCAACTTGTTGTTGATTGGATGTTTTGCAGAGATTTAGATAGGATTTATGATATGTACTCGAGTTTATAGATATTAGGAAGGGAGGTTGAGTGTTGCTCGGTTATAAATCAAGTTGCATGTGTATGTATTTATTCGACTAGCCAAAGGGTCCAAACAACATATTTAGCATGACCAAATAAGGACTTAGGAAATCATTTTCGACTAGGAATGATACAATGCCTTCGGCAAAAATTAGTTTTGTCGAATTGAGTTTTTACTTGGATGAACTTGTACCCGTGTCGAGTGAGGTTTACTTTGAGCCTTGTTTATGTACCAAACGTTCGATCTAGAAAGTAAGATTTGTCACTCTCGAATCCTTGAAGTATGAAGAATTGATCCATGTAAAAAGTTGTATAGGTTGTGTGTTGAAATTTCATGATATCGAGACCAAGTGTTTGTGTGTTAGACCGAGTGAAATATTAGAAAAAATGAAAATTGGGTTGGGCTTGAATAGTAACAGGCTCAAAATTGGGCCAAGAATAGTAATGTGGATCCGTTTGGTTGTTTATTAGTATAAGTGATTGTCGTTGTCCGTGTGTGAGCTCGTTTCAATGTATTTATGAATCACGTATCAACGTGTTTGAATTATTATAATGTGATAAACAAAATTTTCAAATTTTGCTCGTAAAAATGGTTAATTGAACTGTAATGGTAATTAATACTGGATTAACATTTACAGGTTGCTAAAATGATAAAGTTGTTCAGATGTGTAAGGCAGCATAGAGTATTGGCTACCGAACCCGAAAAAGTGAGAATGTGATGATACTGATTGTGCGGATGAAGGTGTCGGAGGGTTTGGCGAAGATGATGAGTTGGGTTGCGACATGTTGAGGAGGTTGTTGAAAAACAAATCATTATTAGGATATTGAGACATTTGGTTTAGTAGTTAGTATGTGAAAATATAAAAGTGAGAATGGAAGTAAAATGTTTGTGTGTAATAGGGTTTATATAAGTGTGTAAAAGTGATCGTGTTAGTTTTAAAATAAAATTGAAAAATAGCCGTTTATAGCTGTCGTGTTCGAAATTCTTTTTATATACACAACCAATGCATGCTGGCAGGTTAACACACATCCCAACGCCGTTGGAAATGGTGTTGGGGCAGTATGGTAACGCCGACAATGTTGGTGCCAACTAGGCATAACGCTGAGCTCGACGTTACCACTCATATTGCTCTTATAAGAGAAATCTTCTTTTTCATTTATCAACTTTATCATCATACACTACCACAAAAATTGGCTTTTAGACCGGTTATAAAGCATTTTTAAACCGGTTACAAGGGGGGTTTAAATGGGGGGAGGTCCAAAAGGTTATTAGACATTTAGACCGGGTGGACCACCGGTCTAAAAGGGACATATAGACGGGTGCTATAACCGGTTTAAAAGACTTTTCCACCGGTCTAAATATGTATTATTGGGCAAAGAAGGTTTGGAATTTGCATTTTTAGACCGGTGTATCAACCGGTCTAAATATCCATTGTTCTTTTGAAAAAAAAAATAAATTGGGGCTGTTTGGGTTTGCTTATCATCATTAAGCAATCCCAAACAGCCCCCATTAGTGTATTCAATAAGCAATCCAGTAGCTTCAATATAACTATATAAGCAATCCGAAACAATCATTCATTTCAATAATATCAAGTTCTAGACAAGCAAACTACATCATTCATATGTATACATGTTTAATTAATCCACACCTCTAAATGAAATGTATCGTACATGAAATGTATCGTACATGTTTAACAGCTGCAATTGGTTTTGCTATTGCGTTACCAGCATTGCCATTTTGAAAGTATGGTGACACCTTTACCTTCGTTGTCTTCTTTGTCTTCATCTTTCAATCATTGACACAAGCCACATCTAGTTTTACTACTGTCTTCGGGGAGAAGTAAGGCGACAGCTTCTTTGCCTTAGCCTTGGCTTCCACCTTCACCTTCTGATCACCAACAAAGCCTTCATCCTCAGTTCTGAAACTCTTGTTTTAGATCAGCTATAACAGGCAATCCACAATATGAAAATGCCAAATGACAAGAAACCACTTAAGCCTTCATGGCTGTTCCAGATCCAACTTAACTTTGCTGTAATAACTAATGCTTGTCAAAATTATTTTGATGAATTTCAACCCAAATTTAATTTGGTAACTATACGTAAATAATAATGAACTAGATAATATGATTCCCTAAAGGTTGTATGCCATATGCCATAGCATAATTTCTTAGCTAATCAAGAACAGTAGGAGGTCAAAAAACCTGGGAGGCAAATGCGTTGAAGCTTATAATGGGTCCAGCAATATAGAGAGGTGCGTATAGCAAATAACATAGGTATGTAAATATAAAAGAGAATTCTGTGAGCAATACAAAGAAGAAAAGATAGGTTGAACACCCAAAGTACAAATGGGAAGTATTTTGTTCGCCCAAGTATCTGCATCACAAAAACCAATAAAGAATTGCAAATTATTTGTTGATATGAAACGGAGGCACGAACTTCTAAATTAGTAAAACCATTAAGCGATGTTATCTGATTGTACCTTAACCAAAAAGTAATTGGCTGATGCGATTGAGAGGATAAAAATGATGCTGCATTTGGATGAAATATGTTAGACCAAAACCACTACAGTGAAATCTGTGTGCCAATATCATACATAAAACCTACAGCCAAAAAATTTCCGCACTTGACTTTTAAGTGAGCAGAAATAAGAGTACTTTACATGGGAGTAAAATAGTTCACAATATCACATAAACACTATATTTACAACAATCTAAATTATTAATTCTTCTTTATACAACAATTATCATGTTTCCTTGTAATCTTTAAGTAACCATGACAAAAAGCCAAACTCTGCTTCACAATACTCCATTTATAAATCAAATTAAAGAGAAACACTTAAGTAAATAGATGAGTAGAAGATACCAAAGCGTAATCTTTGTACATCCTTGTGGCTAGAGATCAATGCATAAACCGGATGCCAGCCCCTCAAACTACAATAAACAGCATACCATAGTAGGAAATCAAATTAAGAATTAAGCAAAAAACAATCCTAGGATATTACATTCAGTAGCAAACATCAGCACATAACAAGCAGTCCCAATCTTTGTTTGTCAACATTATCTTTGCAAATAGGTTGTCATACACCATTTGGCCACATTAGTAACTATATACAACGAGCAAACATGAATAACGCTGAATCATTGATATGTTGGCTGTCAAGTGCCAACAAGACATGTATTATGAAAGCCACATAGTTAAAACTTAATAACGTGAAACAACTAATCGAATCAATATAAAAAAGCCTATCAACAATCGAATCAATAATAACTTGTCATACACCATTCAAGCCATATGAATATTCAATACTTCAGATTACATGGGACATTAATCCAAAAAAATACACAAGTATGCACTTTAAGTCTTTAATATTTAACAGAACAAGCTAAAAACTTTTATTATAAGTAAAAACATGTAATCTTGAAAATTAATCAGTAAATAAGAATATAATACAAGAGACTACCTTGTAAATTAGCTTATTTGTAGAAAAAAACATGTTCCAAGCTCATATAGATTGGGGCTTTCATGAACCCTAAATCCTAAAATCATATAAACAAGAAATTGACTCATGACCACCTCAAATTGATGATTAATTAAGGAATAGTAACACATAAAGTACCTGATATTTGACTTGATTTCACGTGTCACGATGGTGAATCGCTATGGTCTGTGGTGGGTGAGGATGCAACCGACGACTGGCAAGGATCGATGGCAGTGATGTCGACGACCGAGAGAAAGAGGATGTGAGATAAGATGAAGATGCTAGGGTTGGGCTATGTGAGGTAGATAATAGATGAATGGATGGAAAATTTGATTTTTGTGGAAATTTAGGGCGGGATAACTGAAAATGTTTAGAGGGCGATTTAATTTTTTTTAAGAGGATTGATTATTTAGACTGGTGCATATTAAAGGAACCGGTCTGAATACTCGGATTATATAGACCGGTGTAAAATAAAAAAAACCAGTTTAAATAAGTTTTTTTGGACCGGTGTTTTAAATATAAACCGGTCTAAATGTTAAAAAGATATTTAGACCAGTGTATTCTATTTGCACTGGTGTAAATAACTCTTGGCGGGGTAAAATCCTCATTTAGACCTGCATTTTTTTTAAGGGTCTAAATAAGAGGGTCTAAAAGCCAGTTTTTGTAGTAGTGATATTACTTAAATACTAATAAATATACAAGGTTACGTAGATAGTAAGTCACAAAAATAGAACATATTGGTTTTTTCAAATCTTAAATAAGTTTAAAAGCACAAAATACAAGCTACACATTTTTGGTACTCAAGTGAAGAACCATACATAAGTTCTATCTACTATTTGGATTTGAACCAACGACTCCCGGGCGGACTTTCATTCCTATTTGACGGGTGGGTCTGGCAGTGGTTGTTGGTTGTGTTACGTGGATGTAATATATGGTCACAATACCTATCACCACCACATCAACATTCACTCCCTTAACCAAATCAACCACCAAACAGCCATCATTTGTGGTCATTACGAGTAGTCTAACAATATGCTTAAGATTTTTCTAGCTTATTAGAATCATGTTAGTCTTCGGTCATAATTTAGCGAGACCAATTTGGTTTGGGTGTTTGTATTATTATATTTTTCATTTGCATGTTTTGTTGCATCCAAATGAATACTTCATAAAATTTCTATAGATATAAACTATTTTACCCATTGTGGTAAGGTAAGTTAAGAGTTCAAAGGTATACATTTGGTGTAACTCAGTCACAAGGTATCCCGGTTAAATTGCGTAAAATTGTGTAGAACTGTACACAAAGCATAGAAAACACTAAAATATGCAAACATAAGAATAAGAAATACAATAACAACTTATCTTTTCATAAAAAATTAAAAGATTTTGAGTTAATTAGTAATATGATAAATTGACCACTCTAGACATAGGACAACATTAATTGGACAATAGAGGCTTTTCATTTTTCACCCTAGCTAGAGCATGTTTAAGGTGTTCTATCTTCATATGTATAACAAACCCGAACCGGTAGTGGACTTATGAATAAAGGTATCAAGTGCATTTCATTAAACTAAACAAGATTTTTAACACAAAACTTTTGGAATGTGATGAATCTTTTACTATGTTTTACGCTACGCCAGGTAAATCTATGTAGCTCATGGGAATCACACAGGTGTAAGAGTGTTCATTAAATGGGTTAAACTGAAAAACCGGCTGACCCTATATGACTATGGTTATTTAGTTTCGGATGAATGGGGCATCAGTCGGGTCGGTTAATTGGTCCTTGCCGGAGATATAAACTGGTTTTTCATTGTATTTGATTATGGAAAATAAGTATCGAGGCCAACCTGAAACATGACAATATTTATGCATGTTTATTTTAATATGAAATTCACTCCTATTAGACCATCCTTCTCTAACACTAGAGCATCAATATTCTTCTATATCTGATTGGTTCTTGAGTTAACCTTCTAAACATAAAATTTTGTTCATTTCTTAGCTGGTTTGCTAACTTGTCATTTGTCCATAGCAATAAGGTTCAAGCACTTTAAGACTTGGTGTCATGGTGAGGTGAAAGAGGGGTGAAGGTGAGGTTAAGAAGAGGTGAAACCATGACGGGGCTACAAGGTTGGTGCGCGAAGGATGGATTTGGAGGGGTGTTCTGTGAAACACTTCACCTAACTCAAAAAGAGGAAAAAGGGGTACGATCTCCACTTTTTATTATTTTTGTTGTTTGTGAGTATATGTGAGGTATATTGTAAGGTATGTTTATATAAAGTGGGTTTTTTTATATGGTTGATTATGGGTGAAAGATGAAAGTAAGGTGGTGTGTTGAAAAGCTGATGTGACAGCTGAGGTGAAAGTAGAAAGGAGGTGATCATTACACCTACCATAACAATCATATAACAATCATAATACTAAAGGTCTTACGTCATTGTATTGTTGGTTAAGTTTAGCAATAGATGGATAGCTAGATAACTAAAGTCACATTTGCAAAATTGGTAACTCAAATAAATTGTTTGCCGACTTCACTTATTTGGATTTCTGGCCCCAAACCGTTTAACCCGAAAGATAATTTGGGTGGTTTGGATTGGTTTTAGTCAACTTCGGTGTGGATATATATTGGGCGGTTATAATTTTTCTCAGAACCGAATAAACCAAACCGATTAACCTCATTTAACGAAAACCGACCATTGGAACACCCCTACCCAGCATTTGCCCAAAGTTGGCCGGGTTGAATAACTTTTACTATATTTAACTGTACTTTTTACTATATCTTACTACTCCGTATATTTTAAGCTCCGTCCCAGTCAAAGTGTTTTATTTTGAATTTTCAAAGTCTCTTGTTTTAAATTTTGACCTTAAATATATATTTTTTTGTTATATAATACTTGATGAAAAGTATACCCAATGAAAACACATCTAAAACTAAATCAATTCATATAACTTTCATCAAGTATTATATAACACAAACAAAAATATTTACGGTCAAAGTTGAAAAACAAAGACTTTGAAAATTTAAAGTAGGACACTTTTAGTGGGACGGAGGGACTTTTCTTACTACTCCGTATATTTTAAGCTACGTTGGGTTGAATAACTTTCTTCACAACCACTTGAACGAATAGTGCCAAAAACTATGTTGAGGCTGCGAGGGTCTTGGCCCCTCAAAGCTGGGGTAGATAGTGTTAAAAGGTAAGAACTTTAGGGGTAACATTTGTAGTTCCTATCTCAAGCAAAAGAGAAATATCAAGAAACAAGAAATTTATGATTATCTTGAAGCGAAGTGATCCTTAAATATAAGCAATTTTATCTTTATAAACATGCAAATGTGTTTTACTACTATTTAAAAGATATAAAATGAATTATTTTATGTCACTAATCAGCTTAGATTATTTTGTATCAGGCATTATTTATTGTCGTGCTTTATTATTAAACTTCTTGAATTCTTATTAAATATATATGTGAGGATTTGTGTTTCGGACTTTTGGCCCTTCAAACGAAAATGTTCAAGTTTCGCCGATGGATAGAATAAAAGTTGAAGTGTTAAAGGCTTGGTCGATTTGTGAATAGAAGGTCTCTCAAATTTCGTGTGAACTAACATTAGTTATTTGCGTTTATCTTGGACAAGCAGTCATAAGCCTTATTAGGGAAATAACGTAAATTATTCACATTCTTCCATTATACAAAACACTAGAACTGCAAGTAACATGGCATAATGACATGCAAAACAACATTTTTTCATGTTTTACTTGTACCAAAAAGTAGAAACTAATTTCTGTTTAGTAGAAATTATAACACTAATCATAAAATGAAAATGACTAGTCAAATAAATGTACTACTACTACTTTACCACAAAATGAGTTGCTTGTAGATCCATTGATGCACACTTATTTGTTACCATTTTAAGGTCAGAAACTTCATCTCAAGGACAATTTCATTCAATTAACTTGGTGACAAAAACTATGCATTCATTTCACACATTTCAAAACACTGATATATAATCTTGATCATTGTCCAGGTTTTCTGATGCGTGACACCTTTGTACCAGCTCACAAAATTGAATCCTCAGATGATTCTGCAAATTCTTCCTTGTACATCTCCTCGATCATCGGTTTCCATAGTCGCACTCGAGCATTTATGAACCAATTCGATACCTATATGACCACTCAATAACATTAGAAACAAGGCTTATAAGACACCCAATACTTTTATGCACCAAGTCTCATAAATGTTACTCCTTCCGTCTCAAAATTATTGTTCATTTTTAACTTTTTCGGTCTTTACTTTTCAACTTTGACCTTAAGTATATTTTTGTTTATATTACATAATACTTGATACAAAATATATGATCGGATTGAGTTTTAAATGTATTTTCATTGGTATATTTTTTATCAAAAATTGTATAATATAAACAAAAATATTTATAGTCAAAGTTGAGAAAAAAATACTGAAAAAATGAAAATGGGACAATAATTTTGAGACGGAGGGAGTATGAGTTTTCTTGGTAGAAAATAATTACCTGGTTCTTTGATAGTCCTGTTTGTGATGCCAACATTAGTTTTTCATTGTCATTTGGGTACCTGTCACCATAAATAGGATAATTCGAAATTTATTACAACCTAGAAAATGTATGAAGGATAAAAGATCATAACTGATTTAAGTTTAGTAAAATTACATAATTACCTTTAAAGATAATTCACATTTTCTTAAATAATTCAACTATCTATATATATATGGTAAACATGTCAAAAGATCACATAAACATGTGTTTATTACTTCATTTCAACTCACCATCTAAATAGGATTTACATAAACATTACGTACAATAGAAAAACACTGTTTGCCAAAAACATTTACTCCGTATATGTTTGTCGTACGTTATATTGCACGGGGTATAGTACCCTATTATCTATGTTTCATGCATAAATCTTTCCAAAACATTTTATTCAATAACAAAGATATATGAAATCACATAATATACTTTCATAATCATCTATGACACACTAATTATTTTGCAAATAACAAAAAGAATCTCCACAAATAGTGTTTCAGGCAAACACAATCTGACTTCCTCTAGCTCACTATTCAACCAAGGAGCCACCCATTTTGTCATCTCTAGGTAAAAAAATAGTTGTTACTACATAGAAATAGTCAAAAATGTGTCCCGCACTGCATGTATTGTTAGTGCATGAAACCTTTGAAACGATTTTAATTTAATATAAGTTATATTATAATTGCAAATATACAATTAGTGTATTCGATGAACTAACAATTTGCCCATTTTGCTACATCTAAGTATAATATTAAAAGTTGTACTTACGGATGGAGGAAGTGCTCGAAAAGCCAGGAACGTAGGATCATCACAGAAGTCTCGGGCAAACCTCGGATGGGTCTCCAAGTTTGTCTCGGGCTACCAATCATTCCAAGCTGTTGCAGTGCAATCCGGTTGTTTCTATTAGCTTCTTTATCAAACAAGCTAAGTTGCGAAAAACCCGTATTGATTTTAGGAAAATCTTGCAAGATTTTCTTGCGTGTGGTATAAATTCGGGCCAAAATTGCATCTTTTAAGCTCGAAAAGTGTCCTGACATTGCATTTAATGCTAATGCAGTGTATGATTTCCCTGATCCCAAACCTGCATTCATCTCAAAAGTAGATACCACTTGTTCTAGTTGCTGATAGTATTGATCATATCTTCTTTCGACCTGAAAAATAAATATAAAAACCATATAATTAGTTATCACAAATCAGTTTGCAAAGTGGGGGCCGGAACTAAGAACTAGAAGTCTAGAGTGCACAATATTATCGAATTGTAGTACAAGGGTTTTAAATTCAGAATTGAGTATACTTTTCACTTGTTAATGGACTAATTAACAAAAACTATAAACAGTAAATACTTTGGTTAGGAAAACTAGCTCAGGCTTTTTTTTAACAAAAATTAAATACGACGACGCAAAAACGTACTATGACTCCCCGGGGCCCGGACCCCCTAGCTAGTTATGCCGCATTTCGCAATTACTTTTGAAATACTAGAATATTCAAATAAGCAACCCAAAATTGATGAACTTTATTCTTTGATAAAATATTAACATGATCTTTAAGGTTTGTAAACATAATACTAAAGAAATCTATTTCAAAATGCAACAATCAGATGTGGTTCTTTTTTTAGTACCTCTTCTAATAAAGAAATGAGTTTCGCCAATGTAGCTTGCAGTTCTTGTTTATCCAAAGGCAACCCATTACTACACAATTCTGCTTTCAAGTCAGAACACAATCCTAGTGATCCGTATTGACCCGAACCTGATAATTTACGAGCATACATCTTGTTACTTGAGTCAAGCTCCTTGCCACAAACACTAACCATTTCTTCAAGTAAAGTTTGAGTTGGTTTCAAGTATCTTGAACTACCTATAAATGACTCATTTCCATAATATGTGGAGCAAGTTTGGCTAAGTGAAGATGGTGGAAATAGTAAACTAGACCCTAAAGATAGTGAAAGCTTTTGGTTATGGTTGTTATGATGTTGGTTAAGTGAAGGTTGGTCAGGCATATGTTGAGGTTGAAGAAGGTCAACTGAGCTTGAGATTCTGCCACCAAGAGATTGGTTAGTTGGAAGTACATTGAGTGATTGAGGTGGATATGAACCACCAAGGTTTCTTAAGTCAACCCCATATGGGTCATAAGGTTGACTTTCATAGTGGGTTGTGTTTGAAACTAGGAATTGATGAATGTTGTTGTGTGGGTTTGATGAAGAATCTGGTGACACCATGATCAAGAAACAGTGTTCAAAGTTGAGGAATAAGGTGAGTTTAGTTATAAGTTATTACCAAGTGTTGAAGATGTTTTTGACATGGGGTTTTGAAAATTTCTAGTCAAAGTAGTCACCAAATATCTCCCATAAGTGAAAGAGGCTAGATAAGTAATGTGGAAGAAGTAAAAGAAGAAGGGTGTGAAAATATAGTATATGAAAATGAGACTTGCATCAGTTTGGTAATTCGTTGAAAGCAAGCAACTTTGGAAAATATTATATAAATGGCAAGGGAAAACTTACACACTTGGTTAAAGAAGGGCATCTCACATTAAGATTGTGATCCTTCGACCAAAACCCTATTTTCAAAACTAAACTAGTATCTGTACATAAAAACAGGATCTATAGCGTCAAATAATTGTAGTTGCGATATATGTATTAAATATTTCGTGTAACGTTTATGTATACATTGTAAAATTATCAAAATATAACGTTTATGAAAACACATAGTTAAAGACTTAAAAAGAAAGAAGTATAAGACCTGAATCTGAATAATATATGTAGTATCTAATTAATTGTGATTGGTAGCGTATTAGGCAATTTTTTTTTAAACATAAGTCAATGATTTTTTGACGGGAAAAAAATCAAAAATCAAAAATTTAAAACTTAAAGGTTATTTTGAGTATACAACGTTACCCTTTTTTTTTTTTAATTATAAATAATTAGGATAAGAGCAACTAAAATCATAGTTCTATGTAACCTAAATTAAAGACTTACTTAGTTTGTCTTAAAATAAATATTCATTTTTATATTTTAAAAAATCAAAGTGATTTTAGAATGTCAAGATAACGATAGGTGCACATGTGTGATTAAACTTTTCTTAAACCGTATATAATTTGAAAGTTTTCATTTAATTTGAGAAGGAGTAAAAAAGCTATAGGTATGTAACATGATTATGCAAAAATTATCCATTTTTTAGTTATTTTAAAACTAGTATTTTTGGTGAGAAAAACAATTACTATGGCATGTTCCTGGCTATTACTAGAGTATATTTTTTTTTATAGTTTTCTCTTTTCAGCAACAAAATAAAACTAGAGTAAGGATTAAAAAGAAATGACTTTGCTGTCTACTATGATGTACACTAGTTTGCAAACATTGGTTAAAATTTTATCTACAGAAAATGAATAAAGATTCTCTCTCTTTCTTTTTCTGTTTGTGTTTCTCTCTCCAAAAAGGTGCATGTGTATGTATATGTGTATGTGTATTGCAGCTGAAATCTTGAAATGTTTTATAGACCTCTGCAAGATCTATACAAAGCAACAAAACCTACAAAAATCAGCTATAATTCAAGTAAAATTTTAGTAAAAGGACATGAACTTAATCGATCAAAATGGTCCCCTACTCCTTTCCCTGACTACAAAACAACAACAAAAGCATCAGCAGCTTTTATAATTTTCCTGCTGCTTTACTACATACAAACTTCTTTGGGGCACTAAAAAAAGTTTATTCATAAAATCAAACTTTACAAAGGGGGCTATCTTTTGTACCTCTTTTATGTTTTGAAATTGTTTGTATCTATGTTGTTACACTCATGCAGAATACCGGGCCCTCTTTTAAAGAAAAAAGAGTCGTGTAGGTGTGTGCGTGTGTATAGAGCTCAAAACCAAATTGTGTTAGTAGATTCAATATATGAGTGTATGTCATAATGATAGATAATTAAAATAAAATAGACCCTTAAACACGAAAATTTCACATACATATATGTATTCGTAAAGAGTTAAAGACATTTCAGATTTTGCAAAAATTGTTCTAGACAGCGTGCTAGCACCCTAAAAGGATTCTCCTAGAAAACAATGGACCTGTACGATTGTCAACACTGCATTTGCTTAACATGTGCACTCGTGTTCCCCGACCCTTGGAAGAAGTTGTTTATGTGTGATGAAATTGATTGATTTGTTGAGGTGATTGTTTAAAATTTTGTTCTTTTTGGCTTCTACCATTTGTCAAATACTGATTTCATATACTATTATGTTTGATAAGATCTCTTTGGCCCACTAGTTGATTAAAGTGTCTGCACAATCTTGATATTCCCAGTTAAATTCCATTTGGAAACCAAACTTTACCCCTACCCTACAACCCCTTTCAACAATCCCTACCCTCTTAGACACTGAAAAATGACCCTCAATGGAGTCTGAATCTTTGGTCCGACACACTTGTGATTGTGAATACTTGCATGCAGACTATAACTAGAATCAAAATGTTTTTGACTGTTTTTGAAATGATTATTGTGATCCAAAGAATCAGTGTTAGAAAAAACTATAAAATATTACACTAGGGTTAATGTTAGACATGTTTAGAAATTAGTTTAGCTACATCAACTCTTTAGAATTTTCTTATTATTTGTTATAAAATCCTTTGGGTGGTGGTTGTTGGAAAAGTGGTTTTGCAAATTTTTGGACACTATTTAATATATGTATATGTTATATATATTTATATTTCTTGGTAGTTTTGCATTCTCCTTGATGAGAGCTACGCAACGAGCTAAAAGGTGTCAAAAATAGATTTGGTATGAATGAGATATCGTGTCTCAAAGTGAGGCACGTGAAACACAAAATTTGGGAAAAAGAACACATCCCACATCGCCTAGAAAAGGAAGTGGGAAGGTGTTTATATAGAAATCATGATATTTGCTATCAAAATCTTTTAGTTGGTTTTACTCCAACACCTACGTGTGCGCGCGCAGGGGGTGTGCAGATTTCAGGATTTCTGGGCCAAAATCGGTTCGAATCTTCTGAACTCATGCGAGCCCGCGCGACCTGCAGACACGAAAGCAGCTCCAAAACCTTGCATACGTGCGTATCTTTTTGCTGCAGATTCGAGTTTCCTTTTTTCCAGAATTTTCTGTAAATCTATTTTAGGAATAGATTTAAACTTATCAAACAAGTTTACAGAAATCAGTTTTGTGTATTAAAAGATTTGCGAATCAATTTCAGAAATAACAGATTTGTTTTTATATGGCAGATATATTTTCTTAGAGGACAAGATTAGTCTTCACTATAAATAATGCCATATGTCTCATTCGTTTTTGAGAGAACAGAAAAACACAACTCCATTAGCAGACAATTTCCAGCAATCTTTCGATCAGAAACACGCATTGCTTCCGTAATCCTTCAGGCAAGTTTTGTCAAGTCCGGCTGTATAACAACTTTGGACGTTGTACCCTGGGAAACAGACGGCGAATCTGTTTTAAGGGAATCGTGTTTAACACGAGCCTCGTGCCACGACCTTTTACTGCTTTATTTATTTATCGTTGATAGTGTTTGTCTTCTGTTTCTACCCCTTTCTGTCTGCTATTTAATTTTCTGTTATTTACTGTTAATTATATTCGTTGTAATCTGATTTATCTTAATAAAATTGTACACCGTTTCCCACAGTCTTAAAACAGATTATGTTTAACATAATTAAAACACTTTTTGTATAATCGGATTAATTATTAATTAACAGATTTCATATACAAACTGTTTTCTGTCGAAACCAGGATTGAGTTTCTTTGGAAAATCAGTTTTCTTAACAGGATTTTAATTTTCAGATTTGGTGTACAGATCTAAAAACGATTTTAAAGCAGTCTATTCTTATCAGTTTATATTGAAACCAAGATTGAGTTTATGTTAAACTGATCTATTTTACTTAGTCCCTTATTCGGTTTATTTAAATCTAGATTCCTTGAAACCAAGATAGAGTTTCTTTGAAGCAGATTCGGTACAAGCTTTTAAGAAATCAGGATAGAACTTCTTAGATACCGATTGTATAACAGTTGACTTAACTGTTTGTGTTTGGTGATTTTTCAGGATGACTAACACAACTACCCCTCCTGTGACTACTACTGTGTATGTACCTGGTGCGCCAGTTACCAACACGATTGCTAATCATGCTGAGAAACCAGAGAAATTCAATGGGCAGGATTTTAAGAGGTGGCAACAGAAGATGTTCTTCTATCTCACTACTTTGAACCTTTCTCGTATTTACTGAAAAGCAACCCCACATGCGAACCGACAGTACAGTATATATGGTAGCAGTCAAATAAATGCATTTTTGAGCAAATAATAATATTTTATTATTATTCTGACAAAAACGTCGATAAAAACTTTATTTTGCGCGTACGTGTCCAAAAACGTCAAAACGGACTTTAAGGTAATATTCAAGCTTAAACCGACACACGATACACCAACGAGGAGCAAAAATATTTTCACTCCCCTCCTTCTTGTCATTTGAATCCCATATCACCACCACAAGACAAAGTTTTTTATCCTAATAGATTTGTTAGTGGAATGTGACATGTATTAGTTTTGTTTCTTACTTAAACTATCACACTAACAAGCTCACACATACATTTCCCTCATCTAAACTTTCCTTGATCATTTCTCTCTTCAAAACTGTGGAAAACTAGAAGGGGGGTTGAATAGTTTACCGGTTTAAAAATCCTTTTAAAAATCTTGTTTTAAAAGTTAGCAATTGGAAACTTTGATTCGAACTTTATGTGTAACCAATCAACACCAATATGAACTACACACTAAGCTAAGTAATAATAACAAATAAGAGTAAAGAGTAGAGTTGGAAAGATCGAACCAAGACAGAGGATTTATAGTGGTTCGGCTACGAAGCTCTTCTTCGCCCTACTCCACTCCCCGAGTACCACACTCGAGAGTTTCAAACACTATATCAACAACCTCCCTTCAGGCGGAGAAAACCGTACACGTCGCTTATCCTATTACCGACACTAAGCTAAATGTCGAGTGCTAATCTTAGCTAGCACCAATCTACCAAGGTCCACGTGACCAAACTCTCAAGCCCAGTGGCTTCAAGAGATCACCAAGATCTCAACACGATCACAATGATCAACACTCACTTCACTCTACTCAACTAACACTAATCTATCGACCCTTGATCTTCTTGATCAATCACACAAGCCCAATGGCTATAAGAGATGTTCACTATCTCTGTAGATCACACTTGATCTTCACTCTCACTCACAAAAGATAAGAAAGCTTGATGTATGCAAAGATACAACAAGGTTGTAACAAGTGTTACAAAAACCTAACAACTATAACTCTTGTATCTTCTTGAATACTTGTGTTCTTCTCTTGCTAATGAAGAGGGATGACAACACCTTGTATCTACTTGGATACTTGTGTTCTTCTCTTGCTAATGAAGAGGGATGAAAACACCTTGTATCTACTTGGATACTTGTGTTCTTCTCTTGCTAATGAAGAGGGATGACAACACCTTGTATCTACTTGGATACTTGTGTTCTTCTCTTGCTAATGAAGAGGTATGAAGAGGATCACTTGAAGGATGATTGGATCACTCTTGAAACAAAGAAAACTAACCTAAAGAAGTGAAAGGTTTGAGAGGATTAAGCTAGGGGATTTTTCTGTGTGTGAAGGGTGCCTAAAACTGTGAAAGGGGTTGATATTTATAGGCAAGAAAAATCTGAACGTTACAGAAAAAATTGTACGGACGGCTCCGTTAAATACCCCACGGCTCCATTAAATTTAACGGAACTGTGGAGCCGTCGTAGACTAGGACGCTTCAAATTTTGTCTTTTCTGGTGAAAACTTATTTGGGGAAGGTTGGAGCTGATTTTGGGGGGAAAATAGCTGTTATGATTTTCAAACTAATTTTTCCATTAAAACATTTCTTAATATTTCAAAAATAATTTGTCATGTGTATTTTTGAAAAAATGTTTTGTCCCATTTAAAATGTGAATTTTCAAAACATAAATTTACTTCTTTGATCACTAGTTCAAGTTGTAACTTTGTTCAAGAGTGATTGGCGTAGAAACGGGATCTTCCGATTAAAGACTTGTTTACGTTGATTTTAACGTATCGTGATTTCACATTTTGTCATCCTCAAAACGTGAAGTAATCGAAAGATATAAATAACGTTTTTAGAACATCATTTGCATCAACAATCTCACCCTTTTTGATGATGACAAAATATAAACTCGTGTTAGGTTAAAATTAGTGTTAACAAGTTTTTAATGAGTTTACTCCCATTTCTCCCCCTTTTTGTCTAATCAAAAAGGTGACGAAGGCTCCCCCTTGATGTGTACTCCCCCTCATTTGGAGAACACAAAGGAATTGAGCAATGGTTCGTGCTACAAAACAAGGTTAGACGACAAATATACAATATCTATCAAGTAGCATATTTGACAAATATCCAACCACAAAAAATATGACTAAGTAGCCAAAATGAAAAACCCATTTCATAAATATAAAATAAATGTCATTCATAAGTATGACTACAATGGGGAAGCAAATTAAGCTAACAAGAAGACACATAAACATCTAAAGTAACATGAGGCTTCTAGATTTGCTTCCAACTTCAAAAGGTTCCTAATCATTTATTTGGAGACCAAACACCATCATGTTTAGTTTGGGCTATTGTGTGGTGGAGGTGGTGGGAGGATGATGGATCCCATGGGTGGTGTGAGGAGGTGTTCTAGATATGAAAACCTAAAGCTAAGCTCATCTCTAAGGTTCATGATGAGCTCAAAGTTGTGATGGCAACAAGCACAACTTAAGAGGTGTGTGTGTATGGGATAAAGGATGGGATAACCCATTAAGTGTTAAGGTGATGGTGATATGGAAGGTGATGATATTTTGCTCCCAAATTTAAATGGAGTTATTGGTGATAAGGTGAGGGTGAGAGCTAGAGGTTGTGGTGATGGTGAAAGTGATGAGGGTGTTGTATTAGTTCCCAATTCAAGGGAAGTTGATGGAGATGAGTTGAGTGTTAAGGCTAAAGGGTGAATGGGACTAGGTTGAGATGAGTGTGTGTTGGTTCTTGTTGTGGAGGATGAGGATGTTGGTTTGGTTGATGTTGCCTTGGATGGAGCTTGAGGTGTAGTGAAAGAAGATGATGATTTGGTAGAGGTTATGGGTGTGTGGGTTTCATCTTCATCATCCAAGGTGAGATCAATGAAGGCAATGTCATTGGTGATAGGTTTAGTTGATGATTGAGGTGTGTGAACATTCTTGATCCATTGATCAACTAGAGTGGTTTGATTTGTTGGTTTGATGTTGAATCTAGGTTTCTTGTTCTTGTGTGAGGTGGAAGCAATGGTGGAAGACATGGTGTATGAATGGTGAGTTGTGAAGGTGTAAGGATGGCAATGCATGATGTTAGCTTAAATAGCCAAATCAAAAGCATGCAAGGTTGAAAAGGATGTTGGATTTGGGGATTTGGGTGCATGGGAATCAGGTTTTGTTTGCAGTTTTTCAGGAAAAGAAAGTCAAAAAGTGAAAGAGAATTGTTAAATTCGTCTTCCAGAGGCACGGTACCATTAAAGGTACTACGGCAACACTAAATTTAGTGGAGCCGTGGCCTATTTAATGGAGCCGTGGGCTCTTTTGACCTTCTTTCCAGGTCTGCAGGTTTTAGGCAGCCTAAATGGGGAAATTTTCTGGGGAATCCGTTGGCTGCAAATCTCAAAGCCTCAAATCACTAAACACATAGAATTCCTAAAGCTAGTTTCAACTAGCAACTAACATGATCATGTGATCATCTATGTATTTAGGTAACTATTAAGCATGCATGAATTCAATCAAGTTTAACATCTAGTGCATGTAATAAAATATTAGAACATGCATGAACTAGATAAGATTGATTAACATAAAGGTTAATTAACTAAGCAAATTAACCATGTTCAAGTGTGAAATGTTAAAGGAGAACATTTCAAGCAAGTTAATGTTTATGGACATTGCCATGACTTTATTTATAATAGCTTAATAATACTTAAGTTAATAGTACTACTTAAGCTAATCCTAACTAGTCTCGTTTCTTCCCCAAATTTTTAATCTTGTTCCCAAGCCCTTTGATCACCTTGCCGATGGACTTGAATCCCCCGATAGTTTGCTCATGCATCGAGACTTGTCGATTGTACATGGTTGTTTGTCTTCTCATCATCGTGGATAAGTTGGTTTGTCCGAATTCAACATCTGAGGTTTGTGTGAATGATGAGGTGTCAAGGTTACGAAAGAAGGTGTCGGGAGAGGGAGTATTAGGACGAGAATGGGGAATATCGGAAGTGGGTTGAGAGGACGAACTGTGACCGAATGAGGAGGTAGAATGGGGAATATCGGAAGTGGATTTACGACCACGTTTGGACCCTTTGTCCTTACGTTGCTTTGTGCGACGGTGTGGTCCACCAAGTGGTTTCATAACCGGATTGACTAGGACATAGTCGACATCATTGAGAGAAGGGTAGGTTTGTATAACCCACCTGAATAAGCGAGTAAGCAACATGCCATATGGCATGAGCTCATCGGAACGACGATGAATACTGGCCATCCGTTTGACCATGTAGTATGCGAGGTTGTAAGGTTCCTCGATACTAAGGCAGTAGAGCATGTGGGCAAGACTTGCCGGAACGTGATCACGGTTGCCTGCAAGGCTTAACGCGTTCTCACGCAGAAGAAGTTCCCAATTTCTAATATCGGGACAAAGCTCTTTGAGGTATATTTTGTTTGGGTCGAGGTAGACAATGGAACCATCACGTTTTTGATAAATGTTAGTGACTCGAGGGATTTGGATTACTTGTTTAATTACTTCAATATCGGGAACTTCGGTATGATAAGCACCTTTGTTCTCAAGATTGTAGTAAAGAGACTCTAGAGAATGGTCTTTAGTGAATGCACACTGACCATATGAGGGAATACCGAGAATATGACCAATCTCGGTGACAGACAAGATGATATTTTGGTGTTGAATCCAAAAATCAAGAAAGACGTTTCCGTTAAGATCAGTGTAGGTACGGACACGACTATAAAACTCAAGAATAAACCGAGGACAGACTTGATCGTTTATTTTGTATAAACAATCGAACTCGATAGAAGGGAAACAAACACGGATGTTGTCTGTCGTGACATAGAGTGCATCGACTACACGCCCTTCGTGTATGTATCGATTTTGGACTTTTGCGAAATAAGCTCTTTGCTCATCAGGAATGTTTAGATTTTCAAGAGTACTGAGGATGTATTGTCTGGTATCTTGATAATCATTTCGAGGCATTGTTATCTACAAAAAAAATATTTTTGTATATGTTAGTTCGTTGCATTTTAGTGATTACACTTCAAGTGTGTGTGCCTAAATGCAAACAATGTGGAGGTGTGGCAATCTCGACTCTAAAACTATCCTAATGAGATTACTCAAACGCTCCTAACTTCACTTTTGCTCAATCAAATATGTCGAACAACACATATCAATTATGTACTTCAACCCATATTTGAGAGTTCGCGTATACATGCAAAAACGTTTTTAATTTGCATCAACAATGCATGAAATGATCGAATTGGGGTGTTTGGCAAACGCCCCAATTCCTAATCCAATTGGGGTGTTTGGCAAACGCCTCAACATGGCGCCAACGAGCTTTAAGTTTGAAAAGCTTTAATGCAGAACGTTCCTAATCCAATTTTAGTAATCCTAAACATGATTCCATTACAAATAATCAATCATAATCCGAATTTAGTGATTAATTTCGAATTAGGTTTTGCAACATAAATGGGTTTTTGGAAATCCTAGGTTTAGGGAATCATGTGAATGCTACATTGTCTAATCCTAGTCTTAATTTCACAAGGGTTTAACTGATTTTGAAAATCCCCAATTCGGATTTACACTCAAGAACAAACCCTGGACTCAAATTAAACGAAATTAAGAGTGATTTACTTATAATTGATGATGTTGTGATTAGGATTTGTTGATTCCAATGCCTCAATCTTGATTTGCAAGAGTTTAGTTGAATTAAGGTGTTATGGTTCAGTTTTGACAGCAAGTGAAAGTGATTTTGGGTGTGTTTGGAGAGTCTGTGCAGAAGAAAGGGAAATGGGCGCGTTTTTCAGATGCACGGCTCCACGGTTCCATTTAACAGTAGTGGAGCCGTAGCTCTTTAATGGAGTCGTATATCTGATGGTCTAATTTTTCTTCCGTCTTGACTTTTGGCTGATTAATCTTACTTATTTAGTAAGACTTTTTGACACGAGGAAAAAGTTTATACCTAATAAACTTTTTGATGAAAACGATTAGACGGATGACAAGGAATGACCTTAGTTTTTCCAAGGAAATCAACTAAGTTGTCATTGGATGAGAATTGACTTGTAATATTTCCCGTGAAATAAATAGAAGTTAAGAGTTGTGTTTTGGAGGATGACTATAATATTTCCCATGAAATATTTAATTAGTCGGAGTACGAGACATAAGGAATGACTTATCATTTCACGTGAAATGTTCAAAAAGTCATGTGACGAGTTGTGAGGGAATGACTTAGAACTTCTAGAGGAATTTCTAAAAGTCATGAGACGAGTTAGATAGATGACTTAAGAAGTCATGAGTGATTCGTAGAGGATGACTTGAATATTTCCCGTGAAATATTTGAGGAGTCATAGAAGGGATAAAACGTATATAAGATATGACGCAAGGGATGACTTTAATATTTCCATTGAAATATCGAGATAGTCATAAGCGGGATGAGAGGAATGACTTAAGAGTCATGAGGCGATGTGAGTGAAATGACAAATGAGTCATAGAACAAGACGTGAGAAATGACGTTAATATTTCAAGTGAATTATTAAGAGGTCATGAGGAGAGAGGTGGACGATGACTTTAATAATTCGGAAGAATTATCTAAATAGTCATGAGTGGGGTGACGAGAACGTGTTGGTTGGAGTATTGACGATGTTGTCATTCAAGAGACGGAGGAGATGACATACTTCGACGAGCTTCGTTCATGAACAAACTACAGGGTTCCCGGTCAAGTCTAATGGCATCTTGACTGCTACTCTTCATAGGGGGTGGTCTCATCTATAGTGTTTGTTGTCATGCCTTTCCGGTGCTTACGTAATCGGCTTCGGTCGTGGAGACAATAAGAGTAGTTTGTTTCTTGGGGAACCAAGATGTTTGTTAATCAACCTATGAAGGTACAAACATTACTCTTTATGTTTCAATCCACATTAACTCTCACATTATCAGAGTTTGTATAGAAATATTTTCTACATCAATCTCCTCAAGATATCGTAATCTCAAGTGTGTAGTATTTTTAATGTATGGTATGATACATTAAACACTTTGATGTAAGAGGTTTTGGGACACTTCTTACAAGTGGGCACAAAGCCAACACTATTCATGATAATGGACCTACTTGCCGTTAGGTAAACTACTTTACCTATTATGCCTCCTAACCTAGTTATATCCGCGCACTCACCTTCTTCGTCTCTTGTGAGTTTCGTTTTTGCGGATATGGGCGTCAGTGTCAATAGAGACTATTACTTAAACTATGCATCTCATACATATAGTATACATAAGTTTAAAGGGATACTTAATTTAGGCAAGATTACTTATGTGCAAGGAAGAAAACTTGATTCACTCATCAATGCTTAATTCAAACTTGTCACGCATGATCTTCAAGCGATCATCGAACATTTCTGGACAAGTTGAGTTTGACATAATGAGATGTGAATAAAGTTTCTGTGATATAGTGCCTACCATGTTAGATTCTAACTCCACTATTTCATGCCAAACATTACTACTAACAAAGGGTGTTTTAAGAAAGCGTACCTGTGCCTGAGGTGTTGCTCTTAAAACTAGAGGATTAGACTACCTTTGTTGAATGTTTGAGCATATAAGACACGACTTGACATTTGCGTCACCAGACTTGTTTGATAACACATCATACTCCTTTAGTTAGACTCCGAAATTTATTTACACCCATGTTTTTCCTAGCAAAAAAAAAGTTCAAACATCTGGTCCCCAATATCTCATGGGTCCAAAGTTGTTAGAGTCAAACATCCTACGCATTTGTTACGTTAGTTTAGGATGTGAGAATGGAGGACACATTTCCCATGGTAAGTAACCTTTTGATGGACAATCATTCCAAGTTACGGGAAAGTTACTTGGATGATTTTGTCTTCTAAAGTTACCTCTCGGTAGAGGAGATCTAGACCGAGGTTTGGGAGAGTTCACCTTTCTAGGCGGAGGAGTAGTCGACCTATTGTCACGCTTTACAAATCCATTTTCGGGAGATGACAATGGTTTGTAAGAGCTTTTGACCTCCCCTTTACTTGGTGTAGACACACTAGAACTATTTTTAACTATGTGGCTCGGTTTAGGACTTAGGCTACTTTTTAAAATTGACCCAGTTTCGTCTTCAGCACCAGACGGTACCACGGTACCACTAAATTTAGTGGTGCCGTCCCCTTCAGACTTAGAAGTTTCAGGCATTACAAATTTAACTTGTTTGGTACCACTTGTAGAAGCCTGTTTTGGGTCAAAACCTAAACCCGCACGGTCATGTTCACTATATCTAATGTTTTCAAGTATATCATTAAGTGTTTTAGTTCCTTCATCAAACTTAATGATTCTTAAAGCATTTTCTTTAAGTTTTTCATTTTCTACTTGAAGACTTATACATGACCCGCATCCTAAGTCTACTTCCTTGTTTTTCTCAAGTCTTTTGACTTGATCTTTTAGTTCTAGGAATTGTAGTTCTAGTTCTTGTAGTTTTAACTTAAGTTTTGTGTTTCTACCTAAGATCTTAGTACTAACTACGCATAGTTTGTTGTATTCGTCATGCAATTCACTATCATCTATTGATGAATTATTATCACTATAATAAGAAGAGTCGGAATGTACCTCGTTAGAAGCTTGAGCCATTAGGCACTTTTCATCATTAGGCTTCTTCTCTTCTTCTTCACTGCTATCACTCCAAGAGCCTCCTACAAAGGCTCTTTGGTTGTTGGATTTTGGTGGCTTAGGACATTCTCCTATGAAGTGATTAGGATCTCCGCATCTATAGCATTTCCTATCACTTGTCCCTTTTCTTTCATCATGATTTCTTTGGGATGACCTCTTCTCATCGCGAGGTTGTCTAGGAAATCTACCTTTCCTCCTAAAGAACATTCTAAAGTTCCTAACGGCTAGTGCATACTCTTCATCTTCACTACCGGAACTCGAACATTCATCATCACTGGACTCCTTCATGGCTTTTAATGCTAGAGATCTAACTCTCTCGCTTTTGCCTTTGACAATGTCGGAGTCCTTTTTGATGATCATCTCGTGAACTTTCAAATTTCCTATAAGTTCATCGAGTGATAATGCCGCCAAGTCCTTTGACTCTTCTATGGCGGTGACCTTTGCTCTCCATTTAGGATGTAGAGCTCTAAGAAACTTCCTAACATAGTTCTTACTAGAATAACCTTCATCAAGAGCTTTAAGACTAGTGACAATAGTATTAAGTCTAGCAAAAGCATTATCTATTGACTCATCCTACGAAATGGAGAATTGTTCATATTGTTGAACAAGAAGATCTATCTTGTTCTCTTTGACTTGGTTATTACCTTGGTGAGTGACTAACAAAGTTTTCCAAATATCTTTTGCCGTATTACACATGAAAATTCTTTCGAATTCCTTTTTAGGCAAAGCATTATAAATCATCATTTTAGCCTCATTATTTTTGGCTAATTTCCTTTTAAGTTCATCACTTTGTTTATCATAAGAAACTATTTCATCCTTTTTAGTTTCCGGATACATTTGAATAGGTTTAAAAGTCACCCTCGGTAATAACATGCCAAAGATCAATGTCTTTTGATTTCACATACGTTTCGAATCTTGTTTTCCAATATATAAAACAAGGGATAATTACCAAAATAGCCCAAACACAAATGGGCGGTTCCCTATCTAACCCGAAATCCGAAAATAATTGTGTTGCCCAGGGCAACCGGCATTTTTTGGGGCAACCAGCATTTTTTGGGGCAACCGAAGGATTTCCAGTGTATTTTTTGGGCAACAATCGCCCCTTTTTGGGCAACTGGGGGCATTGCCCAGGGCAACCGGGGTAGAAATATCCCATTTGGGTTTTGGGCTATTTTAGTAATTATCCCATAAAACAATCGGTTTCGAAAAGTGGTGGTCTTTGCATAGATTGCCCTTCTAGATATTTGTCGGAATCCATTGATCGATTCAAGTTTTAAAATACAATATACTTTAAAGACTTGACTGACGTGGCTTCTGATACCAATTGTGGGAAACTAGAAGGGGGGTTGCATAGTTTACCGATTTAAAAATCCTTTTAAAAATCTTGTTTTAAAAGTTAGCAATTGGAAACTTTGATTCGAACTTTATGTGTAACCAATCAACACCAATATGAACTACACACTAAGCTAAGTAATAATAACAAATAAGAGTAAAGAGTAGAGTTGGAAAGATCGAACCGAGACAATGGATTTATAGTGGTTCGGCTACGAAGCTCTTCTTCGCCCTACTCCACTCCCCGAGTACCACACTCGAGAGTTTCAAACACTATATCAACAAACTCCCTTCAGGCGGAGAAAACCGTACACGTCGCTTATCCTATTACCGACAATAAGCTAAATGTCGAGTGCTAATCTTAGCTAGCACCAATCTACCATGGTCCACGTGACCAAACACTTTAGCCCAGTGGCTTAAAGAGATCACCAAGATCTCAACACGATCACAATGATCAACACTCACTTCACTCTACTCAACTAACACTAATCTATCGACCCTTGATCTTCTTGATCAATCACACAAGCCCAATGGCTATAAGAGATGTTCACTATCTCTGTAGATCACACTTGATCTTCACTCTCACTCACAAAAGATAAGAAAGCTTGATGTATGCAAAGATACAACAAGGTTGTAACAAGTGTTACAAAAACCTAACAACTATAACTCTTGTATCTTCTTGAATACTTGAGTTCTTCTCTTGCTAATGAAGAGGGATGAAAACACCTTGTATCTACTTGGATACTTGTGTTCTTCTCTTGCTAATGAAGAGGGATGACAACACCTTGTATCTACTTTTTATACTTGTGTTCTTCTCTTGCTAATGAAGAGGGATGGCAACACCTTGTATCTACTTGGATACTTGTGTTCTTCTCTTGCTAATGAAGAGGTATGAAGAGGATCACTTGAAGGATGATTGGATCACTCTTGAAACAAAGAAAACTAACCTAAAGAAGTGAAAGGTTTGAGAGGATTAAGCTAGGGGATTTTTCTGTGTGTGAAGGGTGCCTAAAACTGTGAAAGGGGTTGATATTTATAGGCAAGAAAAATCTGAACGTTACAGAAAAAATGGTACGGACGGCTTCGTTAAATACCCCACGGCTCCATTAAATTTAACGGAACCGTGGAGCCGTCGTAGACTAGGACGCTCCAAATTTTGTCTTTTCTGGTGAAAACTTATTTGGGGAAGGTTGGAGCTGATTTTGGGGGGAAAAATAGCTGTTATGATTTTCAAACTAATTTTTCCATTAAAACCTTTCTTAATATTTCAAAAATAATTTGTCATGTGTATTTTTGAAAAAATGTTTTGTCCCATTTAAAATGTGAATTTTCAAAACATAAATTCACTTCTTTGATCACTAGTTCAAGTTGTAACTTCGTTCAAGAGTGATTTGCGTAGAAACGGGATCTTCCAATTAAAGACTTGTTTACGTTGATTTTAACGTATCGTGATTTCACATTTTGTCATCCTCAAAACGTGAAGTAATCGAAAGATATAAATAACGTTTTTAGAACATTATTTGCATCAACAAAAACCATTCGAACAACAATAATTTTCAAGATCTATAAAAATCAAGTGAAGTTTGAGCTAATCGGGTTGTACTTTCAAGTGTTTTGGGTTAATCGGAACGTATTGTGGGTAAATTTGGTGCAATTTGGAGTCATTTTAGTCTCTCCTACCACTCGACATTTTCAAGAAATTTGTATGAATCCACAAAACTTGTTCAATCTTGTTCATTTCATGTTATCTTGATGTCTAAAGATGTTACCAAATGCTAAATGTTTATGTTTTGTTAAATTGGAAAAGCTAGGGTTTGATATATATATATATATATATATATATATATATATATATATATATATATATATATATATATATATATATATATATATATTATATATATTTATTTATATATATATATATATATTATGGTGCTTTACCTTTTTGAAGTTTTTGTACAAGTTAGGTTATTTCTTGCTTGTGTGGTAAATCTTATTGCTTGTGGTACTAGTTTGATGATACAAATGAGCTTTGAACTAATTACGCGAGTTTAAGTAATATAAGTGTTAATTTGAGCTTATATCTAAATTGGCTCACTTATAAAATAAATAATTATTTGGGTTTTGAAAAACCTAAAATTTTGGCTCTAGTAGTGAAATGGTGAAATTAGTACTTGATAACTTATTTGAAATATCTTATTGAATAAGCTCTAGCTTATTGTGTTTTGACTTGTTTTGGGTCAAATGGGTCATACGACACATATTGGGCCGAGCCCAATATGTTTCGGCCTTGGTTGACTATTTGACTTGATGGCTTATTTATAAGTGCTTATTTGACTAAATTAAATATCGTTACGTAACTAATTAAATTAAAAAGGGCCTAGGGCTTAAATATGTTTTTGGGCTTATTTTGAGGTCTCGACACAGTTGGGCTGAGCCCAACCCAAATTCGGCCTGGTTTGACTTTTTGACCAAACGACGTGATGAACATGTTAAATTGATTTTTAGAAACTTAACGATATATATATCGTAACTTGAAAAGGGTTAAATGGTTTTTGGGCTAAACTTGGACTATTGGACCCATTATGGACTATTCGGCCCAATATATATTTCAGATGACAAAAATGAGTTTTCGAACATTTTTCGACCTTTTATAAATATTTTGACTTATTAAAACGTTATATATCGATTGAAATCGTTTTGAACTCGTTTTGACACCTTAAGCCCAGTAAGACAAATAAATGGGCTTTTCGGCCCAAAGTTGTAGTTGTTGACTTTTTGTTGACTTTTGAAAGTATTATGATTAAACGTTGACTTTTGTATCGAAACCCATACTTAAGAAGTTAATGTAACAATAAATATAGTTATAACGATGAATATACATTTTGGACTAGTTTTGCAAATATAGTTAACGTAAGGGATTATTTGAGGAAATTGCAACACTTGGAAAGAATGAAAAAGTTTGAATAAACGAATGGGTCACGCCCGATTTTTCTAAAATTTCGACACTTAAAATTTTTTCGGATGAAAATCGACTAAAAGACGAAACGGATTATTTTTATTATTAAAAATATTAATTCTTCTGAATTAATATTTTTAGACTTTATAAGGCTTATAAATATGTTTTAGATATTTATAAACTCACACTTATTTAATTTCTCAAAATTAAATACTTTTAAATTTCTTTATAATTATCATTATATTATAAATATTTATAATATTTATAAGATAACAATACCCCACTATCACCATTATCATATTAATTTTTCAATACCTATTTATTTAATTATAAGCCCTAATTAATTAAATACTTAATTATTAAATATATATATACGATAATAAATATATTACTTACGCATTTTGCGACGACAAGCACAGAGCACGGAAGTTTCGTCGCACGTGTTTTCACCGTACACTTTCACCATGAGCCATCACCAAAGAGTCTTATGCGATGAACTATTTTGAAATGTACTTTACCACACAGCAAGCAAGAAATACACGAGCACTTGACACACGTAAACCTTTCAACCGAGTTAAAACATTTTAAACACGAATAATTCGCTAAGACTTACCATACTGATATAGGTGGCGTGTCGGAGCGGTTGCACTGTGTTATTGTTGACTACCAGATTGCTATTGTTATTAAGGTGAGTTTATAGCCCCATCTTTATACGTATTGTTTTATAAACCTTGGGGTGAGAAATATGCAAAACTGTTTTCATGGACCAAATTGAACTTTGTTTTTATACACACTGGTATGCGGATAACCTAAGTATGTTTGAATCCCATTGGGCCCACTATCATCAACCGTCAATTCCTCCTGGGAAGCGCGTATGATATAAATAGATCTATTAGGGGTGAGGCCCCCGTTCGGTTGGCCCGGCAGGTCAACGCGAACGTATACCATGTCGGATTTTTGCCGAGTATCTGGGGATTAACACTCGCGGGCACCCTTTGCTTGCTATGCCAGCTTGGCATATTGTTTGTCTAGTTTCGGTTGGATGAGCTTAGTGTTAGCATACAGAACGAATGTGATTGCTGAAGTATTTGCTATGGTCCATATGTGCTTATTTACTTTAAACCTATGAACTCACCAGCGTTAGCTGACTTTTAGCATGTTTTTCTCAGGTGTTTGAGAATGTATTCATTGAAGGCAGGGCATGGCATTGGTCATAAATTTCTAGAAATGTTTTTTCTTATGCGTTAAACTCTGATTTGGGACAGACTTGTTAAATGGGCTTTGTTTTAAGTGAGTTGAACTTTATGTATGACAATTAACTTTGTAAATGTAAACTATTTTAAAACGGATTTTAATCCGTTTTCTATATCTTTGTGTTGTGATTATCGATTTAGTTGCACCTAAATATGTATGTTTCCGCAAATCCTGATTTTGGGGGTGTTACAGATTGGTATTCAGAGCTTAGGTTATAGAGAACTAGGTGTATAAAAACCCTAAACTATAACCAATTTATGAAAAGCGTTTCCTTATGACCGCCAGATGCATGCCTGCCTAGCTTGTCATGATTTGATCGCTATTTGCCTTATATGATTATGTGTTATACTATGCTGTTTGAGTATTTTACTTAACATATATGATATAAGTATTTTCTATATACTTACACATGCCACACCGTATTTGTCACAGACCATGTCTCTCCCTTCTGATGTTCGTGATGAGGTACTTGCTGCTGGACACACTTCCCCACTTCGACGACCAGTTCCATTTCCGGATGACCTGTTGATGGAGGTTGTCAGAGCAGCTGCTCAGCCTACACACACCACTCCAGCATCTACCTCACCATACCTACCCCACTATGCCACAGCTCACCATTTATCTCCAGCTCAGCTTTACACCCTCAACAGGCATACTCAGACTACCCCACCCACCAGACGTCGGGCTTCTTATAGGAGAGTACGTGGATGTCGCATCCAGCTATCATCTATGCTATCCTCACCACTCAGGAGAACCCGTTATGGTTACACGGGTACCTCTGCTTCACCATCATCTCAGTCACCTATGTCATCTCTAGATCATTTCCCTCCCCGTCAGAGATTGCGGAGGTCTATTCAGTCTTACTCTAATGAGGATGAGGATCCAGTAGAGGATCCAGTGCAGGTTCAGGTAGAGCCCACACCAGCAGTGACAACACCCGTCGAGCACGCTCCTGTTTGTGCGTGTGTTGACAGGGACAGAGGGGTACCGATGGATCTAGATCAGGTGACGATGCCACGGGATGGCAAGGGTATCATGGAGGATGTACAGGGGGTATTTGAGGTAGGGTAGAGCTCCAGGGCTGCCCAGATACAGGATTTGAGTGATACCCAGTGGATTGATATTACTTGTGATACCAGCACGGGTGTGCGTGCAGCTAGTCCGGAGTATACTCTATCATCTCCTTCGTTCGTGCCACCTCCATCTCCGATACCTTCTCCGCTTCCATCACCAGTGGTTTCTCTGCTTCTACCAGCCTCACCAGCCGAGCTCGAGGAGCCTACTGTCATGGAGCAGGTATGGATTCAGTTGGCGAACCATGCCAGTTTGCTCGATGTACACTCAGATCAGATTGAGAGGTTAGAGCAGCCTAACCGCATTCAGAGTGTTGAGAGGCAGATTGGGACAGTTCACAGAGCTGCATGTGTATTATTTGAGGAGATGTATTCCGAAAGACGTGTGATGATTGGCCTGAGAGCCAGATTAGAGGCACTGGAGAGGTTACATGGTAGAGAGCTTAGGGATTTGGACTTTAGGGCTATCGATTTGGGCAGAGGCCAGACCAGGATTCATGGGATGTTGAGGAGAGCTCGAGGTACTAATCGCGCCCAGTGGTAGAGGATCATGACTGTTGAGTATACGATTGGTGCTGTGATGAGAGAGAACCAGGAGCTGAGACACCGTGTGGATCATTTGGAGGCTGCTATTGAAGGGATGATTGCAGCATTCGAGCAGTTACGCCTTGAGCGTGACCGAGCCTAGATTAGTTTCAGTAGATGATGTATCCCACTAAACTGATGAGTTATCAGTTAGTGATGGACCATTAGCCTTGCTTGTGATTTTGTGTACCTCTAATTATTTCAATATATATATAACAAGCTTGGTTTGTCTATTTCGATTGTTCTTTTCCTCTGTGGTTGACTTTATTCTTGGATTCTGTCTGTGATGTTCATATACTCATGTGACACCTACACTCTATAATCGAGATCTCATTTATCATCATCTTCTTGTGATGCAGATAAATGGCACCCAAGCGAAAGTCAACCAGAGTCACACGAGGACGAGCTGCTAACACACCTGCCCCATGCGAGGCAGGACTGCTGAGAATGTCACCTCGGCAAGAGCTGCGCAAGGGAGAGATGCTGAGAACGCCGCCCCAACCAGGGCCGCGAAAAACCCACCGGTGGTGAACCAAGCAATGCTAGATCAGCTTGTCAATGATCGTGTGGCCGCCGCACTAGCAGCCGCAAACAACTCAACCACCAACATCGGAACGTCAAGGCCAGTGACCAACAGCCGTGGCTGTACTTACTCTGAATTCCGAAAGATCATGGTTGGAGGTTTCGGAGGAACAGAGGGAGCCATAGGTGGATTGAAAAGCTGGAAACCGTGTTTCGCATAAATGGTTGTAACGATGACGACAGGGTCAAGTATCCATCTTTCACTTTCATGGATGCCGCTTTGACCTGGTGGAACAATTACATGAAATCTGCCATCATGGATTTTGCTTATGCTACGCCGTGGGATGACTTCATGGAGTTAGTGCTTAGGAAGTATTGCCCACGAAATGAGGCCAAGAAGTTGGAGATAGAATTTTGGAACTTGAAGGTGCAGAATAACAACATGGCTGCTTACAACCAGAGATTCCAGGAACTGGCTTTGCTATGTCCTAAAATGGTTCAGACTGAGACGAGATTGTTGAGAGGTATATCTAAGGTTTTCCAAAGTCCATAAGAGGAGATGTGACTACCTCAAGGGCTGCAGATCTCCATAGAACCATGGAAATAGCCAACAAGTTGATGGACCAGGAATTGGAGGATGTCCCAGAAAAGGGTACTGACAATAAGAAAAAGTGGGAAGACCACTCCAAGGGTAGCAACAGTAAGTCTCAAAACAAAAGGCAAGAAGTGGCAAAGGCTAATGCAGCAGGTTCAGGTGAGAAGAGGGGGTATGATAGGAATTCACCTCTTTGCAACCGCTATAAGCTACACCACAAAGGACAGTGTACGGTTAAGTGTCACAACTTCCAGAGAGTGAAACATTTGGCCAAGAATTGAAGGTCAAGACCCCTAGCCACCGCTCAAGCAGCACCACCCAACAACCGCAGAGCGAAAGTTATCTACTATGGATGCGGTAAGAAGGGTCATTACTGAAATGAGTGCAATAAACCTAGAAACCAGGGAAACGGTGGTGGTCATGGTAACCAGGGAGCAGTAGTTAACAATGGGAACCGGGGCAATGGAGGAGGAGCCCGTGGGAGAGTTTATGCTATGGGCAGAAGGGAAACCCAGGACGACCCGAACGTGGTGACGGGTACGTTTCTTTTAAATAATCATTATGCATCAATATTATTCGATACGGGAGCAGATAGAAGTTTTGTGTCGACTGCTTTTAGTTCCTTAATTGATATTGCTCAACCACCTTAGACAATGTCTTTGACGTAGAATTTGCTAACGGGAATTTAGAAAGGGTAGATACCATTATAAGAGGTTGCACTCTAAACTTGTTAAACCACCCATTCAACATCGATCTAATGCCAGTAGAGTTGGGTAGTTTTGACGTCATCATAGGGATGGATTGGCTATCAAAATATCATGCCGTCATCATCTGTGATGAAAAGATCGTCAGAGTACCCTACGGGAACGAGTTTCTGATAATAGAAGGAGATCGGAGCGATCATGCACGCTCGTCAAGATTGAGTATCATCTCGTGTACGAAGGTGCAGAAGTGAATCAAGAAAGGATGCCACCTTTTACTGGCTCATGTTACTGAGAAGAAAGAGAAGGAGCCCGGAGAGAAACAATTAGAAGACGTGCCAATCATGAGGGATTTCCCGAAAGTTTTTCCAGAAGACCTACCTGGACTCCCACCCACCAGACAGATCGAATTTCAAATCGATTTAGTGCCAAGAGCTGCGCCCGTAGCGCGAGCACCCGATTGGTTAGCACCAACGGAGTTACAGGAGTTGTCTGATCAGTTGGCTGAACTATCTGGGAAAGGTTTTATCAGACCGAGTTCTTCGCCTTGGGGATCTCCGGTCCTGTTTGTTAAGAAGAAGGATGGATGATGTGTATCGACTATCGGGAGCTGAATAAGCTAACCATCAAGAATCGATACCCACTCCCGAGAATCGACGACCTATTCGATCAACTACAAGGTCCATTAGTTTACTTCAAGATCGACCTAAGATTAGGTTATCATCAACTCCGAGTCCGGGAAGAGGATATCCCGAAGACTGCATTCAGAACCCATTTGGCCATTATGAATTCCAAGTTGTGCCATTCGGCCTAACTAACGCACCAGCTGTATTCATGGACCTCATGAATTGAGTGTGTAAGCCGTACTTGGATAAATTCGTGATCGTGTTCATTGACAACATCCTGATATATTCTAAGAATGAGAAAGAGCATGAGGAACACCTCAAGGTAATCTTAGAATTATTGAAGAAGGAGGAGTTATATGCCAAATTTTCGAAGTGTAAATTTTGGATACCAACTGTGCAGTTTCTGGGCCATGTGATCGATAGTCAAGGCATTCACGTGGATCCCGCAAAGATCGAGTCAATAAAGGATTGGGCAACACCCACAACACCCACCGAAATACGCCAATTATTAGGACTTGCCAGTTATTACCGAAGGTTTATCGAAGGTTTCTCCAAGATAGTGAATCCTTTAACTAAACTAACACAGAAGAATGTGAAATATGACTGGGGAGATAAGGAGGAAGAAGCCTTTCAACTCCTTAAAGAAAAGTTGTGTAGTGCACCTATTTTGGCCTTACCTGAAGGTAGTGAAGGCTTTGTTTTTTATTGCGACACTTCACACAAAGGTTTAGGAGCCGTGTTAATGTAGAGAGAGAAGGTGATAGCATATGCTTCCCGACAACTGAAAACCCATGAGAAGAACTACACAACCCATGACCTAGAGTTAGGCTCAGTTGTGTTTGCACTTAGAATCTGGAGGCACTATCTCTATGGCACAAAGTGCGTGGTGTATACCGACCACAAAAGCCTACAACACATCTTGAACCAGAAGGAGCTGAACATGAGACAGCGCCGATGGTTATAATTGCCCAATGATTACAATTGTGAGATCTATTATCACCCGGGTAAGGCAAATGTGGTTATCAAACCTCTCAGAGTTAGATCGTTAGGAATGACGATCAGTTCACCGCTTCCAGCGAAAATTCTTGAGGCTTTGGTCGAGGCACTCAAGGAAGAGAACCGACCGCGTGAGAAGATTTACGGAATGCCAGAGAGTGAGAATGGCTTCGTAAAGAGATCCGATGGAGTTTTGTGTTATGGGGACAGAAGTTGGATCTCGATATACGGAGGAATTCGTAATTTTATCATGCACGAATCCCACAAATCCAAATACTCCATCCATCCGGGATCTGACAAGATGTACTTGGATTTGGAGAAGCTATACTGGTGGCCAAACATGAAGGCCGATACAGCTGAGTACGTCAGTAAATGTTTAACGTGTTCGAAAGTCAAGGCAGAACACCAGAGACCATCCGGTCTACTTGTACAACCTGAAATTCCAGAATGGAAGTGGGAGCGCATCACTATGGATTTCATCACCAAACTGCCAAAGACATCGAGCGGTTATGACACGATCTGGGTAATCATGGACCGTCTCACTAAATCTGCTTATTTCCTCCCTATAAAGGAGAACGATAACATGGACAAACTTGCACGACTGTACGTGAAGGAAATTATCGCAAGGCATGGTGTACCTATTTCTATCATCTCTGATCGAGACAGTCGTTTCACATCTAACTTCTGGAAGTCGCTCCAGGACGCATTGGGAACAAACCTCGACATGAGTACAACTTATCATCGTCAGACTGATGGTCAGAGTGAAAGGACTATTCTGACGTTATAGGACATGCTGAGAGCTTGCGTGATTGTCTTCGGGAACGGCTGAGATAAGCATTTTCCTTTAGCCGAGTTTTCCTAAAACAACAACTACCACACCAGCCTCAAGGCTGCACCATATGAAGCACTTTATGGTCGTAAGTGTAGATCGCCAATATATTGGGCTGAAGTCAGCAAAAGCCAACTTACCGGACCAGACCTAGTCCACGAGACTACTGAGAAAATTGTGCAGATCAAGAGCCGAATGGAAGTAGCTCGTGACCGTCAAAAGAGCTATGCCGACAAGAGGCGAAAACCCCTTGAGTTCCAAGTGGGTGATAAAGTGATGTTAAAGGTCTCGCCATGGAAAGGCGTGATAAGATTTGGTAAACGTGGGAAGTTGAACCCTCGTTATATTGGACCTTTTGAGATTCTTGCCAGAGTCGGGCCGGTAGCCTATCGGCTCGAATTGCCACCCGAACTCAGCGCTGTGCATGACGTTTTTCATGTCAGCAACTTGAAAAGGGCTTATCTAATGATAACGCCGCCATTCCATTGGATGAGATTCAGCTTGATGAGAATCTGAATTTCATCGAGGAACCGATTGAAATCATGGACTAGGAAGTCAAACGACTAAAGCAGAGTCGTATCCCAATTGTGAAGGTCCGTTGGAACTCTCGCAGAGGTCCCGAGTACAGTTGGGAGCGAGAGGATGAAATCAAGCGAAAGTATCCTCATCTCTTTTCGAATTCATCGAGTAGCGCGAATTGAAATCCGGGATGGGGAGACTATGACAAATGGTAATTTTCACATTTTAAGTTAATAATAAATATTTATTTATTATTTTTAAGCCAAGCATTTCTATGCGTAATTGCATGTTTCTGAGCATTTCTGAACATTTTTGGGGAGCTGTCCCGCATACTGTAGCTTACAGTCAGTGCTGAAAAAGTTAATTTTTGTCAGTAAACGTAAATTATTCTATTTCTGATAGTTACTGACAAGTTTCGTTTTTAACTGAGAAGCTTTCTCGTATTTACTGAAAAGCAACCCGAAAGGTGAACCGACAGTATGAGCCTGATGGACTTATACAGTAACTTCAAGATTGTTGAGCAGGATGTGAAGAAGGCTGGAGGAACTAATTCAAGTACTGGGAACATGAACTTTGTGTCATCTCCTAGTAATTCAAGTCCTGTTGAAGAAAAGGTTGCTGCAAGTGTTAGTACTGCTAGCACATCAAGTAGTACTACTGGTATTCTGAATGATACAACCTACTACGCCTTCCTGACAAGCCAGAATGATGGATCAATGTTGACTCATGAAGATCTCCAGGAGATTAATGATGATGACTTAGAGGAGATGGATCTCAAGTAGCAGATCTCCCTTCTTAGCATGAGGGCGAAGAAAATCTACCAAAGAACTGGAAAGAAGATAACCATCAGCAGCAATGATACTGCTGGTTTTAATAAATCAAGGGTAGAATGCTACAACTGTCACAAGCTGGGGCCCTTTTCAAGGGAATGCAGGAGACCTAGGGAACAGTATGGCAGGAGCAAAGGTTATGGGAGCAAGCCCAAGTCTGTGGAAGAAGCTGAGCCAACTTCAAAAGCTATGGTGGCTATTGATGGACTGGGATTTGATTGGAGTTTTATGGCAGATGATAAGGAAGCACCTTCTGAGATGGCACTTATGGCCTTCTCTGACTCTGAGGTACAATCTGCTAAATGTTTTTCTAAAACATGCACTGCTCTTAAAGAATTAGAAACTTTAAGGAAACACTATGATGAACAAAGGATTGAACTAAACAAAACTAATTACAATTTATCTAATCATAAGAGAGGTTTAGCAGTCCTAGAAGATCAAATAGTGCATTACAAGAACAATGAGTCTGTTTTTGCTGATGATATAGCAATTCTTAAAAGGGATTTGTCAATTAAGAATGCTGAGATTAGTCTGTTGAAAGCTGAGTTGGATAGAATTAAAAAGGCTAATGAAAATATTCAATTAAGTGTAGAAACCTTAGAATATGCCTCTAAGGGTGTGAACAAAATAATTGAATGTCAGTTGATTAACAAAGCTAAGTCTGGGTTGGGGTATAAAACTTTTCCACCTACTCATAGAGGAGTGCCTGCACCCCAGGAATAGACCTAGAGCATACAGGTTTACCAGAGTTTCAACAACCTAAGTTAGAGTATGGTTGTAAACCTAATGAAAACACAAATGCTAATAAACCTGTAGAAATCAGTGAACCTTTTGAGAGTGCAAGTGATGCTTCACTCACTGAGGATAAGGTATCCACTTATAGGAATTCAGATGCTCCAACCATTGAGGACTGGACATCTGATGATGAGGAAGATCAGGTTGTGGTTAAACCTGAAGTAGGAAAGGTAGAAGGAACCAGTGTTCCTAGGATGGTTAATAATGAATCTGTTAAGCCTAAAATAAATGTAAAACCAGTTAGGAAAACAGTTAGGTACTGTAAGATGTATAGGTCCATAGGCAAGCCAAGAGGTAACCAGAGGAACTGAAATGACCTCAATTCACATCAGCTAGGAAGTGACTTTGTCTTGTACAAAAAGGCTTGTTTTGCTTGTGGTAAGTTTGACCATCTTGAGGCTTTTTGTAACAAAAGGGTAACTGGGAATACTAACCAAAGAGTGAACTCCAACAGATCTCACTCTCACCCCAAGGAAAGTTTAATGAATTCTGGCTCAAAACCAACTCATACTGCTAGACCAGCAGTTAGTACTGCCAGACCTTTTAGAACTATTTACCCTAGACCATTAGTTAAAAGTGCAAAACCAACTTTCAAATATGCACCACAAACTGCAAAACGGACTTTTCATAAGAAAGCAGTGGTACAAAAACAAATTTGAAAACCAAAGGCTAAAAATGCAAAGCCAGCAGTTAGTACAGCTAGCCAAGCAGATATTACTGATAACTCTCAAAACACTGCTAGGGATCAAAGGGTAAATGCTGTTAAGGCCTCAGCATGTTGGGTATGGAGACCAATCAAACCCAATGGTGCATCAATTGTTTTGAAAATATTTGACTATATTGATGCATAAGGCAAACCCAAGTCAGTAATGGCTTGGTTACCCTAAGGAAACTAATTTCCTTATTTCATGTGCAGGAACATTTATAGGAAGATAATAAAGATAAAGGTTATGCAGACATTGGATGTTCCAGGCACATGACAGGCAACATGTCCTATCTTTCAGACTTTCAACGAATGGATGGGGGATATGTTACCTTTGGGGGAGGAATAAGTGGTAGAATTACTGGTAAAGGTACTCTTAAAACTGGTAAATTGGATTTTGAAAATGTGTACTTTGTGCAAGAGCTTAATTATAGCCTATTTTGTGTCTCACAAATGTGTGACAAAAAGAACAAGGTTCTTTTTACTGACACTGAATGTCTTGTGATTTCTCCAGACTTTAAGCTTCCTAATGAAAGTCAGGTTCTACTTAAAGTTCCAAGAAAGGGCAACATTAACAGTTGATATGAAGAAGATTGTTCCTAAATAGGACCTTACTTGTCTTGTTGCAAAAGCCACATTGGATGAATCTATGTTATGGCATAGAAGGCTTGGTCACATAAACTTTAAAACCATTAGTAAAATTGTTAAGGATGGTTTGGTAAGAGGCCTGCCTCAGAAAAGATTTAAAAATGACCAAACTTGTGTTGCATGTCTCAAAGGCAAACAATACAAGGCTTCTTGTAAGCCCAAGCTTTTTAACTCTATTGATCAACCTTTGTTTATGCTACATATGGATTTATTTGGCCCAACATCTGTGAGTAGTATTATGCATAAGAGGTATTGTCTTGTAATTACTGATGACTATAGTAGGTTCACATGGGTTTTCTTGTAAGGTTCTAAGGATGAGACACCTAGCATTATTTAAACATTCATTACTGAGATAGAAAACTTAGTGGATAGGAAAATAAAAGTCATTAGGTATGACAATGGGACAGAGATCAAAAATAGAGTTATGGGTGAGTTTTGCAAAGAAAAAGGTATTAGAAGAGTGTTTAGTATTGCTAGAACTCCTCAGCCGAATGGAGTTACTGATAGGAGAAATAGGACACTGATAGAAGCTGCTAGAACTATGTTAGCTGACTCTAAGTTGCCTATTACTTTTTGGGCTGAAGCAGTTAATACTGCTTGCAATGTGCAGAACAGGGTTTTGATAGTTAAACCTCATAACAAGACACCATATGAACTTTTTAGAGGTAGAACTCCTGCATTAAGATTTCTAAGACCTTTTGGGTGACATGTAACTATTCTAAATACCTTAGACCATCTAGGAAAATTTGATGGTAAATCAGATGAAGGATTCTTGGTTGGGTACTCACTAAATAGCAAAGCCTTTAGAGTATACAACACAAAAAATAGGAAAGTTGAGGAGAACCTGTATGTTCAATTTCTGGAAAATAAATCTAATGTTGCAGGTGAAGGTCCAAAATGGCTTTTTGACCTTGATACTCTAACCCAATCAATGAATTATGTACCAGTTGTTGCAGGAACCTTTGCTAATGATTTTGCAGGTTCAGAAGCTGATGATGCAACAGATGAACCAGGATTGGGAATGGAGAAAGATCAGGATCAGATATTGATGCAAATATGAAACAGTGTGGATACATCTTCAAAGGATGAAGAACCTTCTTCTGATGAAGCCAAGGAAGGTATTGAAGATGAAAACAATGTAGTTAGAGCTAAGAAACAAGACAACAGTACTAATGGTGATTGTATTGTTGACCCCCAAGTTAGTATTGCTAGGCAGAATGTTCATACTGCTGGCCCATCAGATACTAATACTACTAATTTCTTAGAAGATGAGGTGGATATCAGCAATCTACCACCTACCTATGCAGTTCTTACTACACCACACACAAGGATTCACAGAGATCACTCCCTGAACAATGTGATTGTGACATGCAATCTGGAGTAAAGACAAGAAAACAACTCATGAATTCTGACCAACAAGGGTTTCTAAGTAATGTTTATGAAGAAAAACAGCATGAAGATGCCGACACTTGTTTATTTGTGTGTTTCCTCTCACAATCTGAACCCAAAACAAAGCCTTAGAAGATTCCAGCTAGGTAGAAGCAATGCAAGAGGGGCTTCTCCAATTCAAGATTCAGAAGGTTTGGGTACTAGTTGATTTACCTAAGGGTATGAGGGTAATTGGCACCAAATGGGTTTTCAGAAACAAAAGGGATGAAAGGGGTATTGTGATCAGAAACAAGGCTAGATTTGTAGCTCAGGGGTATACACAAGAAGAAGGAATAGACTATGAAGAAGTTTTTGCACCTGTAGCAAGGAATGAAGCAATCAGACTATTCTTGGCCTATGCTTCTTTCACGGGATTCACAGTTTATCAGATGGATGTTAAGAGTGCCTTCTTATACGGTACTATTAAAGAGGAGTTATATGTCTCACAACCTCCAGGTTTTGTTGATCCAGAACTTCCTGATAAGGTGTACAAGGTTGTAAAGGCTCTTTATGGACTACATCAGGCGCCCAAGGCATGGTATGAGACTTTGGCTTCCTATTTGCTAGAAAATGGATTCCAAAGGGGCAAGATTGATCAGACTTTAATTATTAAGAAGAACAAGAAGGATATTTTGCTGGTACAGGTGTATGTGGATGACATTATCTTTGGATCCACAAGGAAGGAAATGTGTGTTGAATTTGAGAATCTTATGCATGATAAGTTTCAGATGAGTTTCATGGGGGAACTTACTTTCTTTTTAGGTCTGCTAGTAAAGCAAGCAAATGAAGGCATATTTGTCAGCCAAGATAAATATGTGACAGAGATACTAAGGAAGTTCCATTTTGCTGATTCTAAAGTGGCAAGCACACCAATTGATCCTGAGAAACCTCTCCTTAAAGATGCTGATGGAAAAAGTATTGATGTACACACATACAGATCAATGATAGGGTCCTTGATGTATCTTACTTCCTCAAGACCAAATATCATGTTTGCTGTTTGTGCTTGTGCAAGGTTCCAAGTGACTCCTAAGGTTTCTCATTTAACTGCTGTCAAAAGGATCTTCAGATATCTTAAGGGTCAACCTAGGTTGGGTCTGTGGTATCCTAGGGAATCACCTTTTGACTTGGTGGCATATTCAGACAGTGATTATGCTGGTGCAAGCCTAGAAAGGAAATCAACAACTACTGCATGTCAATTCCTTCATTGCAGACTTATATCATGGTAGTGTAAGAAGCAGACAATTGTGGCAACTTCAACTACTGAAGCTGAGTATGTAGCTGCTGCAAGTTGCTGTAGTCAAGTGCTTTGGATTCAAAATTAGCTGCTTGACAATGGGTATAACTTTATGAACACCATGATATACATTGACAATACCAGTACAATTTGTATTATTAAAAATCCAGTGCAGCATTCTAAAACAAAACACATAGAAATTAGGCATCATTTTATTAGAGACTGCAATGAGGAAAAGTTGATTCAAGTGGTTAAATTGATACTGATCAAAACTTTGCAGATCTTCTCCCAAAAGCCTTTAATGTAGGAAGGTTTCAATACTTGGTAGCAAGTATTGGAATGCTTAACCCTTAAAGTTTTCAAACTGTGTGTTTTTGTACATAAATTGGATTTGTACTGCTAGGTTTGTCATTTGTACTGTTAGGTATATTTTTGTACTGCTAGTACAAAGTTTGGACTGTTTTGTTAATACTGTTAGTCATATGTTTATACTGTTATGAAGCAAGTGCTTTGCACTTTGTTTTCTTGGTTTTGGACTAACAATTGCAGGTATGGAGATTAAGCACAAGGGAATTACAAGTGCATTGTGTGAACAGCAGATTGTGGCTTAGTTGCTAATATAATAGGTCAATGATGGACAGAGTTTGGGAATTCATTAACAAAGGTTTATACCTAAGTTAATTACTTCTTTAAAACTTCTTTCTTGAGATCTTATTATGATGTTTTGTATCGAATTGATGGCTTAGTTAGTCAGATTGTAACTAACCTAACTCACTTTCTACCATTTTATACTTATGTATAATGAGTAAGTCTAAGGACATCTGGTAGAAAGAACAGCGAGCAAACATGAATCTAACACTTGTGTTAGAGGCAACAACTGCCACGAGCTGGAAACCCTGTCAAGAAAGCTCTTTGAATGAGTTTATCTGTACACAGGCAGTTATTTATAACTGAAATCATTGGTTCTCACACAACCAGAGGTTGCATTAAACCGAAATCTTGATTAAGTGTCTGTCTTTACACTTAATCCCTTCAAAATGGTTGTTAGCAGTATGGTTTTTCATTAAAATCAAGTTCATACTGCTGAGTAAAATTTTTCTCAAAAAGTTTGTACTGCCAGGCTTAAAGTTAGTACTGGTAGGCTAAGCTCGTACTGCTGGATAGACGTTAGTACTGGTGCGAAATACCAGATTTTTGAAAATAGCCGTTGAAAGTCAGTTGAGGTTTTTACCAGCTCAATTCCTTATTTCCAGGGTTTTTCTATTTGGATATTTTCACTTTTAATCTATTATATTAACCTTATCTTCAATCAAAAGTTAACTTTTTCTTGAAGTCGGTCCAATAGAAACCCTAACAAGCCTTTAATAATATCTCAATTCACTTTCTTCTTCTACTTTCTACCCTAAAATTACACTATTCACAGCAGTCAAATCATCTTTTACTGAAAAATAAATGGCTTCTTTATCCTTTGCTGACAAACAAAATGTGGTCGCTTTCTTGGAGAAAGCATAGGATGATGCTACTTTTCATCAGATAGTGGATTTTTTAAAAGGTACTCACATAAGTCATTCTTTACTCTTAAATCCCACTATCTATATCTTCCACATCAAGCAGTTTTGGCAGACTGTTACTGTCAAAACATTTAAAAATGGTGACAAAGAATTAAAAGCTAAAGTGGATGGTAAATCTATCACTCTTACTGAATCATCACTCAGGAGGTATCTCCAATTGAATGATGACAATGGTATTAGTGCTATGCCAAACACTGAGATTTTTGAAAACTTATCCAGGATGGGGTATAATACTGAATCACAAGCCTTGACATTTCAAAAGAGTCGTTTTGCCCCACAATGGAGATTTTTAATACATACCATCCTTCACCGTGTTAGTCCCAAGAAAACCTTATGGGAATAGTTCAGTAGCAATATTGCAACTGCTCTCATTTGCTTGGCTACTGACAGAACCTTCAATTTTTCTAAACTCATTTTTGAAGGTATGGTTAAAAATGTTGACAGCAAAACAAAATTTTTGATGTATCCCAGGTTCATACAAACAATTTTGAACCTGAGGAAACATCAACTGCTTCCACATAAAACTGTTTATCAAACACCCAAATTTACCCAAAAACTTTTTAGCAACATGAAGATTGCTTCAAAAGGGTATAGTGGGGAAGCAGTTCCTCTTTTTGATTCAATGCTGCAAGCTCTAGGTGAAGGAGCAACAAGCCCAGTTGTCTCCCATCACACACCCACACCATCAGCACATCCACAACCATCTTCATCAACACATAGGACTACATCCAGACAGGACTCTGATATACCTCAGCACAGAGTTCCTACTCCCACAAATATAGCAGATGAGGCTGACTTTGTCAATGTGGAAAGGGCTACTTTTACTGTCTCAGGCTTAGAAGCTAGACAGGACAGAAGTAACATAGATAAGACCCAATCCATGGCAACACCAGCAGTACCTAGTACTCCTAGTGGAATCCCAAGCCAACTGGAAACTATGGGTGGCTCAGAAACTCACCCTATGGTGGATTATGAGTCTTTGCCCCATGATGCACCTCTCCCTGAAGGTAACACATCAGGAAGTGCTGAGGGCAGTTATACACTTAAGGAATTGATGGTTCTTTGTACAAAATTGTCTGAGAAGGTGAATACATTGGAAGCTGATCTCAAAAGCGACAAGAAAAACTTTGGAGTTGTCTACACCAAACTAGTTTTAAAAGTGAAGAAATCGAAGAATACTGTCAAGACACTCAAAGGAAAAAGATCAACAAAGATGGTGGTTTCAATAAGTTCATCTTCTTCATCTAGTTCATCAAAGGGTCCAAGTGCAGATCAAGGTGAGGAATCTTCCAAACAGGGGAGGAATATTGCCCAAATTGATCAAGATCTTGATATCTCTTTGGTTCAAGAGGAGTATGAAACTCAGGGGAGGCAGGAACAACAGATGGATCAAGGCACTGCTGTCTTTGAAGAAGGTACTGGTAGTGAATGGGAAGGTACTGCTAGTATTGAAAATCTGATTGCTACTGGACATCAAGGTACTGCTACTACAGTATACTTTAGAAGACCGAGGTTATCAAGAGCAGATAAGGGCAAAGCAATCATGACAGAGCAAGAACCATCTTCTAAAAAGTTGTCCAAGAAGGAACAGGCTCAGTTAGCACTTGATGAAGAGTTAGCTCAAAAGTTCCATGAAGAAGAGATAGAAAGAGTTGCTGAAGAAGAAAGGTTAGCTGAAGAAGAAAGATTGGCAGCATTTATGATTGAAAGAAAGTTTCAGACTGAAGAAGAAGAGAGAGCTGCTCAGATTCTTTCTGACATGGAATTAGCTGCAAAATTACAAGAAGAAGAAAGGTCAAAGTATACTGCAGAAGAACAAGATTCAGCACTTAATGACTTGTTGTAGGAGATTAGAAGAAAGCAGAGTAAAAAGAAAGCATATCTCAAGAAACCTCCTTCAAGAAGTGAGAAACTGAAGTACATGAAAACTTATTTGAAGAATCAGTACAATTGGCAAGAAAAACACTTCAAATATAGGTCTTATGAAGAAATTGAAGAGATCTACATTAAAACATATAAAAGACTTCAGGAGTCTTTGAAAGGTGATACATTTGAAGTAAGAGGAGAAAAGAGAACGGTAGAACATTTGGAGTCAGGGGATTCCAAGAGAATAAGAATTGAAGAAGAATCAGATCCAGAAGAACCTACAGAGGAACAACAGATAGAAGGAGAAAAGCAGGATGAATCAGCTGAGAAAGAAGAAAAGACATCGACTGATGAGCAGATCCATAGTATGATAGTGGTGGTTCCAGAATCCCTTACCATTGATCGACTGGGAGGTATATTCAGATGGAAGAATCAAGGGGTGGAAGATCATCAGGGTAGAAGGAAAATCTGAAGTCTACAAATTCTTTGAAGACATGATTAGAGCTTTTGATAAAGAAGACTTTGAAAAATTATGGAGCTTAGTGCAAGAGAGATTCAAAACCTTAGATCCTACAGATGACAAAGACAAAGAACTATGGGTTGAGCTGAAAAGATTGTATGAGTCAGATGGAGGTGAAGCTATTCGGAGATTTCAAGCTCCAGTTGCAGACATCACATGGAGGCTTTTTGATACTTGTAGTGTTCACAGAATCTCCACCAAAGCTGGATTGGAAATTTATATGTTGGTGGAAAAAGATTATCCTCTCAGAGCAGCAGTTTTAATGGCTATGCTGTCATCAACACTTAAGGTTGAAGAAGATTCAGAAATGGCAAATGAGCTAATCAGAAAGATATTTCAGCTTGCAGAACAAAGAAAAGCCAGAAGACTAAGACTAACTATTTAGTGTTTGGAAGAGTCCTCATATCCTCATTTAATTCAGAGAAACATGATGATTTAGGATAAATCACAAGTTTAGGGGAGGGTTGTTGGGAATTAAATGTCACAGAACTTAGTACTGCTAGAGAATTACACTAACAGTACAAACTGTTAGTGTATAAGTTAAGACTGCTGAGATATAACAAACAGTACAAACTCAGAAGTTAGTACTGCTAGCTATAAAGAAGGTACTGCTGCGTGGATAACTGTCTTATATGATATTGTAGAGGATAAGTATGGAATGGATCTTTTGTATAACTTAATTAGTTAGAATTATACGGTAGAATACTTATCTTGTAAAGGACTCCTTAAGTCTATAAAGGGAGATCCTAGGTTATACGTTTTGATTGATATCAGTCATAGAATTGTGTCAAGATTCAAGGTCATTGTAACCCTAGTGATAGCAAGATCACTCGTATTATTAAAGTAATAATATTGAATCGATTGGTGTTAATCTTACTGTGTTCATTATTCATTCAATCTTTACTGTTTCATTAAACAAACCAAAATTCTTCTAAGTGTGGTTAAGTGTCACACCCCCAAATTTCGTGACTTGTAGCGGAATGAGTCATTCATGGGCACGACTGGTCATAGCACCAAAGTTGCAGTTATATTTGTTAATACAAATAGCGTCCCAAAAACGTTATTTATATTCTTTGATCTTTCATTTGTTTTGTTAATGACAAATATAAGGAATATCTTTTAGCAAATAATAAATACTAGCTTAGTCTCTTAAGTACACACTTTACACTTCACATATTAACTAAGAATTACAAGTTTAGTAACTTGTTTCCTTAAAAGGAAACTTTAATTCATAAACCATTCCATGACATCATTGTATGCATCACATACAATATCTTTGATATATCTTGGTTAGATTTACAAGCAACATAGTTGACATTTGAAGATCTTGGATGATATGGTAAGATACAACTAAGATATGGTAAGAGACAACTATTACATAGCTGTCACATCCCACGGATCCAAGTCCTATAAAGGACGGATCCCTTTTGAGGGATCCGCCGGATCCGTGAGCTGAAGATCAGCTTGCCTATAAATAGGAAGCTGATCATTTGGCTCTCTCATCACTCATATAGCTTTAAACATATATTCATTCAGTACATATCTTACTAACATCATTCATAGTTGCATTTCACTTTGATCTTCCATTTTGTAGAAAGGAGATCAAGCATTCAAGGATCTACAGAACCGTAATCCTTTAGTTGCATTACTGTGTGATCTTGTAGTTTGTTTCACACATCATATCTATCATTTGTAATCAGTGAGTGTGGTTAGTACTTTAGTCCTTAAAGTACAAAGAGTGTAGGGAGTGGTTGTACCCTTGTAAAGAACTCGACATCTAGCTTAGTGTCGGTAAAGTAATTAGGCGACGTCAGGTTGGTTCTACCTTGTGAAAGAACCCGGTGTTTAGCTTAGTACCGGAAAAGGAAGTAAGCGACGTGTAAAGGTTTTCTCCGCCTAGGAAAGGAGTTTGTTTCTTAGTGAAAGATAAACTCTCGAGTAGGAAACTCGGGGAGTGGAGTAGGGCAAGGAATAGAGTTCTTGTAGCCGAACCACTATAAACAACTGTGTCGTGTGGTTTGATCTTTCCTCTCTTTATCTTTTGTTTACATTGTGTGATTATTTATTTGTGATTGTTTCCTTTGAATTAACATATAGTAACAAAGCAAATAAAACTTTAAAACGGTAAAAACTATTCAACCCCCCTTCTAGTTTTCCACAATTGGCATCAGGAGCTACGTTACTTAAGATCTTTAAAATATATTGTATTTTAAAACTTAAAACGATCCATGGATTTTGAAAACTTTAAAGAAGGGCAATCTATGCAGAGACCACCTCTGTTTGAACCAAATTGTTTTATTTATTGGAAAAATCGCTTTGAGACTTATGTAAAGTCAAAGGATATAGATCTATGGTATATTATAGTTGATGGTGATTACAAGCCTATTAGTAATAATATTTCGGGTGGTCGGGATGAAGGAGCTTCTCTTACTCGTCACAGTGATGAGCAAAAGAAACTAATTGCCAAAAATAACGAAGCCAAAATGATGCTTTATAATGCCTTACCTAAGAAAGAATATGAAAGAGTTTTTATGTGTAAAACGGCTAAGGATATTTGGCAATCTCTTATTATCACACATCAAGGAAACTCACAAGTAAAAGATAACAAAATTGATCTTCTTGTCCAACAATATGAACAATTTGTTATCTCTGAAGATGAGACCATTGATAGTGCGTTTGCTAAGTTCAATACTATTATTACATCACTTAAAGCACTTGACGAATCTTTTTCTAGCAAGAATTTTGTCAGGAAATTTCTAAGAGCACTCCATCCGAAATGGAGAGCAAAGGTGACAGCTATTGAAGAATCTAAGGATCTCTCAAGCATGACACTGGATGAGCTCATAGGAAACCTGAAAGTTCACGAAATGATTATGGAAAAAGACTCGGAAATTGTCAAAGGCAAAAAGGAGAAGATTAAGTCTATTGCCTTGAAAGCCAAAGTCGAGTCAAGTGATGATGAGTCTTGTTCAAACAGTGATGATGAAGAATATGCCATGGCCGTGAGGGATTTCAAGAAATTCTTTAGGAGACGAGGAAAGTTTGTAAAACCACCTCGTGATGAAAAGAAATCCTCTCGGAAAGATCGTGACGATAAGAAAGGTAAGGATGATAGGAAATGCTATAGGTGTGGTGACTCCAGTCACTTAATAGGAGAATGTCCAAAGCCTCCAAAGACCAAGTCTCAAAGAGCCTTCGTTAGTGGAGCTTGGAGCGATAGTGAAGGAGATGATGATGATGAGCCTAAGAACAACGAAATTGCACTTATGGCTAATGACACAGAAGAGGTACATTCTGATTCATACTCCTTTATAGATGATGAAACCTTAGAAGTAGAATATAACAAACTGTGTGATGTCACTTTAAAAATCATAAACAAAAACAAGTTTTTGAAAACAAAGACAACACTTTTAGAAAATGAAATATATTGGCTTAAAGAAAAAGCAATACGAATTGAAAAAGGTAAAGTTAGTAAAGAAACATGTGTGTCTTGTCAAGAACTAAAACTTGAACTAGAAACCTTAAGAACCACACAGGAAGATTTAATCAAACAAAATTCAAAGTTTAAAAGGTTTGATAAAAACATAAGTTGTGCAGATGAAATAATGAAAATGCAAAAGCTACCTCATGATAAAACAGGTCTAGGCTTTATGAAACTAGGAACCTTAAGTGATCATAAGGAACAGACTGTGATTAAAACTGATTCAACAGAGTTAGACACTCACGGATCCGACGGATCCAAAAATTTGGATCCGCCAGGTATATCCAAAGGATCCGCGGGTACAGAAGTTGAACAGAAGGTTCACAAAGTCGACCGTTCCGAGTTTGTTAAAGTTACTAAGAAACCTAACAGTAGCATAACCAATAATAAACACAAACCAGCAGTATCTTTCGGAAGAGGTCAAGCTAAAAATGAATATAGAGTTAAAACGGATCAACAAAGACCTCAGATGAGTTTTCCCAAACACCCCTTTCCAAAGAGTATAGTTAATTCACAACACACTTATCAAAATAACTGGAACCAAAATATGTCTAGAAACTTTCATGGTCCTAATTATATGCCGTGGAATAATTGTCCACCTTTTCAGTACATAAACCATGATAATGTCATGTTTAACCCAAACGGACCCATGAGATATTGGGGACCAAATACTTGAGTCTTTTATGAACTTAGGTATGCTTGAAAGTTGATCTTGAACCTGATGAGTGGATCAAAGATAGTGGGTGCTCAAGACACATGACGGGAAACAAAAATCTTTTCTCAACCTACCAAGTGTATGACGGAGGTAATGTCACATTCGGTAGCAAGCTTAAAAGTAAAATCATCGGAAAAGGTACAATCTCTCATGACTCTCTATCTATTGATGATGTTGCTCATGTAGATAATTTAGGATTTAATCTACTTAGTATAAGTCAATTATGCCGCAAAAAGTATAACGTCCTTTTCAGTGAAAATGGAAGTAAAATACTTAAAGATGGCATAACCGTAGGAAAAGGTGTTTTAAAGAATAATGTCTATGTTATGAAATTAGATAAAACACCTAAAGATAAGTTATGTCTTACCTCCTTGGACGAAAACTCAACTCTATGGCATCGACGCTTAGGTCATGCTAATATGAGGCTTATTCAATCTTTGTCATCCAAAGAACTCGTTAGGAACCTACCTAAGTTGAAATATGACCAACACTTTTGTGATGCTTGCAAAATTGGAAAACAAGTACATAGTAGCCATAAGGCTAAAAACATGGTATCTACATCTAGATGCCTAGAATTATTACATATGGATTTGTTTGGCCTGTCGGCTATACAAAGTTATGGAGGAAATTTTTACACTTTAGTTATAGTAGATGATTACTCTAGATATACATGGACAAAGTTTTTGAAAACTAAAAATGAGGCTTTCGACAAATTTGAAATTCTAAGCAAGAAAATTCAAAATCAAATAGGAAGTAATATAGTATCTATTAGAACTGACCATGGTCGAGAATTTGACAATGAAATTCAATTTGGAAATTTTTGTGATAATAATGGAATAACTCATAATTTCTCGGCCCCTCGTACACCTCAATCTAATGGTGTAGTAGAACGTAAAAATAGAACAATTCAAGAAATGAGTAGAACTATGTTAAATGAACAAAACATACCACAAAAGTTTTGGTGTCACGCTGTAGATACTTCTACATATATCCTAAATAGAGTTTTAATTAGACAATTTTTAAATAAAACTCCTTATGAAATTTATTGAGGCAAAAAGCCTACATTAGGATATTTTAGAGTTTTTGGAAGCAAGTGCTTCATTTTAAACACAAAGGACTATCTCACTAAGTTCGACCCAAAGTCGTATGAAGGTGTATTCCTTGGGTACTCACAAAACAGTAAAGCATACATTGTATTAAACAAGGAAACATCAAGAGTTGAGGAATCGTTGAACGTAACATTCAAAGAAAGTCCACCTCCCTCTAAGACATCACCTTTGGTAGATGATGACTTAGTTGAAAGTCAAATGGTTAATACTATAGAAAACATTGAAAATGACAATGAATCCGTAAAAGGAGAAATAGTCAATGTTAAAGAAACTAAAAGTCATCCATTAGAAAACGTCATAGGAAAACTTAATGAAAGAACATTAAGATCTAAAGCTCAAAATGAAAGTAATTATTTTTGCTTTATTTCAACCATTGAACCTAAAAATATAGACGAGGCAATAAAAGATGAATCTTGGGTAATTGCTATGCAAGAAGAACTTAATCAATTTATTAGAAATGACGTTTGGACTTTGGTACCTCCACCTAAAAACCAAACCATAATAGGCACTAAATGGGTCTTTAGAAATAAAATGGATGAAAATGGTATTGTATCTAGAAATAAAGCTAGGCTAGTAGCTCAAGGCTACAATCAACAAGAAGGTATAGATTACGATGAAACTTTTGCACCCGTAGCTAGACTTGAGTCTATTAGGATATTACTTGCATATGCATGTGCACATGATTTTAAGTTATTTCAAATGGATGTCAAAAGTGCTTTCTTAAATGGGTTTATAAATGAAGAAGTATATGTTGCACAACCTCCCGGCTTTGCCGACTTTGAAAAACCAAATTATGTTTTCAAACTTAAGAAAGCTTTATACGGACTTAAGCAAGCACCAAAAGCTTGGTATGATCGACTTAAGACTTTCCTAGTTGACCATAAGTATACCATGGGCCTAGTAGATAATACTCTCTTCACCAAGAAAAAGGCATCACATATTATCATAGTCCAGATATATGTGGATGACATTATATTCGGTTCAACTTGTCAAGAGTTATGCGACAATTTCTCAAAAATCATGCATGACGAGTTTGAAATGAGTATGATGGGGGAACTAAACTTTTTCTTAGGTCTCCAAATTAAACAATTAGAAGATGGGATATTCTTCAACCAATCAAAGTATATCAAAGATATGCTTAAGAAGTTTGGTCTTGAAGACTCAAAACCCATGAGAACACCCATGTCCTCCGAAACCAAACTCACTAGGGATGAAGAAAATGAATCCGTAGATAACACTAAATATAGAGGAATGATTGGTAGTTTACTCTATCTTACGGCTAGTAGGCCTGACATTATGTTTAGTGTTTGTCTATGTGCACGTTTTCAAGAAGATCCAAAAACGTCCCATCTTGAAGCCGTCAAAAGAATATTTAAGTACATCAAAGGTACTACACACTTAGGATTATGGTATCCCAAAGGAACGGGTGTAGAAACCATAGTGTATACCGACTCAGATCATGCAGGTGACTATGTTGATAGGAAAAGTACTAGTGGTATTTGTACTTTTGTAGGATATTGTCTCACATCATGGTTCGCTAAGAAACAAACTGCCCTCGCAATCTCAACAACAGAAGCAGAGTATGTGTCTGCAGGAAAGGCGTGTCAACAAGCACTGTGGATGAAACAAGCTCTCGTCGACTATGGAATTGAACTCAACAACATTCCCATTCTTTGCGACAACAAAGGTGCTATCGATTTAAGCAAAAATCCAGTCCAACACGCTAGAACCAAACATATTGAAATACGCCATCACCTCCTTCGCGACAATGTATAGAAGGGAATCATCTCAATTGAGAAAGTTTCCTCAGAGGACAACATTGCCGATATCCTCACTAAACCACTTAAACGTGAACCTTTCAACTATCTTAGACTTGGATTAGGATTAATGGAACCTAGTGATTAGGAGAAACATTAGTATAAACATTAGTTTAGCCACACACGACACTAAACCAAAACATGTGTTCTGAATCCGCGGATCCAATCGACAACAAAGACGGATCCTTTGTTTGGGATCCTCTGGATCCGCCGCATGCTAAGTCCAGTTTATTATTTAATAAACAAGAACAAGTACTATTCACTCCTCACTCCAAAACATATCACCTTACTATACTCGACACACACTTAATCTCCATCACATTTTAGACCATTTTCTTCCACAAATTTGTGCTTCTAACATCACTGTAAGTATTCTTATCATATTTATACTCCTGATCTGCGTCTAGGATTTCCATTTCATGCACAAAACCAAAACTTGGGGTATATGCATAATTCTTGAAAAATCATGAAGCATATTTAGTGCATTATACTTAAAAACATGTTTTTCTTAGTTAGGAATTGCATCTCATAGCACATTGTCTTAATTTAACAAAAACCCCATGAAAATTTTTTCACTAAAATCTTCTAACGACTAGGTAAAATGATTTTTTCTTACATTGTTCATACAAATGCAAAAACGTTATCTTTTAGACTTCACTTGCATAATGTCTCTTGAATGCTAAAGGGAATACATAACTAATATGTATTTTCGAGTACATTCAACCGTAGCTACATTGAAATAAGAGTGTTTGGGTTATCTCTCGTTTGTAAACAAAACTTGCATAAACTAATTTTTCTTGCATAAAAAGGAGTCGAGATAACCACACCTCCACATTGTCCCCATGTAGGCACACACTAGGAATTTTACACTTCCTTCGATCATTTTAACTAAAACTATGTAACTTTTGTACTTAGGAAAATCATGCCTCCCGCAACCAACTACGATCACAAGAAAACCGTTAACTACTTACCCAAAGTCCACAAAACCAAGGGTTTAACCGATGCCCAAATCAAAATTTTCAAAGTCTTAGAGAAATAGTATGTTCATGAGGGTAGAGCCGTAGATGCATCATTTTATGAAGGCACTCAACTTAGGGAACAATTAGCCGCAATTCAATTTGATTCTCTTTTAGACATAGATGAACCAATCATTCCTAGGTTCATACTTGAGTTCTATGCTAGTGTAGGTCTTAGCTCGAGTGATGAAGGTTACTTAAGTCTTCATTTTACTCTAAATGGAAATCTTGTCAACATCCCTCTTGATCAATTTGGTGAGGTCTTAGGAATTCCAAGTCAAGGTACATGTATTTACTCGGACAAATGGTCCTTAACAATCTTAGACTCCAATCTCGATAGGACGGCACCATATGCCACTCCTCTCCAATCAAAAGAAGTGATTAGGGAACATCTCTTCATTCCTAAGAACAACCCCACAAGAATGTATCGTGGTCGTGAAGTTGCTAGAGATCCATTCGCAATGGAACTTAATGAACTAAGACTCGAATTCAAGAAGATGGAGGATGTATTAAGGGCAAATGTGATGTGCACCATAGGAAACCGTGATCATATCAATGCTTGTTTATGCCACTTGATGTACAACATCTCTACTCGTCAACCCTTCAATCTTGCTTATTATGTTGCCAAACGAATGTGTGACATTCCGGTTCAAAGCAAGATTGTAATGCCTTATGGTATGCTCTTAACTCGACTTTATAGAGCCTTTGCACCCGCTCGTCCAAACCATCTAGGCTTTGTTCTGGATTACAATGAAATTAAACACACCTTCGTTCCTTTGAGTGATTTTAGGGTTAGTGTTGATAAGGGAAAACGTCCTCGTGTTCCAACATCATCCTCCTCATCTTCCATGAGTGAAGATGATGGTATGCCAAATTCTAGGATTCCTCCACCCGAGTACTTGATCCATCTTCCTCCAATTCCACATGAATCCGCTGAGTATCGAAACATCAAAGGAATGGTGAAGAATCTGGGTCGTTGGATGATGAAATTACACAAGGGGATGAAGAAGTTGAAGAAGAAGCTGAGTTAATGGAGTGTTTGGTTTTAAACAATGTTGGATGTTGTGATGTTAAATTTCTATGTGTCTTGAATTTATCTGATAATACTTATTGTGTATGTGTAATAACTAACACTTGCAGGTAGATAACCATCACGGTTATCAATTTTCTGGGTTATTGCCTATGTTTGGCATAACACCTAAAACGGTAAGTTTCTAAGTATGGATTAAACTATGTGCAATAATGTGTTAATATTATCATATTTAGTTGTTTTGCTATACATATTAGATGTTAAGTAAGGTCTAGATGAATTTTCGGGTTTTCGTCGAAAAACGCGAAATATGACATATGTTCTGTTTACTTTCTTAGTTTTAGGCCTACGGATCCCGCGGATCCCAAAATAGGGTTCCGCCAAGGCTTATCGTTGGATCCGCCATCCGCCAACCTGCGGATTTGGCGGATCCCAGAAAATGGTTCCGCCTTTTATCCAACTTGGATCCGCAAGTTTCCCAGTAAAATTCTAAAACTTTTTCGACTCATCCCGATTCTTAAATCTTAGTGTTTAATATCATTTAGGCTTCATTCACTGATCATAATTCATCTTAGAATCATTTAGGAATTCTTAGAAACTTAGGAACAAAATTTCCCACCAAAATTTAAATTTTTGAACTTTAGGTGTGAGTTACCAAACCAATACAAAGAAGGAACCCTTTTTAGGGATCCGTCAAATCCGTGGAAATATCAAATCATCAGATTTTCCACTATTCTCTTGTATTAACTGCATATCCAACACATATTACTCAACCAAAGCTAAATGGATTGACTTCCTTGATATGACCTACACAAATTTTTGTTCCAAATCATTAGTAACCAACATTCTCTATTGGATTTACATCAAATCCAAACACACAGACTCACAAACCTTCTGTCTATAAATTAGCACTTTAGGATCATCACTTCACACAACAACCATTTCCTCTCCTATACATCTTAGCTATCATACTTCACCATGACCAAGTCACACAACTCTTCAACATCTAGAACTCCAAGAAGAACAGCCCGCATCAGTGTTAAACCTTGTTGTTTTATCAACTTAGCAAACTCTTCATCTGAGGAAAATTCTCCTCTCAATATATCATCACCCATTGCTAGTGAAAATTTCCTTACACTCTCCACCCCAACACCATCACATGTTGTTATACAAACATCACCACCAACCCTTACTCCAATAGCCACTACTCCACCACCGGCTCCATCACAGACTGTTAGATCACCATCACCACCAAAATCACCTAAACTCCAACCCTTGGAATTATTTAGGACTCCTCCTACATCACCACATCTTGATGACTTAGAAGAACTTTCACCAAAATTACCCAATCTTCCACCCATGACCTTTGAAGGTCAACAACCCATGCTTTTTCACCCGGTTTACCCGGATATCCATGGTCCTTTATACCATGATGCACAATCATCCCAACCTCAACCACAAACTCTATCACCCACATCCACTCTAGTTGCCATTGACGAGGCAATGTGGATGAATATGCCTCAAACCCAAGAAGAGATTAGTGAAGAGCTCAATCGTCTCTACACTCTCTCGGGTATGGTTGACCATCGCCTTCATGAAGCAATGGACATCCAAAACATTCTTATGAACTCCCTCCAAACACCACAACAACCATCCAACAACAACAACACCCAACCACCATCACCACCACCACCACACAACTTGGACCCTAGTCTTCCGCCCGGCTTCTCAAGTCATGATTGCGCACATTGTGAGAGAACGGCTCACTTGGCCCAAAGGACCAACATCTTGGTCCATGAGCTTCAAAACGAGATGAGGTTCATCTTGAACCATGTTCTTGAACGTTTAAACGCAATCTCTCATCCTTCTCAATAGGAGCTCTTTAGATTAGTTGTTTGGATTTTTTTTAAGTTGCTTCTTTAGGACCTTTTTATTTTCTTTTGGATGTCTTCTTATTTGTAACATCATTTCACTATTGTGACTTTTGTCACAAAATTTTCAAGCTATATGAATGTGATGTTTTATGCGTATGAGTGATCAACATATTGCATATTATTATGAACTAACATTCCTATATTGCATATATTATATCTTGCATATGATTGCTTTAGGTACAAATTATGATCAGACACTTAGTTTGACTTTTTAAAGTCAAACATATTGAAAGGCTTGTTTGGAAGAACACTTCACAAGCATTCTACTTCTTCATTGAAGTCATTTCATAACTAACACTTCATTTGCAGCATATCATACCCTTCAATAGTATACGTTGGTACTCGAGAAGTGAGGAGTATACATCGAGGGGGAGCATCTCATAAGCATCTCATATACTAATCGTTTGTTTTGTAGATTCATGCATCATTTTCTTGATTACTATATTTAGGGGGAGTATAAAACAAGGGGGAGCTCTTAAAGTTCTCAAAATCGCATTCCGCTTCGCTACTCTTTTTGTTTCGACAAAAAGGGGGAGAAAGGACTAAGTTTGCATCAACTGTGAATCATCACAGTACATACATTTTTTACAAAACTTTTCTTTAATAAACAAACTTAATATATATTTTTAAGAACTCATGCTATATTTATTCTCTTGCTCAAAAATCTATCTTATGTTTTGTCATCAACAAAAAGGGGGAGATTGTTAATACAAATAGCGTCCCAAAAACGTTATTTATATTCTTTGATCTTTCATTAGTTTTGTTAATGACAAATATAAGGAATATCTTTTAGCAAATAATAAATACTAGCTTAGTCTCTTAAGTACACACTTTACACTTCACATATTAACTAAGAATTACAAGTTTAGTAACTTGTTTCCTTAAAAGGAAACTTTAATTCATAAACCATTCCATGACATCATTGTATGCATCACATACAATATCTTTGATATATCTTGGTTAGATTTACAAGCAACATAGTTGACATTTGAAGATCTTGGATGATATGGTAAGATACAACTAAGATATGGTAAGAGACAACTATTACATAGCTGTCACATCCCACGGATCCAAGTCCTATAAAGGACGGATCCCTTTTGAGGGATCCGCCGGATCCGTGAGCTGAAGATCCGCTTGCCTATAAATAGGAAGCTGATCATTTGGCTCTCTCATCACTCATATAGCTTTAACACATATATTCATTCAGTACATATCTTACTAACATCATTCATAGTTGCATTTCACTTTGATCTTCCATTTTGTAGAAAGGAGATCAAGCATTCAAGGATCTACAGAACCGTAATCCTTTAGTTGCATTACTGTGTGATCTTGTAGTTTGTTTCACACATCATATCTATCATTTGTAATCAGTGAGTGTGGTTAGTACTTTAGTCCTTAAAGTACAAAGAGTGTAGGGAGTGGTTGTACCCTTGTAAAGAACTCGACATCTAGCTTAGTGTCGGTAAAGTAATTAGGCGACGTCAGGTTGGTTCTACCTTGTGAAAGAACCCGGTGTTTAGCTTAGTACCGGAAAAGGAAGTAAGCGACGTGTAAAGGTTTTCTCCGCCTAGGAAAGGAGTTTGTTTCTTAGTGAAAGATAAACTCTCGAGTAGGAAACTCGGGGAGTGGAGTAGGGCAAGGAATAGAGTTCTTGTAGCCGAACCACTATAAACAACTGTGTTGTGTGGTTTGATCTTTCCTCTCTTTATCTTTTGTTTACATTGTGTGATTATTTATTTGTGATTGTTTCCTTTGAATTAACATATAGTAACAAAGCAAAAAAAACTTTAAAACGGTAAAAACTATTCAACCCCCCTTCTAGTTTTCCACAATATTGAATGACCTAAAGTGTCGTTTAGAAAATACATCGTTTGATTATTTAAAAACATTCAGAGTTACAAAGCTAGGTCCCAAAAGGTGAAACAAGTTTTCATAAAACAAGTTCATACAATTCAAACGATGGATAAGTGCATAAAATATAAAGTGAGACGCGTCGACTCCGCGACTCCATGATGTGTCCATATGCAAGCCAACATGCGATACCTTAATTACCTGAAAATACATTGCTAAAAATGGTCAACAAAAATGTTGGTGAGATCATAGGTTTATGTAAATGAAATGTTGTACGGATACCACAAGTATAAAGTGTATGACAAAACAATGCCACATAAAAATGATACATTAGCTCTAAGCTCATGACCCCGAAGCTAGACTGAATGAAATGCCCCAACAGAGTGTTTGCCAATCACTCTAATATGACAGAAATGAAATGCGTTCGTTTGACCAGTTGGTGCTACCAACCCGAACGGAGGAGTTACCCTCAATAGATCTATTCACTCACTCTCGCTTGCTAACAATTAATGGTTCATGATAATAAAAGGGGACTTTAATCTGGGCAATGATGTAACTTAAGCAATATAATGAGTTTGGATACTTTGGTTTGCATATAAAAATGGTGCAATGTATTCTCCCCCGAGAGTTTAGAAATCAATAAACAATTTAAAACGGGGCTATGAAAACTCACCTGATATGATTTAGCAACAATGATAATGATGGATATGATGAAATAAAGCTCGGTCTCTAACCGCGACCTATTATAAATGATGCGATTCAATGTAAGCAATGATACAATGTAACAAATGCAAATACGTATGTTAACGATACCACTTGTTAGTTTTGAAAATAACGTTTATCGACGAAAAATACACTTTTGAGGTCTCGTTAAGTTATAAACTACTTTTCGTGTAAATATGTTGAAACGGTACTCCATGATCCTCGTTTGGTGTTCTATCGGCAAAATGTAGCGTTTTCATTGCAATTTAATATTTTCCTTAACTTGTGAAAATATGCCCAAAATGGCTTCGTGAAACTAGTCGCGAAATATTGCACGTTATGTGTTAGTGATCAAACTCGACGTTTTGAAAACCATGTAACAATGTATAAATGTCGTTTCATTTAACCTTTGATTGCACACGCCTCGATCAATTAGAAAATCGGCTACCAATGTTATGTTTCGCAAAAACACTAGTTTTTATACTTAGAACACTTTCTAATAGTGGCTGTCAAAATAAACATGGTACGTCGGGCTTCAAACATGAATGACTCGGCCGTTATAAGCTCGTTTTCTACGTTCTTTACATCCACGGCTTCGTATAAACATGAACTAACATAATCTCAGTAGGTCGGGTTGTCTAGATCACGTCTAACACCTCGTTTTGTCCTTTGAATCTCGGCAATCAGCAACTAAATTTTTAGAAAAATATTTTTCGTCGTCTAACTTTGAAAAATCATATCTCCTTCGTTATAAGTCGGTTTTTTAGTGATTCTTGCGGCCACGGTTTTTTTTTTGAAAGAAATTTCTGAATATGAAGGCCAAAATGTACCAAAAGTTACTGAGTTTTCCAGTTTACACGTTTTTGGACAGTAGCTATTTTAGATTGTTAAAAGCTCATTTTCTTGGTTCTAAACTTGATCATACCACCTCAAATCAACTCCACAAGTTCGCAAATCCTACCATACACCTTCTTAGGGTATCATGGGGTCCTAAACATCACCAACCTCGGTGGATTTCGTGAGATCATTAGTAAAACTTATTGATCTAGTGATTTAGATAGTTTATGTTCAAAAGTGGTATGTAAAACATAAATAAATTGCATGAATAACTAATATAACTTGAAAATACGTAAACATATGAATCAAATGAAAGTATAAGATGATCAAAATGTGTTCTTGAAACTTACTTGATGATTTGATGAGTTTTGGTAAGAAATGAGTAATAAACTTGAGATTTAATCACAAAATCATAACTAGGAAGGTAAATGGAGCTTGAATATGACTTGAACTTGAAAAATTTATGGATTATGGTGGTGTTCTTGGGTTTGGCCAAACATAGGGGATGAGATGGGAGGGGTTTTGATCTTTTTTAGCTAATTGGTAAGTTAGTGTATGTGTTTGAGTTAGTGGGATGGGAAATTAAATCAAAATAATGCATTAATGAGTTTTGGAGCATTAAGCTAAATGAGGGGTTAGGGGGGGGGCGGCACATGTGGCTAAATGGGAAGGATTTGATGTTTAATGCAAGACTTTGTCCCCCATTTATTTAAGTTTAGCTAGTTTAGTGTATACATTGGGTGTTATCGGGTACCGAGTTTGTAAAACCCCAAAATTACCACAATCTGAAATGACCAAAATACCCTCTAATTTTGAAATTTTAAGAACTTATAAAGTACGCTATAAATTAAAATACCCTCTAATTTTGCTAATCCATTGGGCCTTAAGACTTGAAAGATACATACAATATTGGCCCATCTATCCTCCTCAAAATGTCGGTTTTCTTTTGCTCCCTTTAACACCGATCTTCTTTTATTGAAAACCCTAAAAACCCTTTCACAAAGGTCGACTATTACTGCTGCCTCTTTTCTCCTTCTATTCGATCCATACAGTAGCCAAGGAAGGATTTTTGTTGTGTTCTTGTTCAATCCACATCAAGGTAATCATACTCTCCTCATAATTAATCCACTCGAACCATTAACAAACCTTAATCGATCCTTGTTGTGTGTTTCTTTTTCTGTCAATCGAACCAAGTTGTTGGTGACTTATTCTCGTGTTGTTCTTATTCTCCGTTTGATCTTCGAGGGTATTGTATCATCCTCCTTGTTGATTCGTGTTCTTGTAGAGGAGTAGTAGAAGATGTTCGTGACCGGCGTTACCATGGAAGAAGCATACAAGGAGGAATTCACGTTACCACACCACAGTGTCCAGAAGAGGTCCCGAAGGCTTGAGGGACCAGACTCAAGTTTGTAATCCTTTTTTACCCTATGATCATATGGACAGGCGTAGACAGACAACTTGGATTTGGAAGAGGTTTAAGATCATGTACTTGAATGGATGAAAATTTTTGAAGCGAACGTTTGTGGTTGGAAGAGTTGATTATGTGAAGGATGAAGCTATGGATGACGTAATTCACTTCCTCTTAACCTACTTAAGTTTCCGTTACCTGACGATAAGATCCTTCGAACGAGTTATGTTCCCTATTAGAAATTCCGTTCTGTGTTCGTTATGCGATGGTTTTGTTATGAGAACTATGATGGATTGTGGAAGACCTGACGCTATTAACGACGTACCTTATTTTCGATTGACATTCTAGGATTTCCATTGCCCTTTCGAGTAGTTTCGTTCTCCTCTTAGTTATGATGTTTGATTTTGATGACCTCTGAGACCGTAGAAGGACTAAGTGGATTAAGATAAGTTGTTTTGTTCACGACTTGAGATAAAGTATGACCATCATGAGGGCATATTTATATGATGCCAGTATTATGACGTCTGGCCAACGTGATAATACTTACATCATATAACGTGCACTTGTTGTGGGCATACGATATTCGAGAAGTGCCTTAGGAGCCTTAGAATTTTGATAAGCTGTTTGAGGATTTTTGCGTTAGTAAGACTTTAGGTTCATTCTACCTATACACGTAATCTGCCTTCACCGTTATACGATTTGATACGTTTGGATTCTCGACACGCGTTTTGCTGACCTCTGCGCTTCCAATAAGATCTTAGATTCGGTTGTAGAACTTTCTGCCGGTTGATGTTATCGACAATCTGTTTTCTGTACGTTCTCATCTGGTTTGTCTAATCAAATTCTATGGACGGCATATCCGTCAAAATCCTACGTATTTCATGTATCTCTCCCGAGAGAATACGATCATTATCTATTACGTTGGTATATTATTCTTTTGATCTAGATTCAGTATGGTATGTCCTTTCTGAAGGAACCGAAGCTATTCTTGGTTAACAAGATAGAGTCATGAGAAATCAGTCATTCGCATTTCCGTTTCTTGTCCTTTGTACTTTCGTTTCATTTCACTTCAATTTTCGAGGACGAAAATTTTCTTTTAGAGGGGAAGAATTGTAAAACCCCAAAATTACCACAATCTGAAATGACCAAAATACCCTCTAATTTTGAAATTTTAAGAACTTATAAAATACGCTATAAATTAAAACTTGAGTTATATATCATGTTATGACTCCAAACTATACGATATGAACATATAACCTAAAGTAAATACGACATGATACGAGAACTTATAAATCGGAGTATGGCACATTTAAGAAAGTTCATGTGGGTCGAAACTAATAAAACATTCACACGTTTTTTTATTTATTTATTTGTGTTCTTTGGGCCGAAATTCTTTTATCACATTAGTGCTAATCCATTGGGCCTTAAGACTTGAAAGATACATACAATATTAGCCCATCTATCCTCCTCAAAATGTCGGTTTTCTTTTGCTCCCTTTAACACCGATCTTCTTTTATTGAAAACCCTAAAAACCCTTTCACAAAGGTCGACTATTGTTGCTGCCTCTTTTCTCCTTCTATTCGATCCATACAGCAGCCAAGGAAGGATTTTTGTTGTGTTCTTGTTCAATCCATATCAAGGTAATCATACTCTCCTCATAATTAATCCATTCGAACCATTAACAAACCCTAATCGATCCTTGTTGTGTGTTTCTTTTTCTGTCAATCGAACCAAAGAGAAGAAGGAAGGTGACCTTGTTGGTGAATTGATCTCGTGTTGTTCTTATTCTCCGTTTGATCTTCGAGGGTATTGTATCATCCTCCTTGTTGATTCGTGTTCTTGTTTCCTCGATGTTATGGTCATTATAATACACATGTGATAATAGAAAATGTTCATAAGATGTTATGTTGATGACATAAAATGATGAAACCCTAAATGTATAAATCGAATTGAGTATATGGATCTGAATTAAAATGATTATGAACATGTGTAGGATATGTAAGAATCAATATAATGTGTTTTTGAATCATGTATGAAGACCTTGTGTTGATATATAAGCCCTAAAATGAGTTACACATAAAATCATAAAAACTGCTGCTGTCCTGGAAAATTGTCCGACTTTAATCGATTGTAATTAAATGATGTGAACGTGTATTTGGGTGTTTTCAGAGTCTAAAATTAAGTTCAATGAAATAGATTTCTGTAGAAATTAACCTTGTAAATTTTAGAGGCCTAGAAGACCACTTTTTGATTTTTAGAAAATTAAGTGTCAAATCGAATTCGTATGTCTGGAAAAATAGTCAGTGTTTTTCATTTATCATTTGGAAACCATAACTAACTGGAATATTTCCTTTGAACTGGGTAATATTTGACATGTTTATTAGTTACTTGAATATTTTTAGATTTTTATAAATTTTTTTGATGGGGCTGTGAACTGCTTACTTTTCGTATGTTAAAATTTATCAATAATCTGGACGACCTGACTTAAATGATTTTTAGACCATAGTTATACTTAATAATAAATTCTGGAAAAATTTGGGGAAGTTATTTAGACATATAGGAGCGTGAGTGAATTTTTTGGAATTTTTATTATGAGTTATTATAAGGATGAAAAATCGTACAAAATAGGTCTAATTTGTGTGTAAAATCTGTGAAAAGTTTTAAAGATATTAAAAGGGTGTTATGTGTTTATTTTTCAAACTAAAGGGTTTAAATGATCATTTTTCTAAAACTAAAGGACTTAACTTGTAAAAACATGTAACTTGGTATTATTTACATTATGAACCCTAAACTTCTGATAATTGCATATTGAACCCTAAAATTATGAAAACTACATTATGAACCTTGAACTTATGAAAATGACATTATGAACCTTAAACCACTAATATGGTAATCTCTAATACTTTAAGTTGATAAACGGACGTGTTAATAACTAAAGTTACTAAGTATGAAAACTTACTATTTTTGAAAAGGTACCTAAGATGGAAAGAAAACTAAAATGAAACCTTCGTGATTACGAAACTAAGAAACTATGAAATCATAAAACTATGAGACTTATAAGTAAACTTATAATTGGTGTAGATTCGCTGAAGAAGGAGTTTATTCCGATCCTTATGTTTCTAGTGTGTGTTTTCCCTGGCGGTTTAAGGTACAGATATTCTACCCTTTTTCAATAAGGGTGCTTTCGATTTCATGACTTTCTAAATCTTGATTCATTAGGATTCCCTAAGCCATTGCTATGTTCCCTTATACTTTGATTCGTTCTTCATGATTTATTTGACATTCGTGACCCTGTGATATTAGTATTCGAATCACTTTACACTTAGAAGGTTCATCTGATTTTGGTGACTAAATATGAAAACCTTTTTTAATTATATCATGGAAATGTTTTGGAGAAAAATTATTTTAAAATGATGTTTATAAACGATGTGATACCTCTTTTAAATGTAATTTTACTATCTTTTATGGAAACAAATCTTAAAGACTACTTTTATGAAAACCTTTATTAAAGATCATTTTTATGAAAATCATTTGATAGGATTCTTTAAATAAACCTTTTGATTTTGAACATTCGATTAAGAACCTTTGACAATGAACCTTTGATACTTTGATGACTTGACATTTGACCTTGATATGATTTCCCTTAATTGACTCATGACTCTCTTAGTATGATTGTCATTCTTATAGATCCATTCTGACATTTATTTAAATGTCTCTGCTATGCTATGCTTATGTGTTTGCCATGCTTATTTGAGTTACTTTCTCGTTTCTCTTGCCATGCTAGTTTGTTATTTGTTGTATGATATGATAGATCCGTGCCTGAGCTTAACTAGTTCTAGAGGTACTAGGACCATGTCTTTGATGGCACCTTAGGCATGACACCCCCGTAGAGGTGTGATAGATCTACGGCGTTCCCCCCTATGTATATGTATTTTATCGCGATTCACTATTGGCCAACCTTTTATGTGTGCTTAGTCTAGAGCTGACACACATACTTATGTTAGGGAGCGTATGGATGCATCCTAGGTTTTATGTATATGTAGTTATGGTGACCAGGTGATGTTTGCCTTGCACTCCTTCTCACACTATTATTATTTACTTAGAGGTCTCCCCTCTTCGTATACTTGTATTTGCTCTTGTTTGATTTGACGGATTTTGTATGGAGTTCTTACGGCACATCCTTATATGACCCTTCTCATCATTTTCATTCCATTCCTTGATTCATTATTTATTCAGTTCTCATGCATTCTTGATTTTATGTTTTCTTAATATTCGTATGACTTTCATGATTATGCTTTTCATTTTGTATTCTTATTCTTTTGCTTATGCTTATTCACCGTTCTGTTACATTATATATATCTGTTCACTGGGCTTTTTAAGCTCAGCCGCATTTCTTTTCCTGCGGCAGGTTATAGTTGGAAGCTGGGTTATGAGTGGAGTGTTTTGGACTTAGAAGACTACGTTTAGATTGCTTTCATGGATTTAGAGTTGACTAGAAGAGCTTATATTTAGACTTAGTAATCATTGTATTCCTTTGTAACCTTGTATCTTCAGATTTCCTTTGTAACCATTCAAATTCATTTTGTATTATTTAGTCATATGCTTATGTTTGTTTCTGATATGTCACCATAACGTAATACTTCTACCCTTATCGGGTTGGGGTGTTACAGAGTTAACTAGAAATGAATCATGACGAGGTGAAATGAAATACGACGAAGTTGTAAAAATTGTAAAATCATGTTCCTTGCAAGAATCGGGCGTTAGAATGATTATCGGATTGAAATTTCGTAAACCGACGGAGTTATAAGCGTCAAACGAAGAATATAGCGATTGGTTTAAAAACACCGGGTAAAGTAATTATATAATCTCTATATCATTATAATTAGTTTGAAAATGTATTAGGATCATTGTCGGGAGTATTGAGTATACTGTTAGTAGAAATGACTGAGTGGTAACGTTAATTAAACAATTAAGCATACGTTAATGAAAATCACACAAACCCATGCATGAACTGATATGGTTATGATGTTACTGATGATATGCAGACTACTCTAGTCTGTATGATATGCCTTTACTGATGATGCATGAATACGCAGCTAAACCTAACTGGTTACGCGCATTTGAATACCTGTAAACCAAGTTTACGACATGATGAATGATGCCCATGAATATTGATTTCCCTCTGGGAATGAATAGTGTCACGTGAATAGTAAAATTTTTGATGATTCTTAAATTCTCAAACTGACTTCAAAAATGATGAATAGTGAAATTATGAATAGTGATCGGTGAGTAGTGATTGATGAATAGTAACTTATGAATAGTAAATTGTCGAGGTTTGGAAAATGACCTGAAATTATGAGTTGTGACAGTCGACCACCCTAAAAGGAATTCAGTCCCTGAATTCAGCTGATGTTGGTCTCTGGAGTGGTCTCGGTGAAAAGATGTGGGTATTTGAGTCGCATCTGGTCTTCCCGTTCCCAAGTAAACTCAGGACCTCTGCGAGAATTCCAGCGAACTTTGACGATCGGAATTCGACTTTGCTTCAACTGTTTGACCTCTCGGTCCATGATTTCTGCTGGTTCTTCTACAAAGTTAAGCTTATCATCGATCTGAATTTCTTCCAATGGGATTACGAGCGTTTCGTCTGAAAGACATTTCTTGAGGTTTGAGACATGAAACGTGTTATGTACATTGCTGAGCTCTGACGGAAGCTCCAGTCTGTACGCTACCGGTCCGATCCTTTCCAGAATCTTGAACGGCCCAATGTATCTCGGGTTTAACTTCCCGCGTTTCCCGAATCGTATCACGCCCTTCCAAGGCGAGACCTTCAACATGACTTTGTCTCAAACCTGAAATTCTAATGGTTTGCGTCGAACATCGGCGTAACTTTTCTGTCGGCTTCTGGCTGTTTTGAGTCTTTCTCGAATCTGGACTATCTTTTCTGTTGTTTCTCTGACCAACTCTGGACCAGTTAGTTGTACATCACCAACTTCGGCCCAACAAACTAGGGACCTGCACTTACGACCGTAGAGTGCCTCGAATGGTGCGGCTTTTATGCTCGAATGATAACTGTTATTGTAAGAGAACTCGATTAATGGCAAATGGTTAGCCCAACCATTTCCAAAGTCAATGACACATGCCCTGAGCATGTCTTCCAATGTCTGAATCACTCTCTCACTCTGACCATCAGTCTGAGGATGATAGGCGGTACTCATGTCTAACTTAGACCCAAATGAATCTTGCAATGATTCCCAAAAATTTGAAGTAAAGCGACTATCTCTGTCGGAAATGATGGAAATTGGTGCACCGTGCTTTGAGACTATTTCCTTGACGTAAAGTCTGGTGAGCTGATCCATAGTATAAGTCTCTTTGATTGGAATGAAATGAATTGACTTGGTGAGACGATCAACTATTACCCAAATAGCATCGTAACCTCCTGATGTTTTGGGAAGTTTAGTGACAAAGTCCATTGTAATGCATTCCTATTTCCACTGGAGAATCTCTGGTTGCTGAAGCAATCCTGATGGCTTCTGGTACTCGGCTTTCACTTTAGCACAAGTAAGGCATTTACTGACATACGTAGCTATCTCTGCTTTCATATTTGGCCACCAATAAAGCTTCTTGAGATCCTGATACATCTTATCAGAACCTAGATGAATGGAGTACTTCGACTTGTTTGATTCGTGCATGATCAACTCTCGTATTCCACCATAGAGAGGTATCCAGCTTCTATCCTTGAAGCATAATGTTCCATCTGATCTCCTTACTAAACATTTTGCATAATCATGCATTCCTTTGAGTGTTTCACTTGGTAGGTTTTCTTCCTTGAGTGCCTCGACTTGGGCCTCGAGGATCTTTGATGGTAGTGGTGAAATGATAGTCATTCCCAATGATCTGACTCTCAAAGGCTTGAGTCTCTCTTTCCGACTGAGTGCATCTGCCACAACATTGGCTTTTCCTGGGTGATATCTGATTTCACAGTCGTAATCACTAAGTAGTTCCAACCAACGACGTTGCCTCATGTTAAGTTCCTTCTGATCAAGAATGTAATGTAAGCTTTTGTGGTCTGTAAATACTACACACCTTGTTCCGTAAAGATAATGTCTCCAAATCTTGAGTGCGAAAACTACGGCACCCAACTCTAAGTCGTGAGTAGTGTAGTTCTTCTCATGCTTCTTAAGCTGACGAGATGCATAAGCTATCACTTTCTCGTTTTGCATTAACACTGCCCCAAGTCATTTGTGTGAAGCATTGCAATATACCATGAAGTTTTCAATCCCTTCTGGCAATGACAAAATTGGCGTGCTGCAAAGTTTCTGTTTCAATAACTGAAAAGTGGTCTCTTGCTTTTCTCCCCAATCGTACTTCTGGTTCTTTTGTGTCAACGTGGTCAGTGGCTTAGCTATCTTGGAAAAACCTTCAATGAACCTTCTGTAATATCTGGCAAGTCCTAAGAATTGACGAATTTCTGTGGGAGTTTTTGGTGTTGCCCAATCTTTAACAGCCTCAATCGTTGCTGGATCAACCTGTAGTCCTTGACTATCAATGACATGACCAAAAAATTGTACTATGCGGATCCAAAAATCACACTTTGAGAATTTGGCGTACAGTTTCTCTTTCTTGAGCATCTCTAAAATTGTTCTGAGGTGTTCTCGGTGCTCTTCTTCACTCCTTGAGTAAATCAAGATATCGTCAATGAATACGATCACAGACTTGTCTAGATATGGCTTGCACACCCTGTTCATGAGATCCATGAACACAGCTGGTGCGTTGGTTAGTCCGAATGGCATTACCTGAAATTCATAATGGCCATAGCGTGTTCTGAATGTTGTCTTCGGGATATCTCCCTCCCGAACCCTAAGCTAATGGTAACCCGATCTCAAGTCAATCTTGGAGTAATAACTGGAACCTTGCAACTGATCAAACAAATCGTCGATCCTAGGAAGTGGATAACGATTCTTCACTGTTAATTTGTTTAACTCTCGATAATCAATGCACATTCTGAAAGATCCATCTTTCTTATTTACAAACAAAACTGGTGCTCCCTAAGGCGATGAACTTGGTCTAACGAATCCTTTATCCAAGAGCTCTTGCAATTGGTTCGACAACTCTTGCATTTCTGAAGGTGCAAGTTGATAAGGTGCTCGCGCAACTGGTGCGGCTCCCGACACTAAGTCAATCTGAAATTCGACTTGGCAAGTAGGTGGAAGTCCTGGTAAGTCTTCTGGAAAGACTTCTGGAAAATCTTTAACTGTTGGCACATCCTTAAGTCGCTTCTCCTCTGACTTCTTTTCTGTGATATGAGCCAAGAACGCATAACAGCCCTTCTTTATGTATTTCTCTGTTTTAATGCACGAGATGATGCTGAGTCTAGTCCCACTGCGTTCTCCGCGAACGACCAATGTTTCGCCATCATAAGGAAGATGAACAACTTTTTCATCACATATGATTCTGGCATGATGTTGAGATAACCAATCCATACCGATAACAATGTCGAAACTTCCAAGTTCTACTGGCATGAGATCTATATTGAACGGGTGAGTGAGAAAATTGAGAGTGCAACCACGAATGATCATGTCAGTGCCAACTAAACTACCGTTAGCTAGTTTAATGTGATATGGAGTGTCTAATGCGGTTGGTTCAGTGTTGAGTAATGGTGCAAATGCAGAAGAAACAAAACTTCTATCGGCTCCTGAATCAAATAGTATGGATGCATAACGATTATTAATGAGGAACGTACCCGTAACGACATTCGGGTCCTCCCTGACCTCTTCTCCTCCAAGGACATAAGCTCTTCCTCTAGCTGTTCCACCTTGGTTATTGTTTCCCTGATTCTTTCCTTTTGGACATTCCTTCTTGAAGTGTCCAACTTCTCCACATCCAAAACATATTACTGAGGGCTTCTGATTATCAACCACAATCGGAGCTTTGCAATCCCTGGTCGAATGACCAACCTTCTTACAGTTCCCACACGGATTCGGACAATTTCCAAGATTATGATGGGTTTGACATTTGTTGCACTTGGGTAAAGTACCATTGTAACCTCTTTTCTCAGCTTGACCTACAACATAGGCCTTTGCAGTTTCCTGTCTCTTGGGTGGTGGTTGAGTAACATTGCTACTCTGGTTGTTATCCCGATTTCTTTTTTTGTTGTTGTTATTGGAATTGTTTCGGTTGCTGTTATAGTTGTTGTTGTTTCGGTAGTTGTTGGAATTGTTGTTGTAGTTATGGTTACTGTTGGTGTTGTTGTTGTTGTTGTTTGAAGTAGTTCCTTTCTTCACTATATGAGCCATGAGTTTCTGAGACATCCTGATTGCCTCATCCAATGTTTGCGGGTCAAAAGAAATCACATCTCCACGGATGTTGTGAGGTAATCCTCCAATGAAATTCTCTAATAGCTTCTCAGTGTCCGGAACCATTGTCGGACATAATGATGCCAATTCCTGAAACCTCCTGATATATGCCTCAATATCATTACCTGCTGTCACTAGCTCATAAAACTCTGTTTCCATCTTTTTCACTTCTGTTCGTGGGCAAAACTTCTTTGTCAGCAACTTCTTGAATTCGTCCCATGTAAGCTTGTGAGCATTCTCCATTCCCATGGGCTTTGCATACGAATTCCACCATGACATAGCTTCCCCAACGAGTGTACTAGTAGCAAACTTAACCTTGCTGTCCTCCGGACAGTTGCATAGAAGGAATACTGATTCTGTATTTTCAAACCATCGGATCATGGCAGTGGCTCCTTCAGTGCCTTTGAATTTTTCCGGATCACCACTCTTGAAATCTTTGTACGTACATTTACGTCCATTTGTACCATTGGTATTTGTTCCTGCGGCTTCCGCGGTTTCTGCCCGCGAAGCGGCTTCAGCAGCAGCTGCAGCTACGGCAGCTCTTTCTGTAACCAATGCTGCCTCAATACTGTCGGCAACAAGCTTTCTGACTTCAGCTGGTGTCATAGCAGTAGTGGCTCTTTTGGGTGGCATAATTCTTCACAATCACAAAAGATAACAACAATGAGAATCCACAATAGAAAACGATCATCATACACAATATATACAACCACAACATGTATATACAATGAAACCACAACGAAACATCATAAATATAATCACAACGCACATGAATATAATACATGAAAATTTCGGTTACGCAGACCGATATCATAAAATAGCACAACGAAAATCCTGCATAGTAGAGTCACACTTGATATATTTGTTTGTACTACAAGCAAAAGACAACAAGTCCTAACTATGTCCCACACCCCGGGACTAGGATAATAATGTACAAGCTACATGATAACAGTCTAACACTAGGCACCTCCTCCGGGTGCTCCATCTAGCCTGCGGAAAATCCTCTGAAGATCCCTAGACATAGCAACAACGATCTCCTCTAGGTGCTGAACTCGAAGCTGGAGATCAGTCTCCCTAGTCTCTGATGCAGACAACCTAGCCTGAACTGAAGATAACTCACCGGCATCCTGGGACATCTGTGCCCTGTCAAAAAACTTAGGCATCTCCTGCCTCAGCTATGTGATATGCTCTGAACTCTCCAACTGACGAGCCTCTAAACCCTGGTGTGACACATGAATGGCAACCCTGCCCTGGATCAATCCCTCGACCTCCTCCTCAATAGCCTCAATACGGCTCACTGGGGTCTCATCTAGATGAGCTAATGCCCTGTCAATCTCTCCCTGAAGCTGATCTAGTCGCGAGTCAAATGTAGCAGCAGTAAGCAATCTATCAGCAGCAGCCCTCGAGCTCTCACCAACCTCGAATCTGCTGGGTGGTGCTGTCTCTACGACATCTGAAATATCTGGTGATGGAATATCAAGACGAGCCCGCTTCTTGAGCAGTAGGTCTGACATAGGAGTAGGATCCCTGGTGTGGACTGGTGCTGATGGCATCTGTGGTGCTGATAGGGATGGCAATGGTGGAGAAAATGATGATAAGGATGGTAAGGGTGATAATGGTGGTGGTGTACTGAATGCCACACTCCTCCTTGCTGTCAAGCGGCAACGGAGTGGATGAGATGAATTAAGTGATGATGGTGGTGGTAGGGATACAAATGCAGCTGGTGATCTGACAGTGAGACGATGAACCCGCTTAGCAGCAGTGCGCTTCATGTGCGGCCCACCTGGATATGTACGGTAAACTCGACCATAGGGTACAAACTCTCCTGGCTGGATAAATGGAACAACTCTGGGACCACAACGGATCACATGTGACAGTGGTGGAGTAGGAACGACTTCCCCCTCCTCAAAGGGTTCTGTCTCAGCCTCTGACATCACAGGTGAAGACTGTGGAGTAGGCTCCATTGATGACAAAATAATAGTGGGTAATGGGGATGATGTAACCGATTCTAGTATGATGGAGGGTAGTGAGGAAGTATCATCTGACTCAGAGTCCGATGAGATAACAATAGGGTGTGAATCCGAAGACATCACTGAGACAATAGATGTGAAATAAAAGTAAATAAACATTTACATAATGTGAGTTATGATGAAATGATATATGTATGAAATCGCAATCACTACATGTGATATAATGAATATGCACTTATGCTACAATGATGAGATGCTATGATGGTGCAGCTATAGTCTAGGACATAATGGACAACCTAGTTCGCTATAACCTTTGCTCTGGTACCAATCTTTCACACCCCAAAATTTCATGACTTGCAGCGGAATGAGTCAATCAGGGGCACGACTGGTCATAGCACCAAAGTTGCAGTTATATTGAACGACCTAAAGTGTCGTTTAGAAAATACATCGTTTGATTATTTAAAAACATCCAGAGTTACAAAGCTAGGTCCCAAAAGGTGAAACAAGTTTTCATAAAACAAGTTCATACAATTCAAACGATGGATAAGTGCATAAAATATAAAGTGAGACGCGTCGACTCCGCGACTCCATGATGTGTCCATATGCAAGCCAACATGCGATACCTTAATTACCTAAAAATACATTGCTAAAAATGGTCAACAAAAATGTTGGTGAGATCATAGGTTTATGTAAATGAAATGTTGTACGGATACCACAAGTATAAAGTGTATGACAAAACAATGCCACATAAAAATGATACATTAGCTCTAAGCTCATGACCCTGAAGCTAGACTGAATGAAATGCCCCAACCGAGTGTTTGCCAATCACTCTAATATGACAGATATGAAATGCGTTCGTTTGACCAGTTGGTGCTACCAACCCGAACGGAGGAGTCACCCTCAATAGATCTATTCACTCACTCTCGCTTGCTAACAATTAACGGTTCATGATAATAAAAGGGGACTTTAATCTGGGCAATGATGTAACTTAAGCAATGTAATGAGTTTGGATACTTTGGTCCGCATATAAAAATGGTGCAATGTATTCTCCCCCGAGATTTTAGAAATCAATAAACAATTTAAAACGGGGCTATGAAAACTCACCTGATATGATATAGCAACAATGATAATGATGGATATGATGAAATAAAGCTCGGTCTCTAACCGCGACCTATTATGAATGATGCGATTCAATGTAAGCAATGATACAATGCAACACATGCAAATACGTATGTTAACGATACCACTTGTTAGTTTTGAAAATAACGTTTATCGACGAAAAATACACTTTTGACGTCTCGTTAAGTTATAAACTACTTTTCGTGTAAATATGTTGAAACGGTACTCCACGATCCTCGTTTGGTGTTCTATCGGCAAAATGTAGCGTTTTCATCGCAATTTAATATTTTCCTTAACTTGTGAAAATATGCCCAAAATGGCTTCGTGAAACTAGTCGCGAAATATTGCACGTTATGTGTTAGTGATCAAACTCGACGTTTTGAAAACCATGTAACAATGTATAAATGTCGTTTCATTTAACCTTTGATTGCACACGCCTCGATCAATTAGAAAATAGGCTACCAATGTTATGTTTCGCAAAAACACTAGTTTTTATACTTAAAACACTTTCTAATAGTGGCTGTCAAAATAAACATGGTACGTCGGGCTCCAAACGTGAATAACTCGGCCGTACAAGCTCGTTTTTTACGTTCTTTACATCCACGGCTTCGTATAGACATGAACTAACATAATCTCAGTAGGTTGGGTCGTCTAGATCACGTCTAACGCCTCGTTTTGTCCTTTGAATCTCGGCGATCAGCAACTAAATTTTCAGAAAATTAGTTTTCGTCGTCTAACTTTGAAAAATCATATCTCCTTCGTTATAAGTCGGTTTTTAGTGATTCTTGCGGCCAAGGTTTCGTTTTTGAAAGAACTTTCTGAATATGAAGGCCAAAATATACCAAAAGTTACTGAGTTTTCCAGTTTACACGTTTTTGGACAGTAGCTATTTTAGATTGTTAAAAACTCATTTTCTTGGTTCTAAACTTGATCATACCACCTCAAATCAACTCCACAAGTTCGCAAATCCTACCATACACCTTATTAGGGTGTCATGGGGTCCTAAACATCACCAAACTTGGTGGATTTCGTGAGATCATTAGTAAAACTTATAGATCTAGTGATTTAGATAGTTTATGTTCAAAAGTGGTATGTAAAACATAAATAACTTGCATGAATAACTAATATAACTTGAAAATACATAAACATATGAATCAAATGAAAGTATAAGATGATCAAAATGTGTTCTTGAAACTTACTTGATGATTTGATGAGTTTTGGTAAGAAATGAGTAATAAACTTGAGATTTAATCACAAAATCATAACTAGGAAGGAAAATGGAGCTTGAATATGACTTGAACTTGAAAAATTTATGGATTATGATGGTGTTCTTGGGTTTGTCCGAACATAGGGGATGAGATGAGAGGGGTTTTGATCTTTTTTAGCTAATTGGTAAGTTACTGTATGTGTTTGAGTTAGTGGGATGGGAAATTAAATCAAGAATAATGCATTAATGAGTTTTGGAGCATTAAGCTAAATGGGGGGTTAGGGGGGGGGGGGGCGGCACATATGGCTAAATGGGAAGGATTTGATGTTTAATGCAAGACTTTGTCCCCCATTTATTTAAGTTTAGCTAGTTTAGTGTATACATTGGGTGTTATCGGGTACCGAGTTAACTAGAAATGAATCATGACGAGGTGATATGAAATACGACGAAGTTGTAAAAATTATAAAATCATGTTCCTTGCAAGAATCGGGCGTTAGAATGGTTATCGGATTGAAATTTCGTAAACCGACGGAGTTATAAGCGTCAAACGAAGAATATAGCGATTGGTTTAAAAACACCGGGTAAAGTAATAATATAATCTCTATATCATTATAATTAGTTTGAAAATGTATTAGGATCATTTTCGGGAGTATTGGGTATAATGTTAGTAGAAATGACTGAGTGGTAACGTTAATTAAACAATTAAGCATACGTTAATGAAAATCACACAAACCCATGCATGAACTGATATGGTTATGATGTTACTGATGATATGCAGACTACTCTAGTCTGTATGATGTGCCTTTACTGATGATGCATGAATACTTAGCTAAACCTAACTGGTTACGCGCATTTGAATACCCGTAAACCAAGTTTACGACATGATGAATGATGCCCATGAATAGTAAAAAAATTTACGACTTCTCAAATTCTCAAACTGACTTCAAAAACGATGAATAGTGAAATGATGAATAGTAACTCATGAATAATAAATTGTCGAGGTTTGGAAAATGACCTAAAATTACGAGTTGTGACATTAAGTAGATTCCGCATACTTAACTACATACACTCAAAGTATCTCAAAAACATTATAAGGGAGTAACATCCTAAGTGTTATATAATTCTCTCAATATCCTATCAAATGGGGACGTCGTGGATCAATCACACCTCCACAGAAAGTGTCATGCTATTGGTGCCTCA
>CP139509.1:380733240-380820740 GCA_021014915.2 Artemisia tridentata subsp. tridentata
TGAGTATTTTTTTCCTTTTCATTGATGGTAGCACGGGGTCCTAACTCACCCACACACTCCTCCTTTAAATTAGTATTGCTGTAGTAATTAACTTTTGAAAACTATAGAAACATTAAGCGGTAAAACTTAGAATCCTTTCATAATCGACTATCAGAAAGGACATTGCTACAAACGGATCGATGTTGTGAAAAAACAATGCAACCATGCTATAAAAAAATAGTTTCTCGAAAAAAATTTCCTAACACTACAGATATAATTTTTCGTAAAAACTTATTCGCCGTCAAACTTTGTTCGAAATAAGACACCGTTTCCGTTAGGCGCGGGTACTCGACGGAACCACAAAAATAATCAATAATTTACATGACTATTGCCACTTTTATCTTAAAACAAAATCATCTATAACCTTTGTTACCTTAAAACAAAATCATCGATAACCACTGTTACCTTAAAAATACATGCATGTTTAAAAAGAAAGCAACATAAAAAATATCGACGCCACCACAAAAATAGTCGCCGCTATGTAACCATGACGTCTCAAAAAATATTTTTTCGTAAAGAATTCCTTAACACTATAAATATAACGACATCAAAATTTGTTAAAAACCATGTATGGTTACCGTTATGCGGCCATGGCGTCTGAAAAAACATATTTTTGGTAAACAATGCCCTAACGCTACAGGACACATAATTGCGATTTGTTATCTAGCACTGTCATATCTTGCATTTTTTTGTGGCAGAGTCAGCACAAGAGTTATACTCCCGACTTTTATGAGCTTCATCTTTGCATTGTGAGTTTTTTTGTTTGTTTTGTGTTTGCATTAAGACTTGATGAATGTCACAACAGATGTATACAGTAATCATTTGAAGCCTGTGCCATGGTATCCGCCGCAACGCGCGGGTACCATGCTAGTATATATATATATTGTATATATATATATGTGTGTGTGTGTGTGTGTGTGTGTGTGTGTGTGTGTGTGTGCGTGCGTGTGTGTGTGTGTGTGTGTTTATTGTTTCGTATGTCGAATGAATAAAAACGAGGAGGTCGATATACCTTGGACGATTTCTAAACGGACGAACAAAGAACACGAGCACCAAAACTAAACCCTTTCGAGCCAAAACGAAAACCATATCTTCAATCCCTACAGCCCATGATCACACCCAATACTTGTACCTCACACACCGATCACCAAGCTGGCCACACACTTCGTACTTCTTTTGAACCACTCGACTAATGTTGATAAAAATAACCTGTCGTCTCTTTGTGTTTTGTTTTAGGGTTTATGTGAGAGTGGATTTATGTAACAGTTAGGAGAATAAATGGGAAACGAAATGGAAGAATATAGAGAGGAAATGGCCGAGTCCCATGGAGAAGTTGGATGACTATTTCATCCTCATCTATTATAAAATATTCGGCCCATCATTTACAAAGATGTGTACAAAATTTGAAATAGGGAATCGGACCCTTACTTGACTTGTTAGATGTATGATATTTGTTTAGGTGTATAAGTTGTGTCAATTTATAATACTTAAATTATAAACGTATTCAAATATTCAATGTCGTTTCAGATTTCAGGTTATTATACAGACGATAGAAAGAACGTGCTAGCCAAGTATACTCCAATTAAGTATTAAAGATAAGTTTTACTAGTGCAATGATTACTAACTAGGTATCGTCCCTCGTTGGTGATTTGCTAATTTAAACTAGATAGATCTTCTCCTTAAATCCGAGGCTCTGACAAGCGTTAATGCTGTCACCATTAACGAAGCCTGCATAATGTCCTTCAACTATTATTTATAATCTATCTAGGTGACATAAATGCAACCTAAAATTCTAAGACTTTTACTAACTTATTTGACTCATTCTTGTAATTATCTACCTAGCAGTATTATACGAACTAGTCTCAATAAAAGAACCTATTTAAGGAATCTTCCCGACTTGTGCCCCTAAGCTAGGACCCAATGCAGTTGGTTTCCCTAATTCAATTATTATGATTAGGATCTAAGGTTTATAATTCAAATAACCACTAATGCCATTAGTAATGTTACAGAATTTTAGGGCATAATCCAAAGATCTAGTTACAAGACAACCAAGAACAAGTAAATAAACGAGCATAGGCGATAAACATAAATAATATCCAACGAGGTAAACTAGTAATCGATGTAAAACATATCAAAAACACATAATCTTCAAAGCAAATAAAACTAATCACAACGTAAATTGTATGAAACATAGTAAATATGATACACTAACCGATGATTAATTGATGAAACTAGGTTACAAAGAGTTCTCACAATTAATGATTGAGTTTGTAGAACCTTATTGCCTTCTAAAATTGTCCGGGAACCGAGTCTTGTGGTATAAAGTTGTTTAGAATTCGTAACAAGGGCATAAATTCCATAGGCCCCACGATTAAAATATTCTAATCTGTACGAACCGCATGTTGATACGGCGTATTGGCCAATACGGATACGCCGTATTGATGCTTTTCACGACTTGGTGGATTTGATGAGGTCTTGAGTGGATACGCCGTATTACCAAGGGTGAATACGGTGTATTAAACTTTTTTCTAGTGGACTTTGCTTGATTTCTTCGTTTTAGCTCCAAATCACGTCCATTTCCTTAACTTTCATCAATCTCTCCGTTATTTACTGGATTTAAGAAAAGTAATCAATTAAGTACCAATTCTCACATAAATAACATAAAAGAAGCAATATAAATGGAATAAATGATGCATATATTTAGTCCTTATTTGTTGTCATCAATGACCACAACAATGTAATCGAATCTTGATGACAAAAAACGAAGAATCTTTTCTATCACCCTTGTGTCACTCAAGTTTTCACCATTTCTTTTCATTTTAATTGAAATTGTTTAGACACGAGCGAAATAATTGAAAATACTTTCAGATTCCTCCATTTGGGGTTTTTCGAACTCTCCTCTAAGAGTTTGAAGGCGCACATTTTTCACCTAATTAATTCCTTTGAAAGCATTTTGAAGGATCTCTCACGCTTCCTTAGAATTGGTTGCATTTGCAACTTTCTCAAACATCACATCATCAAGACAATGATAGATGAGTGTGAGAGCACTTTGATCCTTCTTTCTTGCCTTTTTTAACTCCACCTTGTGTGCGACACTCAACAAACATTCATCATCAACTTTTCCAACACCTTTCTCGACTATCTCCCACACATCATGTGAACCGAGTAACGCCTTCATCCGAATGCATTAACAACCACTGTTGTCTTTAATTAGACGAGTAAATTGGAATGAGTTCATTACACTTGACATCTCGAGCTTTTAGCTTTGATAACAATTTGTTGGAAAAAAACCATGACAATTTAAGCTTATAAAGAGATGAATGCTTAGACAACTTTAAACAATGTTATTGAACGAGTAATTTGGCTGCCGCGCGTTGCGGTTAAACCAATTTCAGTCTGATATTCCTACCGAGTAATTTTTTTGTATAAGGCGCAATGTAGTGTAGACATTTTGTTATATCTTATTTTGCAAACACAAAAAACGAAATGTCAAAACAATAGACACTTTACAATTAACATGTATCCAAAGACCCGTATTCTTAGATATGAGTTGTTGGCATTATGTGATAGCTAGATATCTATCAACATAGAATTAATGTTTATCAAAATACGTTTCAATATCCAAAAATATTCAAGATATTATACAATGCGTTTCATAAATTAAATAAAAAAAACATAAAAATTTAAGAAAGGAAAAGCTGTCAATTTATCTAAGAAATGCAAATGTTGCGGCGGAGCAAATTCAAATCCGATATCAAGTATTTTCATTCTATCCGATAAGGGAAACCAAATGAATACTTAAAGAATGGGGAAACAATTATAACGAAAACAAAACACTAAAATTTTGATTTCAATTAGAGAAAATATAAGCAGATCTTATTGGCATATAAATAAAATAAAAATTAGTTTTTATAGGGAGCTATGAGATGCTGATCAAACCATGTGACATGTCATTCATATCCACTACATGTACTAAACTACTAATAGCATCTACGACTGACATGTCAAGTGGTCTCACCAGCATGTCACTAGCTCAATCCGCCTGTCAACGCAATAAAGGTACCCTTTATCTAAATGCAAACGAAGGTATTGACCAGGAGAACAGTTTTGAAAAAGATCAAAAGATAACAGTTTTCTTGGGGACGCATAACAGACTTTTTAGGAAATAAAAGCGAGATAGTCTTCAACATAGTTTAGCTTTGCCTCTCAACGACATCAAATAATCTTAGTCTTGCACGAAATTTTGAAGATACTGTATTGATATGAGAGCCATTTCCCCTTCATCTTCGAATGTCATTGAAATGCACAATCCCATATAAGCCATAGACTCCCGATTCTTTGAATGTCGTAGGTTAAAGCTCCTTTAAAATCAACGTGAGCTAAAAACATGAATAGATTTATAAATAAAAATTATAAAGACAATCATCGGTTCAAAAAATAACGCAAAAACAGTATTATATGACATTAAAATCAAAGTTAATAGCAGTTCCGAAAATGAGCAAATATTTTTTTTTCAAAAACCCAAAAGTTAGTACACAAAAGATAGCTCATATATGACGACACATAAGACATTTAAAAACACCAAGAACAACTTATACATACCACACAGGCCATAGGTAACGGCTCTTATACCTTGCAAGCAGTAATCAATCCAGAGACCATCGACATTGTACATATTATCACAATATATCATACTTTAAAGCATATAATGAAGCACAAATACAGTAACAATAGACATTCAACGATAATAATACCAATTCATATTCTACGCGGCACCAAACCTGCGAATCTAACAGTGTTTAAATATTCAGTAGGATACAACGTACCTGTTTCTCCTCCGTCACTTCCAAATGAAGAAGCTCCGTGTAGGTTCTCATATGTCGTGGCTCCTTTCTTAAGCCTTGATAAAACCTCAAAATTTATAAGGTCCGTTATCTCAGTCTTTTTGGACAAACTAAAGTGTTTGGTAATGAAGATCATCCTTCAACCATCACACCCGACCTTTATATCGCTTTCCTCCATCCTCCTCACACAAACATTACTATTTTGCCTATTCAAAGGCACAAACTTTAGATAAAGAATATTGGATTAATGAATAAATCATTATTATTAGTAACCATAAGATTTGGCAAAAACATCAACCTCAAATGCTGCCACCTAGCTATATGCACAATGACGGACATCAAACACCTCCACACTACAACTATTTTTTTTTTTTTTTTGGTGCAAATGGTGAATTTATATTAATATCAAACTTTTACACAAGTTACACAATTGATACACTGGATTGAAACATGCTTCAACCAGTAAACATTCAAAGAAGCAGACACTCAATGCTATTCTATGTCCAATATCAGATACATACATGTCTGATATCGTATACCAAAAGTTCAAACAACTCTGACAAAACAGAGTATTCACCATGTTTAGCTCTATAACAGGAACCATGCCAGTTTACTCTTTATTCACCATTAAAGCACCACCATCTAGCTACATTTCCACATCACTTTCCATCTAAACCATTCAACCAGCACCCACAATGGCATAGACAGATAAGCACTACAACTATTTTTTTGCAAAACCACCAATCTAAAATGCAGTCACATATCTGTATGCACAGCGATAGCTACCAAACACACCATCGCCAAACTGATACGGCGAGCTAAACATCAGCCTAAAAATTAAAAAGTTACCAAGTTAAAAATAGATAAAACAATTAAACTACATTGTCATAGGCCTTTACATTGTCCCATAAACGTAAACTGTAGATTATTGGTAACCACAAAGGAATTGTTCCAAAATCCTAAAAAACATTTAAACTCTATCATCACAACCTCTTATGCTGCCATATGAAAATCCACTATATAGAATCAGCAACCATAACCACATAGCAGCCTTTAAAAAACCTAGAAAATTTTAAAGAAACTAGAACACACATCCTAATGTACTTTACAGGATATTACAAAAAATCTATGTTTTACAAAAAGCATATATTATTGGTCCAAAATACACAGTACACATGGAAACTACACACTTCAGAGCTAAGATTGCACATTTCCAATCAATACACGTAAGGCCATTAGTAGACGACAAACATAGAAAAAAATCAGCATAGTAAGTAGGCCTTTTAGATTCAAATGTCCTTTCTGCGCCTGATCCAAGGACCGATATAAAACTTTTACAACATACTCTCTAAAAAAATCTTTATCTAAACAACTTGTAAAACTTTAGAGTGTTGTTAAACTATTACTTAGAATAAGAATAATAGTTCTTAACATTTCACCAAATATTTAAGAAACATCTCCTCATTTCCCAAACATATCAACTTTTTATTCATCATAGGATGCATATTTCAAAGCAAATATGTAGAACCGTAGAAGGGGTTGAATACGGTATTTTCGGCTTTTTGGAAGTTTAAAGACTTCAAGCCTCAAAGATCAATAAGTGGTTATACAGCAACTACAACAACCACAATCACAACCAAGGTATATAAAGCATGTAAAGAGACACAACGGCATATACTGGTTTGGGATGGGGGTTTATACCATCTGTACATCCAGTTGCGAATCCACGACATGTATACTATTCACTAAGTATAATCCTTATGGTGGATTACAAACCGTATACAACTTCACTCCACCGATATGCACAAAGATCGTTGCTCACTAAGAAGAGCTACTCCCTACGGTATTCCGCCCTCGGAAACCACCCACAAAGACTCGTGATTCGACTTAACCACAAAGACCACTAAGACCACCAAGACATCCCACCAGAAGTATCAAACCCCAACTAGATCCCCAATGATCTAGGCGTGGTCACCATGAAACAAGACTTCCCTTACAACGAAATCAAATGATAGAATGTTGTCTCTTTGAATCAAGCCCTAACCTAACCTAGTGACTCAATTCTAATAGAAAGGGTATAGAGAAGAAGACCCTTGACACAACCACATGAGTGGATTAGGTTCTTATGATTCGTCCCTTGTGGAGAATGTATTCTTTCAAGAATGATAAAAATGATAGACTAAGAACACAAGATTTAGACTTAGAGGGTAGAGAGAAAATAAATTAGAGAAAAAGAATGTTTGGCAAGGGGTGAGGAATACAAGAGGCAAGGTGGGGTATTTATAGGCCAAAATCCCAAGAGGTGAAAAAATAATCCGAGGCTGGCGTGTCGGAGCGCCAGCAGTGCGCTAGGAACGCTGTTCCTTTTTCTTTTGGATTTTGGTCTTTTAAATACCCGAACTTGCTAAACCCTCCAATTATACTTCACACTTTTGACCTTTCCATTATTCATCCTTAAGGTCAACCAACTCAAATAGCCATTTGATAAAAATCATTTGTGAAGTATTTAAAAGAATGTTTATGGTGTAAACCAATTATCAAAGAGAGAAAGATAGAAGGGATAATTGGATAGGGGTACAATAGGTATTCCTCACATGGCATAGAAAAGAGAGAAAGAATATGCCAAGGAATATTTCTTTGCTTGGAAAGGAAGTGTGTATGTTAGACTAGAGAGAGAGAGGGAAGATTTGAATTTGAAATTCAAATGTTGTGTGAGAGGAAAGTGAGAGAGTGAGTTTAGGTTAGAAAGAAACCATGGTTAGGTTAAGTAAGTTGGCATGGTTAAGAGAAAGAATATGCTAAGAATATTCCAAATGGATAGGAGGGAAGAGAGTGTACATTTGAAATTCAAATGTTGGATAAGGTTAGAAGGTAACCATGGTTAGGATATCTAAGGACTCAAAAATATATTCAAGTATTACATAACGACTTTAAAGATATAACATCTCATATTTGTGACGGTTCCAGGACGGACCCGAATTTGACACAGTTTAACGAGACGCGGGTATAATAAAATACCACCCTTTAATAATGCATACTTAAAATTTAAAACACCACTCATCCACTCACACACTATCCAAAAACCTGTAACCCTTAATGTAACACCCCGAAAATCGGGTCCAGCGGAAGCATACATGTCACTGGGGTGCTACTCAATTGGTATGACAACACAAGGTTCAAAGAACGGTTTTACCTCAACCGTTTAGAAGAAAATTCATTATCAAAAGTATTAAATTTACATCATTCGAAAATAGTGCGGAAGTAAGGCCCAAAACGATTAAAGCGGTCCCAAATATAATTATCAGAGTCGTCTATAACCATGCCCCTTGCCAAGCGCCTACAGAGACAAGCTATAGCCTTAAACCTGAAAATACATGCTAAAAGGGTCAGCTTACGCTGGTGAGTTCATAGAGTTTTCAAAAATCAACACAGTGGACCAAAATCAGAAAATCAAGTATGCTATGAGTGACTAGGTCGAAATCAACCAAACCAAATCCCACATGTGGGAGTATCCAATCATAATAACAGTTATCCTGTAGGTGCACACTACAGATGTCTAGGGCACGGAGCCCTCAATATTAGGCACACGGAGCCTACATTAACAATAAGGCACAAGGAGCCTATAATAACAATAAGGTACAAGGAGCCTACATTTACGAACAGGGCACAAGGAGCCCTCATATAACCATAGTCAACTAGCATAGCAACTTATCAACAACATAAAATAATAGTTGGTCCATTCAAAAATGGTTTTGCATGTTTTATCCCCCAAGTTTGATTAAAAAAATTAATAAGAGTAAAAGTGGGGCTATGAAACTCATGTAATGTCATCAACCAACCAGATCAAGTATATCAGCCAAAAAGTCAAAATAGAGCAAACAGTTCACGTATTCCAAATAAACAGTCATGAGTTTAGTTAAAAAACGAGCATGTATTCTCCCCCGAAAATAGTTAGAAAACCGGTAAAAGTAGGGGCCATGAACTCACCTTAGCCACAGAAATGCAAGATCACAACTGACACGACTGGCTTCGAGAAGCAAGACATAACGGTCTCAAGACATACGGCATGACGCTACACAGAGGTATAAGCACGGTGGTACACAACGGTCTAGGATAGGCACAACCTAATACGTATACGGTTATCTCAAAATACGGCTCGTATAATAATAAAGTCTATAAAAGACAATGTGTCGTAGTTTTCGTGGATTACTCAGTTTTCAAAACTTATCAAAAGTTTAGTTTCAACGTTTCGTGTGGTGTGGTAAGAAGACATAGACTTGACATACAACTCACGCCCAAGAGAAGAGACATCAACAAACTCGAGAGAATACTGACGAGAACTCAAACAAAGGGAGACCACTCTAGAAGTTTACGACAACCAAACACTTTAAATAAAATAACTCAGTTTGTACGTTTCGACATTTACCCCGTTGTCCCAAATAGTTTGTATAAAACATAAACGTTTTATAATAAAAATAAGTTTAACTAATAAAATTTGTTTTTCTAGAGTCGTTGAGACTTGGATTAACTAAAACTGAAATTTACAATATTTAATAAGTTTATGTCTCGCTATTATTGTTGTAAATATTAGTTTTGGTTTTATTGAAGATTTTGTGTCCGGTCCGAGTTTAATATATTAAAGTCCTTTCGAGTTTAATATATTATACCGTCTCAAGTCTCAAAATGTTCAATAAGTCCAATATCTAATGTTGTACATCCGATAACGATCCATAATTGTCCAATGTCCAGATATAAAAATCAAATCGTATTCAAATCAAATTCACAATCCAAGTATTATCCGAAACGTATCAATATCACAAGTGAATACACGTTAGTCAATTATATTATTGACACCAAGACTGAATCGAACACGTTTTTAATAACTTAAACCAACACACCTTTAATATTTCTATGGGCTTCGGCCCTTTTAACAACCAACACACCAAGTTGGGCTTTGGCCCAACTCCAAACAAACTACCCAATTGGGCATATGACCAAACAACTAAATGTGTTAGTCCGACAGTTCCATATTCGACATAACCAAAAATATGACACCTTACACAAAAATAAAATTTAAACTTCTGAAATGGCAACACAAATCCAAACCAAACGCACCCTATTTCAGCCGAGACAACAACAACAATTAGCTTTTACTTACCATGCCGAGACCAAAATAATTAAACAAGCACAATATAACTTTGTTATGCCGAGACCAAGGGGTCTCGGCTTCACACCCTTGTCGAGCACCAAAACATCAAAACAACAACAACATAATAACGAAAACAAATTGACACGACCGCAAAGACCATTGCCGAGACCCTAGTGGTCTCGTCCTTGACTTTCGGCTGCCGAACACACAAGACCAACAAGACCAAAAATAAGCTTCGACGACACAAAATAAACGAACCCAAATGCCACCGAGACCTCAAAGTCTCGGCTGTGAATCTGTCCGCACAGCTTAACACACAAGAACACAAAAACTAGGAACCACTCCAAGATCAAAACCACTAACCATTCATAGCAAAAACCAAACAAAACTATATCGAGACCAAAACCCTCGACTGTGACACTACAACTATTCTTACCACACGATTCGGTTCCAAACTAATTTGTGTCCGTTTTTAATAACAAAATAATAGTGAGTTTTTATTCGGTTTTCAAGTCCACGAAAAACAACACAACAATCGATTATCAAAAATAATAAACATAAATCGGTTTATCAAAATAATGAGTAACAAAAATAGTTTCTCGGTTTTACCATGACGAGAAAAAGAGGAGAGGAGGAGGAAAGACAGCAGATGCGGCAGCTGTGGTGGTGCGTGGACCACGGCTGTCATCCCAAGAAAACCTTAGACGCATCTTCGATAATACCACAGCTACCCACTCGAACCTATACTCGCACGACTACACAAAAAAATGATGTCGCCGGAAAGATTGTAAGTTACCGAGAGAGAGAGAGGGGGTTTCTTGGCGCGTGAAGTATGTGGAAATGATGAGAAAGGTGAGAGGATTAAGGTGGTGGTGGCGGTGTAGTAGGGTGAGCGGCGGTGAAATGGTGGTGGCCGGATTTTATGGCCGGAAAAAGAGAGGGAGGAGAGAGGGTGAGGGTGTCGGCTAGAGAAAAGAAGAAAGGGTTTGTTAACCCTAAAAATTTATAATAGTAGTATTTATAGTGGTAGGTTGGGACTTGTGGCAAACCCTAGCGTGCCCTCAGGGACTAAAACTGCCAATCTCCTTATATATTTAACGATACGTGAACGAGACAAATAAATCGTGTTATAACTATTTTCCGAGGACTCGAAAGTTATTCCATTTACTTTAAAATCGTTTTTCCATTAATTTTGGTTATAAATACGCGTAACTTTATTTCTCGTTGCCCGAATAATTTAATATTCGTGTTTAGAATAATTTTTCCAATAAAACGTCTATTCATACGCCTCGTTCCTCACGAATAATAAAATAATCAAATCAATTCGTCGGTTGTGCCAGTACGCGTTGTGTACGAATTTCACGTTTCGCGAGATAACTTCACGTTTTCAAACCAAATAAGTTCAGAAAAGACCCGGAAATGAAAAACAGAGATAATCTCGTATAGAAATATATTCGGAAAATTACGGGTGGTTACAGTCTCACCTCCTTAAACAGAATCAGGTCCTCACGATTTAATTCAAGTTACTCGTTACGGTTGAAAAGAAATGGTATATACACATGAGGATTCATCGTCACGTTCTCACGTGAATTCAGGACTTTTTCGCGAGCTTCGAAGAGCTTTATCGATAGGGATGCGACTTTACTAAAGTCGTTCGATTTCACGGTTCATGATTTCGATATGTTTCTCAACAAGTTTCAACCATTCATCAATTTGGATCTCTCCCGGAGGAATAGCGGTTGCCTTATCGGCAAGTCATTTCTTCACAATGCGCATAAAAACGTTGCGAACTTTGCTGAGTCCTGACGGTAGCTCGAGCCTGTGTGCTACCGGTTCAACTCTAGCAAGATTTTCAAAAGGATCAATACAGCGAGATTAAGCTTTCCACATTTACTAAACGTATCACACCTTCTCATGGTGAATCTTTAAGCATAATCTAGTCTTTGACTGGGAATTCGAGAGGTTTACGTTATTTGTCAGCATAACTGTTCTGACGATTCGTGAGCAGCTTGCAACTCGGTTCTGATCTGAACGATTTTCTTGGTAGTCTCGTGAACAAGTTCGGAGTCAGTAAGTTGGGTACCACCAACTCCTACCCATCAAGTCGGTGAACGACACTTGCGACCATAAAGTGTCTAGTACGGTGTTGTTGAAATACTGGAGTCGTAAGTATCGCTATAAGAGAATGGCCAACAGGAGATGTCGATATCAACTATTGCCAAATTACGAAGGAACACAAAATTTCCTTTAGCACTTGAATGATTCCTCCACTTCGGCCATCAGTCTGGAGATGATACACAGTATTCATCTCCAAATCTGTTCTCATGGCTCTTTGGAGTGATTGCCGGGAATTTGATGTGAAACATCTATCCCAATCAAAGAATGGTAAGAGTCGACACTCTATACCGGGTAATGATTTCATATGAGTATGGACGAGCAAGTTTGCCAATACTGTCGTTTCATTGATTAGAGAAGGTGAGTAAATTAGGTAGGATTATCAACAATAACTCTAGTAGCAGCGCGAGATTTACCTCCAAGGTTTCGTTTATGATATAATTTATCAATCGATAAGAAAGCAACAAGGATCACTGGTACTTCCGAGGGACGAGTGAGAAGTTGGGCGGTTGTCCCAAGGAATCGCAGTTTCAGTTACTCCTTAGAGTCTCAAGATTTCTGCTGGGCGTGGAATCTCTGCCAAATAGAGAGTTTAGCGAGTTCAGAGTATAATTCTGAGGGAAGATGTTGATTGCCATAAGCAATCAGTTGATTGAATTAGTAGTGTACAAGGTACTCAAAACGGATGGCACAACATTGATTGAACAGTTTCGATTAAACAACATCGATCGGAAAAATGAGCGTCATCGATTGAGCACAAGGCTTAGTGTAGAGGCGACTGTAGCAAGGCCACAGCAAAACAAGGCCGAATAACAAATCCAAATCCAGGATGACGTCCAAAATCATAAAATCAAACAGCTCGAATTAAATCATGATCAAAACCAATCCAAACAGAGTCAATATCGAAACCAATCGTAGCAAGAATCAAATCCAAACGTAATCAAAAATCGAATCCAAAAGTAGCCAGAATCAAATCCAAACGAGGCAAAAATTAAATCCAGACGTAGCCAAAATCAAGCATAAGCGTAGATAGAATCAAATCCAAATGTGGCCAAAATCAATTCCAAACGTAGTCGAAAATCAAAACCAAACGTGGTCAAAATCAATTCCAAACGTAGTAAAAAATCAAAACCACACGTGGTCAAAATCAAATATAAACGTTCCAATAAGCTCGGATGGCTTATAGCGCTCTTAAAAGATTACAAATAAGTAACTTGGATTCAAACGGTGCCAATTGGATCTAACTCGACCCGATGCAAAATACGGCCAGACGGCGGCAAACAGGATTTCCATATAATGGAGGCGTATAGCGATGCCAAGGGCATTACGGTTCATGCGGTGTTGTGATGCCAGTGTGTAGTGTGTATGGAAGTAAAATTCCATGTCTGTGTACACACGCGAAATTGTACTATTCCAGAATCCAAAAGTCAACCCGGACATAATTCCATTATAACTACTCTGAGTATTGCAAAATTCACCTCTGAGTCGGACATAGGTGATCAGCTATGTCTCACTGTCCCTGGCTGAATATAGGTGATCAGTCTATATTCACCCGAGGTTCAATGAATTTTGGAATGCTAAGCCTAGTTATACTAGTAGTATGTCCTTTATATCCAAAATCATTCCCAAAAAATCACGATAAGTATACAAACTCGACATCCAATAGTGAGATTACGCAAGGAAATAGCGTAATTCAGTGATAAGTTCGGTGCGTGCATAAGCATACGGAAATGCTTCAAGTGAACAGTTAAAATGATCGGATATAAAATATCCAAGAGTCAGGCACACGTCTCAAACAAATATAAAATCAAGTATCTCATCAAATAACTCGTCAAGTATATCATGAACATCTCATCTAATATATCATCAATTATCTCATCATATCAATTAAATCCTCAAACAAAATCATACGCGAGGCATCAGCTTGGCAGGCAGGCACGTGTCGGTCATAGGGTTAAGTTTTCGCCAAAAATGGTTATAGTCCTGGTTTTTGAAAATAAACCCAGTTCTCTATAACCTGGCTCTGATACCAATCAGTAACACCCTGAAAATCGGGTCCAGCAGAAGCATACATATCACTGGGGTGCTACTCAATTGGTATCACAACACAAGGTTCAAAGAACGGTTTTACCTCGACCGTTTAGAAGAAAATTCATTATCAAAAGTATTAAATTTACAACATTCGAAAATAGTGCGGAAGTAAGGCCCAAAACGATTAAAGCAGTCCCAAATATAATTACCAGAGTCGTCTATGACCATGCCCCTTGCCAAGCGCCTCCAGAGACAAGCTATAGCCTTAAACCTGAAAATACATGCTAAAAGGGTCAGCTTACGCTGGTGAGTTCATAGAGTTTTCAAAAATCAACACAGTGGACCAAAATCAGAAAATCAAGTATTCTATGAGTGACTAGGTCAAAATCAACCAAACCAAATCCCACACATGGGAGTATCCAATCATAATAACAGTTATCCTGTAGGTGCACACTACAGATGTCCAGGGCACAGGAGCCCTCAATATTAGGCACACAGAGCCTACATTAACAATAAGGCACAAGGAGCCTACAATAACAATAAGGCACAAGGAGCCTACATTTACGAATAGGGCACAAGGAGCCCTCATATAACCATAGTCAACTAGCATAGCAACTTATCAACAACATAAAATAATAGTTGGTCCATTCAAAAATGGTTTTGCATGTTTTCTCCCCCAAGTTTGATAAAAAAAAATTAATAAGATTAAAAGTGGAGCTATGAAACTCACGTAATGTCATCAACCAACCAGATCAAGTATATCAGCCAAAAAGTCAAAATAGAGCAAACAATTCACGTATTCCAAATAAACAGTCATGAGTTTAGTTAAAAAACGAGCATGTATTCTCCCCCGAAAATAGTTAGAAAACCGGTAAAAGTAGGGGCCATGAACTCACCTTAGCCACAGAAATGCAAGATCACAACTGACACGACTGGCATCGAGAAGCAAGACATAACGGTCTCAAGACATACGGCACGACGGTACACGGAGGTACAAGCACGGCGGTACACAATGGTCTAGGATCGGCACAACCTAATACGTATATGGTTATCTCAAAATACGGCTCGTATAATAATAAAGTCTATAAAAGACAATGTGTCGTAGTTTTCGTGGATTACTCAGTTTTCAAAACTTATCAAAAGTTTAGTTTCAACGTTTCGTGTGGTGTGGTAAGAAGACATAGACTTGACGTACAACTCACGCACAAGAGAAGAGACATCAACAAACTCGAGAGAATACTGACGAGAACTCAAACAAAGGGAGACCACTCTAGAACTTTACGACAACCAAACACTTTAAATAAAATAACTCAGTTTGTACGTTTCAACATTTACCCCGTTGTCCCAAATAGTTTGTATAAAACATAAATGTTTTATAATAAAAATAAGTTTAACTAATAAAATTTGATTTTCTAGAGTCGTTGAGACTTGGATTAACCAAAACTGAAATTTACAATATTTAATAAGTTTATGTCTCGCTATTATTCTTGTAAATATTAGTTTTGGTTTTATTGAAAATTTTGTGTCTGGTCCGAGTTTAATATATTAAAGTCCTTTCGAGTTTAATATATTATACCGTCTCAAGTCTCAAAATGTTCAATAAGTCCAATATCTAATGTTGTACATCCGATAACGATCCATAATTGTCCAATGTCCAGATATAAAAATCAAATCCGTATTCAAATCAAATTCACAATCCAAGTATTATCCGAAACGTATCAATATCACAAGTGAATACACGTTAGTCAATTATATTATTGACACCAAGACTGAATCAAACACGTTTTTAAAAACTTAAACCAACACACCTTTAATATTTCTATGGGCTTCGGCCCTTTTAACAACCAACACACCAAGTTGGGCTTTGGCCCAACACCAAACAAACTACCCAATTGGGCATATGACCAAACAACTAAATGTGTTAGTCCGACAGTTCCATATTCGCCATAACCAAAAATATGACACCTTACACAAAAATAAAATTTAAACCTCTGAAATGGCAACACAAATCCAAACAAAACGCACCCTATTTCAGCCGAGACAACAACAACAATTAGCTTTTACTTACCATGCCGAGACCAAAATAATTAAACAAGCACAATATAACTTTGTTATGCCGAGACCAAGGGGTCTCGGCTTCACACCCTTGTCGAGCACCAAAGCATCAAAACAACAACAACATAATAACCCTTGTGGCGTGGTGGTAAGGCATTTGCCTTTGGGGGAAAAGGCCAGGGTTCAAACCTTGGCAACGGAGATTTAATTGTAATAGGGGTAGTATAGGATAGTTAGCCGTTCAAAAAAAAAAAAAACAACAACATAATAACGACAACAAATTGACACGACAACAAAGACCATTGCCGAGACCCTAGTGGTCTCGGCCTTGACTTTCGGCTGCCCAACACACAAGACCAACAAGACCAAAAATAAGCTTCAACGACAAAAAATAAACGAAACCAAATGCCACCGAGACCTCAAAGTCTCGGCTGTGAATCTGTCCGCACAGCTTAACACACAAGAACACAAAAACTAGGAACCACTCTGTTAGGAATATAAATATTCATATGAAGGTTCGGTCACCCCGAGCATCTAATTAGCATTTATATAGCTCGTAGGCTTATATATATTAGTTTAGTAGTATTAGTATTATCAGTATTATTAGTGTAGTAATATATATTCGTGGAGTGGGTCGGGGCTTTCCCCACTGTCAGCTCACTCCACAGCCCACTAGGGGCACAAATATTAGGACTATATATATACCCCTTCCCACACTTGGGAAGGGTGGAACTCTTGTCACACTTCACCTACAATCTAATATTATCCAGGTTTCTCTCAAGAGTCTCCCTCTCTCTCTCTAACATCTCACTAACTCACCATGGATCTAATCTTCCATGAGCCAAGACCACCCGAATCAACCACACAATCAATATGGTTATTTCCTACAATTGGTATCAAGAGCCATGGTTAGATCCGATTGATTGTGTGTTGGTTTCATTTTTTTGTTTCGAATCAGGATGTATAAACTGCTACTGTTTTACAAAATTGTTTTTGGTTCGAATTTAATGTGGCTGACTTGCTATGTTTTTGTCTTCATTAGGCGTTGACTTCTACATATGCCACTTGATTTGTTGGCTAATTTCAGCATCCTATGTTTAAATACTAAGATTCGCTGCTATTTTTTTATATCATTCGAATATTAATGTTACTGCCGCTATTCTCATATTTTTATTATTTCGGTTTGGAATGATTAGAGTTTAAAAGCATTTTTCTTTGCTTGCATAATATATAGTGAAGAATATTTTGGTCCGAAGTAAAAGAATATTTTGAAATAGCAGTGGATTCATTTTTTGGATGCAAGTTGTGGGTTTAGTAGTCATTTCTGGTTTGAAAATTGAAAATGTTGGTTTGAAGATTGTATATGTTCTTGGATGCTGTTTGTGTCAAGTGTGGTCAAGACTGCTGCTTGTGTTAAAAGATGTTCTTGAATGCGGTTTGTATGAAAAAGATAATCACAGATCCGGTTTTTAAGGAAAGTACGAAAGTGACAGGTTGACCGGTCAAATGCGGTTTGTCCTGGACTCGGGTTGTCCTGGACTCGGTTTGTCCCAGACACGGTTTGTCCCAGACGCGGTTTGTCTATTGGCTTACGGACTCGGTTTGTCTGTTTAACCCTGAACTCGGTTTGTCCAGTTAAACACGAACTCGGTTTGTCTGTTTGTCCTGGACTCGGTTTGTCCATACTGTCACGGACTCGGTTTGTGTACATAAGGTGTACGCGGTTTGTGTATAATGATGAACTCGGTTTGTCCATCTGTTGTGAACGCGGTTTGTCTAAGACTCGGTTTGTGTACATTAAGTGTACTCGGTTTGTCGGCAAAATCACGGACTCGGTTTGTCTACTGAACCACGACTCGGTTTGTATGCTACTTGGTCAAATGGTCAAACGGTTAACGAGATGTTAAGCAAACAAAATGAAAAAGAAGAATACCCACAGATCAATACATCTAGTATCAAACAAGAACTTCAACAACGACAGTCACAAGAACATTCATCTATCACATCTAGTATCAAACAAGTCTAACCAACATCACATAACCAACATCAGTCCAAGATTACAACAACTTAGGCCAGAACTGAGGTAGAACAAGTCATTGTACAACAACTTAGGCCCAACTTGATGATAGAACAAGATGTAGAACAAGTCATTGTACAACATTTCTCACAAATTACAACATATCCTAAAGACACAACAACACCGATTTCACTGTCAACATCAACAAATCCTAACATTTACAAACAACAACCACCCTATCTAATCTATTCCCTTCTCCACACTATAACATAACTCCTAAAGATAATTCAAAATGACATACAAAAGATCTCAGTCTCGTTTTTGTTTGCCTATAATCTCGTATGAGACTTCAAGATCTTAATGACCTATGCAAATCAAAAAATCTAGTCATCATTGATCATTATTTGAAGCATTACTTCAGTCCATATCCGAAAAGTAAGAAAAGATGTATAACAATATTGTTATAATCTTTATCTTTAGATCGTTCATAACACTAAAATTAAAGCAAATCATAACGCCTACCCGAGACCACAATGGGTCGTGAAGAAGTATATCTTGATCCGGTTTGAGCATTGTAAGGAGATATGAGATGTCGCCTATAGTTGAAGATGATGAGAGGTTAAGGGTTGTGTTGTGGGTACTTTACTGATCGCGTGATCTTTGGATTAGGAGTGAGGCGGATTAGTTGGTGATGATGATTGGGGTTTAGGGTTTGTGATTGAGAGAAGAGGAAATGATGGATAGGCGAATGGTTAATATTGATAGGATGAAAAGAGGGGGCGGAGGTTATGATAAAATGAGATTAGGGTTATCTTAAGTGTGACTAGAGTTAAGGTTTGTGTTGTTATTGGTGGCTGAGCAAAAGGAAGTGATAGCAGCGAATGGTTTGATATTCTTGATTAGGGTTTGTGAGGATGGAGAAGGAGATAAAGGGGCGTGTTTTTCTTTTGTGATTAGGGTTATGTTAGGTGTATTATGGCCTATTAATACCCGAATGATTAGGTAAACTAGTACTTTGGGCTTTTGGTTTAACTTAGTTTGGATTGGGCTTCTACCGACTTTATCCTTGGCCCAAACTATTGTGAACTGAGTGTGCTAGCTTGATAAAACACGGACGTTTCCTTATTTTTTTTGGACAATTACTCGTGGACTGGCCAATATATTATCTTTCTGTGTGCCGTGGATAATTTACACAAGAACATAATTTTGTTGGTTTAGTTCTTATTTTTGGTGAATATTGTTGGATTGTTATCCCAAGTACGAATTGTGTGGGCATTGTTTGGCAAAGTACCTCGAGTCATAATTTTGGACCGCGGTAACAATTATGCTTCGTTATCTGTGATTGGGTGTTACCTTGGGATTGGATTAATCGGGTTCTCTGAATATTACTATGGGATGCCATTATCAGATTCGTGGAAAACGTCACAGCTCGTATTTGGGTTTATGAATATCAACTGTGTTTCAGAGGTGTGGATTTGACAGCATTGTCCTATTGGTGCCCGCGAGTTAAGTGAGTCTGCAATTTGATGTTTACGATTTGAGTTACAGTGGACAAATTGCAATGTGATTAATTGTGATTTGTCAAGTTGTGTGTTTGACTTAGTGCGACCTGACGGATTGCTATTTGACCAGTTACGATATGACGCTGTGAGTTAACAATTGCGACTTGTCTTATTGTGACTTGGTTGATTGCAATCTGACTTGTTGCAATTTGACAATCTGTGACTTGGCCTGTCGCAATTTGATCAAGTTGTGATTTGACTTCTGTGACTTGAATTTCGACGATTGGTATTGCTCCTCACTCTTGGGTATTCTGGTTGATTTCACGGTTTCTCTTGTAGATTTTAGAAAATCCCGCGAAAGATTCGATTTCTCGGTTTAAATCTCAAGAGCTGTAAAATCCCGTGAAATTAATATTGGACAAGTAGGCTAGACTTGGATGTAGACATAATGAAATTTAAGGGGTTTGACTGCTTTTTCGGGATAAGTTTGTGCTTCAAGATCAGCAGGAATTGGGAAATTATGGTAACTTGGTTGGTTTGTTAATTCACGGGTTGGTGTACTTAGTGTCACAAACATCTCGGGGTGGATGGATGCACGATGTTTGATGACCCTTGCTCGAGCGTATTTAAGGTGATTAGACCTGGATGTTCAAGAAGTAGATATATACAATAAAGGATGGAAGGTTGGGTATATATCACTACCTATATTTAAAGGAGTTACGTTGTTGTGCTCAATATAGGTTCTAAATCACAATTTGCAATTTAGGGTGATTAGACTTGGATGTTCACGGAGTGGATATATACAATTAAGGATGGAAGGTTGGGTATATATTACTACCTATATTTAAAGGAGTTACGTTGTTGTGCTCAATATAGGTTCTTAATCATAATTTAGTGCAAGTTTAAGTCGCGGACTTGTTCTTTATCAAGCTTCATCAAGTGATTGTTGTTTCTCAAGCTTCTAATGGGATTGTTGTTCAAGATCTTCTCAAGAGGTAGTCAGGCTTAAAAGACAAGAGGTGATTTGTTTGGAGACATGTTTTAACCTTTTACTCACTTTAAAGTCATATGCATTTCATCAAGCGGTTTTGGCATATTACGAGCTTCAATGAATTGTTAATCTACTAAACCATTGATGATGAAGAAAGCAAGGGGTTACTACAAGAGAGTCTTAATCACCATCTTCGTTGCAGTAGTTTTATTTGTCTCTTTCCATGTTTTGTGCCTGACAAATTCACAAACATCACGGACTCTCAGCTTTGGCAAAAAGGTCATTTCATGTCCTTTTTGAGGGGGAGAATTATCGCAAGTTTCCTAGAAGTTCTGTATCCAGCGATGTGAATTTTAGCGGTTCCGGTTACAGCGGGTCAGATCGTATCGGTTCAGTCTCCAGCGGTTTGAATCTTAGCAGTGTCGGTTACAGCGGGTCAGATCGTAGCGATTCAGGACTCAGTGGTTCAGTCTACAGCAGTTTGAAGCTTACTGTTGTGCAGTTAGTTCTTGAATTTATTTCTCAGATAAATCTCAAGAACCGTAAAATCCTGTACACAGTACGACAACTATTCCACATCCAAGTAGCTGGATCAGACAGCCTTGGTTGATAGGACTGACTATGAGTCTTGGGCACTTCTAAGAATTTGCGCATGTTTCTTTTCCTTTTGACTAGTCAACAGCACAAGATGATCACGAAGTTCATTTGGTATTCCTTATTTGAGATTGAAGCTGAATTTCACGAAGGCGTCTACTTATTTTATCTTGAAGTCGGGGTTGGTTGGATGCATGACTTTCAATGATAACTTGCTCGTGCCTAAAATTTAAGTTGAAGACTTGGGTTATCTAGTTACCAGCAGTCGGGGTAACTATCACTTAAGAGTTATTGGAGTACTCAGTGTCACACGTCAATGACGATGTCGATAATCGCAAGAGGTGTTAATGTCTCATACTTTGGTTGGGTATTGAGCACTTAGAGATCTGCTTGGAGCATTAATTCTCTACACCGTTCTTCCAACATTAGTGCAAGCTTAAGTTACAAATTTGGGGATTTCTTCTTCTGGTTTCAGTATTGGTACGTCGGGTTTCCTTCATCAAGTGGTCTCTAATCTGGGTTCAAGGTTGGTTAGTTGGCCAAAGGTTTTAAAAGGTTGTGATGTGATCTGTAATTCTCACGAAATATTCTTAACCCAAACTGATGTTCACCAAAACCAAATCAGTCACGCCACATTCAATCGGTTACTGTCTCACGGTTTCTTCTTGGTTTTGTAAAATCCCGCGAAAGAACTTATTTCTCGGTTTAAACCATAGATTTGTAAAATTCCGTGATGATGGACTATGCGCTCTTGACCAGGATCGGGTTAAAACCATTATCTAAGTTCAGGTATTACATCACAAATGGCTGGATCGAGGCAGTTAATTGTCAAGATGTGTCTACGGGGTTAGTTCAGTATTATTTATTTGAGGCTGAAGTGAAATTTCATGGGTGCGTGTACTTAGCATCTGAAGATATCGGGGAGGTTGGATGAAGATTCTTCGAGATCCTTGTTCGAGCTTTCAATACAATGACAAGGACTTGGATATCTAGTTATTTTTTCTTTCTCCCTACTACAAAATAACTATCACTTTAAGGAGTCACGTTGTAGTGCTCAGTGTCACACGCAGTTGTGGATATCCAAGAGGTGATGTACGTCTTATACTTGATGGTTGGTTGGTTGAAGAGTATAGAGTACTTAGGGATTCGATGTTGCACGAAGTCTCTACACCGCTCTTTGTCACGCATTAGTACAAGTTTAAGTCACAAGTTCGGGTTATATTACTTCAGTATCAAGTTCATCATATTGGGTTTTCCCCATCAGTGGTCACGACATCAAGCCGACAGAATGATAATGGGGTTGGTAACGAGTTAGATGAGAGAAGTAGTAAAGAGAGAGATAATGACGTTTGAACACAGCAGTTCAAGCCTCGCTCTTCATCAGATGACGTTTGAACACAGCAGTTCAAGCCTCGTTCTTCATCATTATGACGTCTGAATACATCAGTTCAGGCCTCATTCTTCAAAGAAAAGAAAAGTGTACGCTTGAGTGCACTTTATCTTTAAAAGAAGAGGAGTCTTCTTATTAATGGCCATTCTCATCAACAAGATTCATGCTCTTTCCGTGCTTATTCAGTCTTCAAGTGGATCGGCGCATATTGGAGTATATTTTTATTCACGTATTCAACCAAAAATTGCAGTTGACAGGCATATGCAATTTTTGAGGGGGGGAAAGGGTGAATAAACAACATGTTAGTCTTCAAGAACCGTCAAGTGGAGCTACTTACCGTTGATGGTATTCATATTCACTAGTTCAATCATCAAAAATTGCAGTTGGAAGGCATATGCAATTTTTGAGGGGGGGAAAGGGTGAATATTAATCTACATGTTGGTTGATGATTGAGAAATGGTCATACGACTCCTGAATACGTCAGTTCAGGAGTCGTGCAAACCATGTTTCTCCAACACTACTTCTTCCGTCTATCAAGGTGTTGAAGAACATGGTCATGGAATGCTAATCGACAAAGTCTCACGGGTTGGTATAATCAGCAACAATGGGTTTCCAGTCAATGCTTCATGCACACGTCATCAGGCTACATGTACACATCATGATGATGATTCCGATTAATCGTAACCATCATGGGGGAGAGAAATGTGTACACCAAGGACGCACAACAGGTTCACGTGATCAGGGCTTAATATCCAGGATGGATAAATACTGTAGATGATCAGTGGTTCAACTTGTTACCTTGGTATTATCGTTTCACTGTTACGTCATGGGCTGATTAATCGTAACCATCAGGGGAGAGAGAATGTGTACATCAAGGACGCACAACAGGTTCACGTGATCAGGGCTTAATATCCAAGGATGGATACATTCTATAGATGATCAGTGGTTCAACTTGTTACTTTGGTGTTATACTAAAGACTGAAGAAGGTCGAGTCGTCAGTCTATTCTTCATTCTCTGTTGGGAGTTATCTTCTCATGTGTATGCTGCGGGCTGATGGGTTACATGTAAGGTTACTGGAAGGCATTGGGTGAGATGAAGATGATTGGTATTCTGTTCCTCCACATTGGGCAATCTTGAAGAAGGTCGAGTCTTCAGTCTTCTCTACATTCAAAAATGTTGAGCTCTTTTCTTACAACTTGATATTTAACTTAATCCCATGACAGTTCTTGTTTGATGAGTTGTGGAGTTAAGTTAGATTCAAGTTGTTCTGTAGTTTAAGGGTAGGTCCAACTTGATTTTAACCTAATCTCATGACAGTTCTTGTTTGATGAGTTGTGAGGTTAAGCTGAAATCAAGTTGTTACCGAGCTTAAATTTGTGGTTTAGTTTAACCTCATGACAGTTCTTGTTTGATGAGTTGTGAGGTTAAGCTAGATTTCAGTTGAAGCTCAACTTAAACTACCGAAAAGATGCCTAAGGTTTTTGACGGCGTCACTCTAGGACGGGAGTGTTAGAAGATTAAAGACGGCATGCATTTGGTTATCAAAAGACTTCTTCATATTTCGGGCGTTCATCCAAAGTCTTCTTCCTATTATGGGTGTTCATCAGAAAGGTTGTCAGATTGGGGGAGAGCACTAATTAGGGGAGAGTGTTGAGCCAGAATCATTCCCTGATTGAAAGTGCTCACATTGCTCTTCAGCAAATCAAGTGATGAATGCGGAGAAGATTCAGAATGCTGAGGAGTAATGGTTTCTGGTTCGTATCCTTGTATATATATACTTGTTCATATTTTATACCATCTTGTAAATAGATTTATAGAAATCTTGCTAATTGTAAATAGAGAAACTTAAAATCAGAAAAACCCATAAAAATTGAAAAAAATTAGAAAATACCAAAAATAGTTTCACCTAGGCATGTCTTCTGTTTATCGATAACATTTACGGACTTAGAAATGTCATTCAATAATGGCACGGGTCTTTAAATGAAGCTCGAGCAGAAGTTAAAATGGTTTGTTAAAACATGTCTAAATGGCTTGCTATTACTTTAGATAGCAACCCGCGCTTCATATTGGGGAAAGCACGTCGCCAAAAAGACGGCTGTTCCTCCAACTGGGTGATGTTCACCTGGGCATGGATTACTTTATATCCATGTTTCTTCGATCTGATGTACGTTTCAGTGCATCATTTCTTGAAAAAGAAGAGAAGTCTTCTTTGCATACAAATAGTTTTCATTCTATGATTCTTCTGAAAATTATTTGTGAGACACTTGGTGAATATGTGTTGTATGAAATTTGTTTATACTTGGATTATGCATAAAATTTGTCACTCAATCAACGACTACACAACCTCATGACAGTTTGATTGGTTAAAATCAAGTCGTTATTTATTTCCAAAGAATACAGCGGAAGTTGTATTCCCGGGTCGTTATCCCCAACGAAGGCTGAATGGAATTTTGTGATCTCGGTTTGTGAATACGTGTTTTGAATGGTAAAACAAAGATGAGAGTTTGGGTTTTTACGCTAAAATACGTGGACATAAATTAAAAACGATTAAATATCTAAGAAAAACTATAATCTAAAGTGCACCAAATTAAAAACGTAAACAAAAGCTAAAAACGTAACTAAACGATAAATGACAAAACGATGAAAAATTAAACCTACGGATTCCAAATTAATTTTCCTATGTGCTAAATCACAAAAGATAATTTTGAAAAAAAAAAAAAAGAATTACATTTTTCTGAAATTAAAATAATTAAATACGAATTAAAAACTAATTTTAAGAAAATAAATGATTAACAATACCTAAAATGTTTAAGGACAAATAAGCTACAACCCCATAAAGGGTCTACTGATCCAACATGCACAGGACAAAGGGCTTACAAGGCTGCTGATCTAGGCTACTAGTAAGCTAGGGATTAAGCTCCTAAGTACAAAGTAAATTGAAACAGATTGAGTTCATGCTACAAGCTACTAGCAAAACAAAATTCAACATCTAAATCCTACTTTAACTATACTAAAATTAAGATCAAAAAAAGCTAGTGAGGCAACACTAATAAAAAATGCAAGCTGCTAAGGGGACTGTAAAGCAACGAATAACCATAAGCACTTAACCAACTTCTAAACTAACAAGAAGCAATAAAAAGGCAGTAACAAGCAAAGACTACATTACAAGCACAAACAATATGCAAAACAACAGATCCAAATCTAACTTTGATAAACACAAACTTTAAATATGAAACAAACTTTTAAAGCTAATTTTTAAAGCATCACCACATAATTAACAAACTTTTAATGCTAAGCTAAGCAGCTAAAAATAAGAAACAGGCAACAAGAACAATTTTAATGCTAAGCTAAGCTAATTTTTAAAACACTACAGAAGCTATTACTAACTTAAACTAACAAACTAACAACTAACAATATTTTGCTAAACTTAAACTAACAAACTAACAAACTAACAACTAACAACTATCAGCAACTAACACTATCTATCTAAAGCAGACAAGCAAAATAGAAAGAAAACTCATAAGCAGATAACATAAGCTAGCAGTTAAAGGAGTAAAAATAAGCAGTAACATCATCAGTTGACCGAGGTTTGACCGAGTAAAATAAAAACAAGAAACTGGAAATTTAACTTGCATAAATTTTAACTTGCATAACAGGAATTTAAATTAGAGAAAATTACAACTTCAATTAAATATTACACTAAGAAACATCAAATAAAATGGTCAACATCTTTCTAAGACATGAAAAATGGGACAAAAAGAAAACTAAAAAATAAAACTGCTACATATAGGCTTCTTTCTCTTTCTTCTTCACCCTTGGATCATCTTGTTCTCTACTCCTTTCAATCTCTGCCGTTGATTCTTCTTTTCTAGCCACGGATTGATGAGGTGGAGGTGAACCCGTGAGGTTCTTTTGGAGTGAGGTGGGATTGATGGTGACTGGAGATGATTTTGGGGAGGAGGGATTTGGCAGCTTATGGTTTTGGCGGGATTTAGATAAGGTTGGGGAAGATAAATAGTGGTGTGGGTTAATTAGGGATTTTGACTAACTATTGTTTGGGGATTTGACCAATTATTTTGTCCGGTGTTTTAGTTTATAAGAGAAAGGGTCGGTTTTGTTTTAGGGGTGTGCTTGGGTTGTTTAATGAATGGGGGAGTGGGCCGGTTGGGGTGGTAAGTGCATTGGGCCGGTTGGTGGGCTGTGGGGCTATGTTAGTTTTGGGTCGATGGGGAGTTAAAGGGTGTAGTTGGGTTAATTAGTTTTTTTTAGGATCCGGTTGTGGGTTTTTAAGGTTTAGGATAAAATTAGTTTTAACCAAGGACCAAAAGTGTAATTCATGAAACCTCAAGGACCATATCAGCCATTTCTTCAAATTTCATCCAAGGGTAATTTTTGCCAAGTAAAAATAATCCAAGGACCAAAAATTTATTTTTTTATTATTTTTTTATTTATTTTTTAAAGCTTGAGGGACTAGACTTGCCATTTGCAAATTTTGTTTGTTTTTCGATCGTTTTCAATCATTTTGCATATGAAAACACAAAAACACATTTCAAAGATATTTTTAACATTATTTGATCGTTTTAAAGTGTTTTTGGTTGTTTTGACTCGAAAATTGGACGAAAAGATATGTGTAAAACGACACATATCAAATCCCCCACACTGAGCAATTGCTAGTCCCTAGCAATTTTTTATGAAAAGTTGATGGATGTATCTCTTTACCAGAAGCCATCACCTCTGGAGTAGCCAAATGTTTCAGTTCAAGTAAGAACTATGGTACACTGATAACCATATGATTTTGAGCAAATCATCAGCTGCCAACGGATTTGATTTGTCTTTACCAGAAGCCGTTTGCTTCTGGACTAGCCAACTCTTAGATAAAACCACTTATTATCTTTGGTGAGCTGATGACCAATTATGGTTTTCCAACTGCCTTTACCACAAGCCATAATCTTGCGGGCTAGCCAACTCTTCATCTTTTTAGGATATGGTGAGTCGAATACCATACAATTTTTGGCAAATTGTAAGCCGTAAACGGATTTGATATATCTTTACCAAGAACCGTTTGCTCTTGGATTAGCCAATCCTTTTGTGGGTTAGACATGGTGGACTGATTACCATTTGTTGTGTAAGTGCAAAACACTTACACCAAAAAAAATTTTGGCCAAAAACGGGGGAATTAGATGGTTTATATACGTGATTAAATTCGTGAGAATTCCCCCCACACTAGAAATGAATATTGTCCTCAATATTCAAAGTACCGGCTGTTATGCCGAAACTGAGAACGTAAAAGGGAAATATTACGGGCCATTTATTTTATTTTTGTGGTTTAAATTTTTTTTTTTTTTTTTTTTTTTTTTTTTTTTTTTTTTTTTTTTTGAAATTTATGTACAACATCGGGGGCATCTCCCCCACACTAGGGTGGTAGAAAGTAGAAAGAAGTCAGAAATATGGGTGAAACCCATATGGTGTGCTACTGTTTTTGTTAACCGAGTCGCTAGCTTGACTCGACCCCGAATTCATTTGTTCTTGGGGAAGCAAGTGGAAAAGGCAATCTCCATCGGACTTTCATTCAAGATGTTTGGATAAACATTGAAGTACGTGAAAGTTCCACACCGATGAGATATACACAGACCCGGCTCTAAAGAATGATAAATGGAGATGCCGGGATCAAAAATGGTATCCTCACTCCCGAACGAGTGAAGAAGAAGAGAAATCACATTAAATGTGATGAAGGGGAAGAAGGTCATGATAACAATCATGAAAAGCTCTTCATCATCAAAAGCAGATTTGACATTAAAGCTCTTTTGTTCAAGAAGTGACTCGGGCGGGAGGGTCGGAATTGAATCATCAATAAGCAAATTCTCATGATTGAGAATGTCTCCCCCCGGGTCACACAAAACATCTTTGTCTAGATCAAAGTAGAAGTGATCATACTCCGGCGGAGATATAATCTGAGTGAGTTCATCGGAGAACTCCTCATGATCAAGATCAAAGGTAAACGAATCATATTCCGGAAGAGAGAAATCAGCATGAGAAGTGGTACTGCCACTACTCGTCTCTTCCGTGAAATCAAAACTAAATGATTCGTAAGCCGCGAGAGAATACTCGGGATGAGAAGTGGGACTGCCACTACTCTCCTCTTTGTCATCAAAAATAAAACTCTCATATGCGGGAAAAGCATCCATGAGCTCGGGCTCTGGAAGGATATACGGAGGTGGGACATGTGCTGTACTTTGTGTGCTAGAAATTTGCACCTCGTCCATTATTGTCTCCGTATCTGACTCGTCACTTTCACAATCCGAAATATCCTCAGACTCACTTGGGATTGAGATAAGGTTCTCAGCACTAGACTTTATGAATTCGTCCGATTCCTTTTCAGGAATAGTGCTAAGAGGCTCATCCCCCATGATAAGAGAGTCATTGGGTGAGAGTGATGTGATTGCAACAGACTGAGGGAGTTGAGAAACGCTATTGCTAACAGGAACAGTACTCTCCTCGTCGTCCTCATCTTCGTCATCGAGCATGCACGCCTGATTAAACAAGAAACGGTTATGTGCTGCTCGTTCTATGGCGAGTAAATCCTCCATAGATTCACCATGACGATCCTTTTTGGTTTGTTTAGCAGCCCAGGCATTAAATGCATTCCTCACATCATGAAGTTTTTGGAGTACATCTTTAAAAGTAGAATCCAAAAGATCATTCCTAATATTATGGATTTCTTGGAATGAATCTTGAGGAAATGGCTGAGGCTGCGTTTGAATAGGTTGATACTGTGGAGGTTGGTTATGATACGAATAATCATAATTGTTACAAGGACCATGCTCATAGACAAGCGGGGTCCTCGTTTGACAATCGGAATTATAGTGCGGACCTCCACAGTATTCACAACAGTAAAACTGTTGTGGTGGTGAATAAGATGAAGATGTGTCAAATCCGGATGATGTCTGATTGTTATAAGGGTTCTGCTCATAGACAAGCAAGTCTCCCGTTCGACAATCAAATTCCGGATGAGGACAACCTCCACAAAATTCACAAGAATATGTTTCCATCTCATGGTGCGGGGGTTGGTTAAGGAAATTGGTTGTTTCATTGTAGGGATTTTGGTCATAGACAAACCCGTTTCCCGTATTCACAATGCTACAACCTTGGCAATTTCCACCATTTGGAGGTCCCCCACACCATTCACAACCGTAGTTGTAAGATGTAGACATAAAAAGAATCAAACGTGTAGAGGGTTAAGAAGATAGAATAAAACGTTTAGAGGGTGAGAAAAGGAATTAAACGGATAAGGGGGCAAAGAAGAATCTTTTTGGATTTTTAATAACATTTTGAAAAATAAAAAAAAAAGGAAAATAAATTTTGAAATGAAAATCTTTTTGGGTTTTTTATAGGAAAATATTTACGAAACACGCAACGACAAACGAGAGTTAAAAATTCGCGTCAAGCCTTCCCCGGCAGCGGCGCCAAAATTTGATCGGTTAAAATCAAGTCGTTATTTATTTCCAAAGAATACAGCGGAAGTTGTATTCCCGGGTCGTTATCCCCAACGAAGGCTGAATGGAATTTTGTGATCTCGGTTTGTGAATACGTGTTTTGAATGGTTAAACAAAGATGAGAGTTTGGGTTTTTACGCTAAAATACGTGAACATAAATTAAAAACGATTAAATATCTAAGAAAAACTATAATCTAAAGTGCACCAAATTAAAAACGTAAACAAAAGCTAAAAACGTAACTAAACGATAAATGACAAAACGATGAAAAATTAAACCTACGGATTCCAAATTAATTTTCCTATGTGCTAAATCACAAAAGATAATTTTGAAAAAAAAAAAAAAGAATTACATTTTTCTGAAATTTAAATAATTAAATACGAATTAAAAACTAATTTTAAGAAAATAAATGATTAACAATACCTAAAATGTTTAAGGACAAATAAGCTACAACCCCATAAAGGGTCTACTGATCCAACATGCACAGGACAAAGGGCTTACAAGGCTGCTGATCTAGGCTACTAGTAAGCTAGGGATTAAGCTCCTAAGTACAAAGTAAATTGAAACAGATTGAGTTCATACTACAAGCTACTAGCAAAACAAAATTCAACATCTAAATCCTACTTTAACTATACTAAAATTAAGATCAAAAAAAGCTAGTGAGGCAACACTAATAAAAAATGCAAGCTGCTAAGGGGACTGTAAAGCAACGAATAACCATAAGCACTTAACCAACTTCTAAACTAACAAGAAGCAATAAAAAGGCAGTAACAAGCAAAGACTACATTACAAGCACAAACAATATGCAAAACAACAGATCCAAATCTAACTTTGATAAACACAAACTTTAAATATGAAACAAACTTTTAAAGCTAATTTTTAAAGCATCACCACATAATTAACAAACTTTTAATGCTAAGCTAAGCAGCTAAAAATAAGAAACAGGCAACAAGAACAATTTTAATGCTAAGCTAAGCTAATTTTTAAAACACTACAGAAGCTATTACTAACTTAAACTAACAAACTAACAACTAACAATATTTTGCTAAACTTAAACTAACAAACTAACAAACTAACAACTAACAACTATCAGCAACTAACACTATCTATCTAAAGCAGACAAGCAAAATAGAAAGAAAACTCATAAGCAGATAACATAAGCTAGCAGTTAAAGGAGTAAAAATAAGCAGTAACATCATCAGTTGACCGAGGTTTGACCGAGTAAAATAAAAACAAGAAACTGGAAATTTAACTTGCATAAATTTTAACTTGCATAACAGGAATTTAAATTAGAGAAAATTACAACTTCAATTAAATATTACACTAAGAAACATCAAATAAAATGGTCAACATCTTTCTAAGACATGAAAAATGGGACAAAAAGAAAACTAAAAAATAAAACTGCTACATATAGGCTTCTTTCTCTTTCTTCTTCACCCTTGGATCATCTTGTTCTCTACTCCTTTCAATCTCTGCCGTTGATTCTTCTTTTCTAGCCACGGATTGATGAGGTGGAGGTGAACCCGTGAGGTTCTTTTGGAGTGAGGTGGGATTGATGGTGACTGGAGATGATTTTGGGGAGGAGGGATTTGGCAGCTTATGGTTTTGGCGGGATTTAGATAAGGTTGGGGAAGATAAATAGTGGTGTGGGTTAATTAGGGATTTTGACTAACTATTGTTTGGGGATTTGACCAATTATTTTGTCCGGTGTTTTAGTTTATAAGAGAAAGGGTCGGTTTTGTTTTAGGGGTGTGCTTGGGTTGTTTAATGAATGGGGGAGTGGGCCGGTTGGGGTGGTAAGTGCATTGGGCCGGTTGGTGGGCTGTGGGGCTATGTTAGTTTTGGGTCGATGGGGAGTTAAAGGGTGTAGTTGGGTTAATTAGTTTTTTTTAGGATCCGGTTGTGGGTTTTTAAGGTTTAGGATAAAATTAGTTTTAACCAAGGACCAAAAGTGTAATTCATGAAACCTCAAGGACCATATCAGCCATTTCTTCAAATTTCATCCAAGGGTAATTTTTGCCAAGTAAAAATAATCCAAGGACCAAAAATTTATTTTTTTATTATTTTTTTATTTATTTTTTAAAGCTTGAGGGACTAGACTTGCCATTTGCAAATTTTGTTTGTTTTTCGATCGTTTTCAATCATTTTGCATATGAAAACACAAAAACACATTTCAAAGATATTTTTAACATTATTTGATCGTTTTAAAGTGTTTTTGGTTGTTTTGACTCGAAAATTGGACGAAAAGATATGTGTAAAACGACACATATCACAGTTCTTGTTTGATGAGTTGTGGGGTTGAGCGTGATTTTAGTTGAGGTTCAACTAGAATACGGGTCATTGATTGAGGGGGAGAGTGAATTCAAATTTTATATCATCAAACGGATTTATTGGTTGAAACATACTTGTTAGAAAAGGTTTTGTAGTTAATGGGGAATTAGTTGAAGAGGATCTTGCTTAAATATTTCAAATGACCAAGTGTGTTAGTTGCTAGAAAGTTTAGGACATTATGTGCAATTTGCTTGTAGTATCCTAGCTTCATATAACTAGAAGGTTCATTTGTATCTCTTTGGAATCCTCGTTTAATTCTCTAGATGCTTTAAGACTCAAAACCTAAAAGAAGTTAGAAAACCAGTTGTGTTTGATGTTTTTGAATACTCCACTGGCATTTGTATGATCTAAATGAATGAGTTTCAAATGTTGTTTGTCTCTGCTGCTTAATGGTTGTTGATATTGTGCATATATTCTCAGGATTCGCTTAGGTAGATTGCTATTATGTTAGAATCATGTTCCTAAGATCCTGAATTAAATATTGAAATCTGTGTGAATTGCCATGTTCATGATTGCTATTTGCTCTTCATGCTAGATAGTGGTTTGACGTAGTTCCTGATTGGGGTTTGATTATAAGATGAACTTGGTATTATAATGTGGCAAGCTGCTGAAGGGTAGCTATCTAGGAATAGTGTATCTGTATGTATGTATATCTGTGTTGATATTCTTATGCAGATTCCATAGCCAAAATGTATGTACCAGTTCCCATTCTAACCACTTGATCAGACGTTCAAACTCTATTGATTGGCTCGGAATTCACCTCAACAACAATGTCGGCAACAACAACAACAACAACAACACTTTCACCACCATCACCACTATTCATCTATTTTGGTCTCGCTAAGTGGGGATCAACGACATTTGCGAAAGATTTGTTGGTGGATGGATGATTGATATTGACTGATTCACTCAGAAAAGCAGATAATTACATCGTCTGCACAAAAAGGTCAATATCACTTGTGTCATAATAATCAATTTGTGCAAAATAAGCAGTGAATCTCCCTCTTAGATTAAGGGGGAGCAAAGTATGTTTCATCATCAGAACATGTTAAACCTGACCACATTTTCTCCAATGTTTTTCTAAATTATTTAAATCAATTGGGATCACAAATCTCAAAAGGTTTGAAATTTTTGATCGGGGGAGAGAATGTGATTTAAATATGAAACCTGATGAAAATGTGATGTTTTGGAGTTAAGTGTAAGCTCTCCCATATGTGCTAAACTCTTTTGTATACCAAGGCACATATTGAGGGGGAGCAAAATGTTTTCAATGAGAAAGTAAGCTCTCCAGTAAGTGCTAAACTCTTTTGTATACCAATGCACTTATTGAGGGGGAGCAAAGGATTTGGCATGCATCTTATGTGAGCAAGGCTCAGACTTCACCAATGAATTGACGATAGCTAAAGTCAGTAGTCGAAAGGACATGTCCTGGACGGGTAATAATTTCAAGCCAGTTTATCTGGTGATGTAAGCGTGTCTCGCAAAGGACGTGTCTGAGTAGAATGTACCGATTTCGAGCGATCTTCCTTGAATGTGATCTGGACGGGTAATAATTTCAAGCTAGTTTACTAGTGATGTAAGCGTGTCTCGCGATGATCATGTTCTTGGAAAATCAATCAATTCAAAAGTGCGAGCTCTACCTAACATGTGCAAATTTATAAAACTATCAACCGAGCACATGTTGAGGGGGAGCATTTGAAAAATATAAAACTCTCAAGTGTTTGCAAAAATGTGTTTCAGAATCATGAACACTTTGAGAGATTTTTTCAAAGATTTGGTTTATGGCTATCGTGGAAGTACACCAAAGACCGACCATTTTAATTAATGCATGGAGTTATAAGGATGGTTAGGTTAGGCTCAAGTTCCCACGATCCCACCAGAGCCGGAGGGATCTACCCAGGGACAATCCACTAGTTAGTGTAGAAGTCCTTAGGTATGATTAAAAAGGAGAAAAGTGTGATTAAGGGAAGAGTGCCGACTGAGATGGAGCTAGTACTGGAACAAACCCAACAAGGTACTAGTAATGAAGTCTCGGTAAGCACTGAAGGGGTTGAAGAATGAAAAAGAATTGTAAAGATAAAGGGTGAAAAGAAATAGCCCTCCTTACAACTTAGGCAGAAACCGGGTCAATACATATGCTGTCAGAATCACTTAGTTGATTGCTGGCATTGAAGACAAAGTATCATGGACCCAGTGATACGCTGCACAACCCTCCTTAGCCACTCAAGGTCCCTCAAAGGATTCTTGTTTCAATTGTCACGGAGTTCAATACATTCCTATCGTCTCTCTCACTCCGAGTTAGATGATATTGAATAGGTGGCAGTTCTCTCCAGCCTCCGCTCACTAAATCAAAACGCACAATAGAGTCTAGAGCCACGAGATGCATAATAAGATCTCATAGGGACACGAATTACTTCTACATTGGTAGTTCAACATTAAGAACACCAGATGTAAACTTATGAGTCCTACGCAGATCTTAGCAATCTGCCAGAACATTTATGAGGGAATTTACAAATGTAATTCTCAATGATTGAATGGAAATTCCTGCCAGGGTCAACATCAAGCAGCCCTGAAAGCAGGTCACTTCGGTAATTCTTTATGGATTACGCTTAGTGGTCGCGGCAGTTTCTAACGGTCTACAGTCGTGGAGTGATCTCCAGCGACTCACCTAATCGTTGATGTGCTACGGTTCGATCTTAAAAAGCCCTCTGTGGGTTTTCGATTAGGAACGGTCTTGGTAAGGATTAGAGAGAGTTTTCACACTATGCTGTTAACAATCTCAAAGTCCGAACCTGTAAGTACCGGACGTTTTATTGCTAACTGTCGTATGCAGGAACATCTGGCGATTGTAGCTGATTGCTGTTGCAGCTGTTTGCGGTTGTAGCTGATTGAAGTTGCAGCTGATTGCGGTTGTAGCAGATTGCTGAAAAGATGCCAATCCTCTACCACATGTTCACACTACATCATCATTGTAACTCAACAAAGTCATGATCAACCTAAAAGACCTTTAACACGGCTTCTGCAAACTCTGATGCTAAAGATCATGACACCAAATAGTGTGAGCATGTCGGCTCAAAGAATAGCACATCACATGGAAACATACTCCTGAAAGATGACTTGGAAACAAATGTTGGATGATAAAGTCGAAGAATACTCAAAGATCATCCAAGACAAAGAAAGGTCATCTAACGTACACTGCTGAATGCACAAAGTTTCAAGACATTGAAGAATCAAAGACTACGAGCTATGAAGACAAGTTCAGAAGAAAGAATGCTAGAATTCAAATTATTATTTCCGGGGTGACCTCCCTTAGGGGGAGATTGTTAGGAATATAAATATTCATATGAAGGTTCGGTCACCCCGAGCATCTAATTAGCATTTATATAGCTCGTAGGCTTATATATATTCGTTTAGTAGTATTAGTATTATCAGTATTATTAATGTAGTAATATATATTTGTGGAGTGGGTCGGGGCTTTCCCCACTGTCAGCTCACTCCACAGCCCACTAGGGGCACAAATATTAGGACTATATATATAACCCTTCCCACACAAGGGAAGGGTGGAACTCTTGTCACATTTCACCTACAATCTAATATTATCCAGGTTTCTCTCAAGAGTCTCCCTCTCTCTCTCTCTAACATCTCACTAACTCACCATGGATCTAATCTTCCATGAGCCAAGACCACCCGAATCAACCACACAATCAATATGGTTATTTCCTACACACTCCAAGATCAAAACCACTAACCATTCATAGCCAAAACCAAACGAAACTATATCGAGACCAAAACCCTCGACTGTGACACTACAACTATTCTTACCACACGATTCGGTTCCAAACTAATTTGTGTCCGTTTTTAATAACAAAATAATAGTGAGTTTTTATTCGGTTTTCAAGTCCACGAAAAACAACACAACAATCGATTATCAAAAATAATAAACATAAATCGGTTTATCAAAATAATGAGTAACAAAAATAGTTTCTCGGTTTTACCATGATGAGAAAAAGAGGAGAGGAGGGGGAAAGACATCAGCTGCGGCGGCTATGGTGGAGCGTGGACCACGACTGTCATCCCAAGAAAACCTTAGACGCATCTTCGATAATACCACAGCTACCCACTCGAACCTATACTCGCACGACTACACAAAAAAATGATGTCGCCAGAAAGATTGTAAGTTACCGAGAGAGAGAGAGGGGGTTTCTTGGCGCGTGAAGTATGTGGAAATGATGAGAAAGGTGAGAGGATTAAGGTGGTGGTGGCGGTGTAGTAGGGTGAGCGGCGGTGAAATGGTGGTGGCCAGATTTTATGGCCGGAAAAAGAGAGGGAGGAGAGAGGGTGAGGATGTCGGCTAGAGAGAAGAAGAAAGGGTTTGTTAACCCTAAAAATTTATAATAGTAGTATTTATAGTGGTAGGTTGAGACTTGTGGCAAACCATAGCGTGCCCTCAGGGACTAAAACTGCCAATCTCCTTATATTTTTAACGATACGTGAACGAGACAAATAAATTGTGTTATAACTATTTCCCGAGCACTCGAAAGTTATTACATTTACTTTAAAATCGTTTTTCCATTAATTTTGGTTATAAATACGCGTAACTTTATTTCTCGTTGCCCGAATAATTTAATATTCGTGTTTAGAATAATTTTTCCAATAAAACGTCTATTCGTACGCCTCGTTCCTCATGAATAATAAAATAATCAAATCAATTCGTCGGTTGTGCCAGTACGCGTTGTGTACGAATTTCACATTTCGCGAGATAACTTCACGTTTTCAAACCAAATAAGTTCAGAAAAGACCCATAAATGAATAACAGAGATAATCTCGTATAGAAATATATTCGGAAAATTACGGGTGGTTACACTTATCCCTTAGTTTTGTCGGCACATTTCATCTCCCCGAATCCTTCGAACCATCACTTTCCACCATCACCAATAATTTATCTTTTGACCCAGAAGCTTGTCTTCTTCACTGACCTAGGAGAGCTACATATGTCAACCTAGACTAAACCAGCCATTGAAGTAGATATAGCACGAAAAAGGGGAGATTATATCTTCCAAAACCCGAAAGCTCTTATGGAGCTACTCTCTAAGATCCTCCATAAATCCACGCCTCCAAGGGGATATCGAATTACAAATCATCAAAATACCACCAAAAATCTAAGAATCACTCAAGAAAGATTTAGTGTGGAAGCGATTGTTGTTCGATTTGGAGGTTGGGGTAGTGAATTGGAGCAGTAAGTTATTTGGGTTGGAGTTTCAGTCGAGCCTTTCACCCCTCAACAGACAAGGTAAGGAATTAGAACCCTCTTTAAATTCACTTAGTTTTGTTATTTTTAGAACCATTTAAGAGAAGCATAGGTCGAATAAATGAAAAAGGTTGAATATTGATTTTGTTGTTCTGTCGAATAAATTACCCAGAAACAATAATGGATGTTGAGAAATCTGTTAAAAGTTGTTGTTAGTATGGCATAAGAAGTTAGGAATTATAGAACTCGATTCACATATTTAAAATTGATAAGCATTGTGACTATATTACGTTCGAAGGCCATAGGAAACACAGGGTCATGGGTAGAATCTGGGAAAACTTGTGATAATAAACAAACTGTAGGATGGTTGTTCTTGCCGAGTTATTGAAAACAACCCATCTAGGATTGTCAGTGCTCGAAGGGGGTGCTATATCGTTTGAGAAAAACCGGCTGCAAAATAGGAAAAAGGGGAGCATTTAGAGACTTAAGAGTTAAGTCCATTTAAGGATTAATTGCCACCCTTATCGACACATAAATTGAGTCAAGAATCCTAAGCCCCTAACATCATTTAGGCTTTCAAAGCACAAAGTCGAGTAGTACTCGAAGTCTAAGCGAAGACAAAAAGAACTTTAGTCCCTCGTTGTTAGTTAGTTCGACCAAGAAGGACTCTAAGAAGAATGCAACACAAGTCATTAGACTTGTGAGACATTCTGAAATCCTTTGTAATGAGTACCAGGGCAAGCCCAAATGTTAGAACCTATGTAGAAGCCCAAATTTAAGCGCAATAAACACCCAGCAAACAAGCCCAACTAAATGACCCTTAATTCAGCCCACGTTAAGGGCCTGTGAACACACTTAGTCGGCCCACCAGAATTTAGTACACACCAAAATAATTGTAGAACCCAACCCAGTAGATGATTTTAGTACCCCTCCTAGAACTTAGTGGGCCACAACCCAATTAGTGTTAAGCATATAACAGTTTGGTTAATGACCTAGTAATAGTTGTCGTAAAAGTTAACATGTACATAAGTCGTTAATGAAAATATTTCATAGTAAATAAACATATGCATGTATGTACAACTTGTAACCAAACACAATAAAATCTCATCTTATAATAACTTACATTTGAATAAAAATTTGATAGCCGAAATGTAAAACGCGACAAAAATGATTGGAACATTTAGACTATATTCGTACAATGTATACATAGATATTGTTTTACGAATTCATAAGTGATACTCGGGAAAATAGAGATATGGTACTCAAGCGAAATAAATGACAAACCAAATACACGATAGGTGTAGACCATAAAACACGTCGGGATAAATATGAGTTGACATTTACAATCGTTATTTTAAAATCAAGTCAATAGATATACTAACTAGGAATGACGTAACCAACCTAACGTGAACAAATGGGACGATATACATATATTTCCAAACAAATAATGTGCAAAAATAGATTAAAGTAGATCATTAATAACGAATCAAACTTAGATAACCAAGTTTAGTAAAATTAACGTTATATTTTCTTAAATCAATTAATCGATAAGTAATAAACGTCACATACGTTAGGTCATACTTTTAAAATCAACATAACCGGACATAACGAACAAATTACACAACTACAAAATATATACATACATATCATTACCGAACCTTTAGGTCATTTGTAGAGTTACACCTCGCCCTACCTTAGGAAAGACCTTAGTAACCACACTTGCCGCCACACAAGTGACAACAACATAAGTACACTAAAACATTGAAATTAAAATATAGAAGGACTTGAATTTAATACTTGAACTAAGACATTATTATTTAATCTAGGTTGTGTGTTGGTGTCGTTCACTTCTTAATTTCACAGCGTTCACTGTTCAGACTATTAAAGGTGAGTATTCACAGCCCCTTTTTACCGTTTTATTGTTTGGGGTGGAATGCATGACTTAAAATTTTATTTGATCTTATGACATATATTCTTACCTGAACCCTTTGAAAATTGACTTTGACCTTTAAGATATTGTTTGAGCTTATGATTTGTGTTGAACTGTCGCACTTAAATTTTAGTCTCCAATGTCTACGGAGCAGGCCTGAATTAATTTGTATATAATAATTGGTATGATGTACCGTTCGTACATTCGCATTGTTATTCCCCGATTGGTTTGGCATTCGTACTCCAATTTAGACGTACCGTTCGTACGGCTCCCTTGTGCGGAGCAGTAGGTAGTATGGATAGCGCTATTAGAGGTCGGCCAACCTCTCATTCCCCTGTTTACGGAATGCATATTATTTATTTTAGGGGCTTTGCCGCATACATTATTATATACCTAGTCCTTTAATGTGAACCTAATGAGTATGTGTGTTTGACTATAAGACGTACAATTTTCTATATAATGATTGTGAAATCATAGATTGCATGTCTCGTATGGGCACGACATGTAACTGAACGATTTGACATGTGGATATTTTTTTTTGACCTTAGACTTCTTTTTGGATAAAACCTGTATACTCACCAACTATTTTCATAGTTGACCCCTTTTTCTCATGCATTTCAGGTGATCGCTAGTAGGTATTTTTATGAAGACAGTAGCATAAAGAAGTCGTTACATTTTTCATTAAATTGTCAAGAAAATATCTTTCAAGAATTTAAACTTATTTTTATTTGCCGATGTCCGCCAAAACAATGTTGTATTAGAGTACTGTTTCCTTAAATTTTAATTATGGCATTGTACTATATCTCTTTTGCGATGTATATTAATTTCGTAGCACCCCAGGACCCGAAAGCTTCCGTAATACCACATTTTGGGGGTGTTACAGATTGGTATCAGAGCCTAAGGTTATAGAGAATGTCGATTTTTCAAAAATAAAAATCGCAACTATAACCAGAATAAAGTTTTTCTTAAACACCAAACATCATACGAGCTGACTAGTCCGAGCATTGCATCATTTCTCCTCAATTATGCATAGCCTAATCACCTATGCCTAATTCGGGAAAAATCACGCAATGTTGGGAGTAGTAGTCTCGGGTCATGTTTTGGTTGTGTCATAAGAGTCTGATCACCTGAAATTGCATTAGTTGTGTGTGTATGCATGTCATGTTCGAATAGCCCTGTTTATATGCCCTGTTTATATTACTATACTTTATGTAGACATATATGCCTTCCCCCTTGCTATATTACAACCTGATAGACTAAGCACGTCTTCGTTCCCGTCACAATCACTACGCCGTCGTTGTCCCGCAACACCATCCGCCATCGTCCACGTATAACTCAATGTTTTTGGCCTATTGTAGAATCATGACTACAAGGAACACCCACTCAGGAAGCATCAACAATGAAACCCCAAGAGACAGTGCTGCTGAGTTGGCGGATCTTCTAACTCAGATCGTTGCACACATTGATGTAGGATGAACCAATGAAGGAGCTGGTACCTCGACCAACGGCCATGGATGCAGCTATAATACTTTTATGGCATGCAAGCCAAATGAGTTTTATGGAACCGAGGGTGCCATTGGCCTGCTATCGTGGTTCGAGAATGTTGAGTCGAAACCTAGCATCACTAAATGTGCTGAGGGAGATAAGGTTGAGTTCTCATCCGGTCTGCTCCAAGGTCGAGCATTGACTTGGTGGAACAACCAGCTACAGACCAGAGGGAGAGAAGCTGCAAATGGGTTACCTTGGACAGAATTCAAGTAATTACTAACCGATGAGTACTGCAGAAAAGACGAAGTGCAGAGATTGGAGGAAGAATTTTGGAACCATTTGATGGTGGGAGTGGAAGTTGACAAATACACTGCTCGCTTCCACGAGCTGACCAGAATGGTCCCTCACATGGTATCCACTGTGGAGAAGCTGATTGATCGATATATTTGGGGTTTGATCCCTGAAATCAGGAGGGATGTCACTTCATCCAAACCAACCACACTTCAAGACGCTATAGGCATGGCATACCGCTTGACAAACGATGTGATCAGGTTTGGTGGACTACTAAAAGGAAACGACAGTGGACAAAAGCGACGGGAGGAGCAGCAGGGAAGCTGAGACCAGGACCAGCAGGATAAGAGGCAAAGAGTACCCAGAAACTATGGAGCAACAACTCGAGAACGCAGAGGGTATGCAGGCCCACATCCTAAGTGCACACGATGTAACCTCCATCACTTAGGAGACTGCCCGAGGTGCGACAAATGCCGACAGACTTGCCATCTTAGTCGGAATTGCCCAAACAGAAATGGGAACCAAGAGCGAAAGTGGACATGCTATGAGTGTGGGAGTCCGGATCACCTCCGAAATGTGTGTCCTAAGTTGAATAGGGCACAGAGACCAGTGCAGGAGAATCTAACTCTCGCTGTAGCGATTGGTGAAAATGACCCAAACCGTGGAGGCAATATCAGCCCAGCTCGGGGTCGAGCATACTTTCTAGGAAACAGGGAAGCTCGCTAGGACCAGCCATCGTGACGGGTACATCCTTTTGGACAGTCACTTTATGTTCTTACCATTTAGTACTGGTGTAGGATTTATGTAGCAACCCGTAATTTTCCACGTCAACATTTATTTACAAACTCCAATTTACCACTTTGAAATTCTTACAAGAACACTTTTTATGAATAACTATTTGATTAAATAAACATAAAACTAGGAACAACCCTCTTGAACGCTATGAATTTAAACTATATTTAGTCCAAAACATTCCAATATCTTGCTCCATTTCACAATTTTAAACTATAAAACAAATTTCTATTCTTTAACTACTTACGGTTTTGGAATTCAACAAACGTTATTGTTATTCAATATTTAACACCCGACATACCCAATTCTTTCAATGATTATTTTTATCATATTTTTACACTTCCAAAATTATTACCAAAGTTCCAAAAAAAAAAAAAAAAAAAAAAAAAAATTCCTGACACCTAAAGTAAATTCTTTACAACTTACGTATAATTTTCGTTAATCACCGAAACAACAACTAATATATATTTTTAACACCCAATACCTACAATATATACATTTTTGTAAAAAAACTACACAAATACTTCCAATTTTAACCCATGGCCGCCCCCCCCCCCTCTTGCTTTGTCCATAATTAGTAAGACACATTTGACATAATGATGATATTAGCCACAAAGTGTGTTAGCTTTTTTCTACTTTTGTGGCTAAGCCACCAAAATGTCTCCATGTCCCCCCCTTAGCCCCCATTCGGCCACCCTCCCCCTCCTAGATAGCATGATTAAACTTGACTTACTATTACACCTTTGACAAAGTTCAAGTATAAATAGATGTTACCTACAATCATTTTTGCTACTAGTTAAGTAAGAAAAAAATAAAACACCCTCCCATCTCATCATACAATTCGACACACACTTAAAGGAGCAAGAAGGAAAGAGTTGTTGTGGCCAAGATCAAGAACATTAGGGCATAACACCAAAGGTTTTGGAGCTTAAGTCTTGTGGTTAATCTAGTACTTTACAACACTCATTTCACAAATCACTCTTGTAAGTGAACTTACTAACACTCCATGGTTTTCATATTTTATATGCTTGTCAAGTTTTTATACTCATTATCACTTAGTACATGTTGAAAAGATTTACACTTACTATGATCCTTTAGTAAAGAACGAGGATGGGTACCCGCGCGTTACTGCGGGGTTTTTGTATATGTAAGGTAGCTACAAAATAATATGTTAAATGGTTTAGTATAAAAACAAATCAACACATCTGTAAAAAAAAAAAAAAAAAAAAAAAAAAAAAAAGGTAGTTGGTAGATTGTCAATCATCGATAATTTTTTGTGTATGTGGTTGTGTCTATATAACATTTATTGCGCAACCTGGCCCATCTCTTTTTGCAACCCAGATAAAATATAAATTTTGTTACTGTTAATACACTTGATTAGGTTGCTAAAGAAAAAGGGCGTTAAAAAAGAGTGTGGAAGCAGCAACTGTGAGGCTACCAGATGTTTTCTTACATGTCCACAATAGTTACAACCAAGTGTTTCTAAGGTATATAAAAAGTCTACCAATAGCATTTGAATAAACTCTCACTCTTTTGTTCGATAGATTTTTTTATTTTTTATTTTTTTTTTAGAACGAGCAAGAAAATTTTTTTGTGTGTTTTTTGTGTTTAGTTTTCTATGAAGCTGCTTCAAACCCGTAAGGGCGGATCGAATCATCTTCGGGTTATCATCCCGGACTTGTAGCTGTTGGAGGGAGAATCAATAGTGTAGGGGAAGAATAAGAAACCGCTTTATTATCCAAACCCTGTTTAAAGATCGGAAAAGCCTGAATTTGGTGCCGGACTTGGACCTATCGGATCTGAAAATAAAGAAGACTTTGTGAGTGAGGATAAATAGGGTGGGTAACCCATTAATAGCACTGCACAGCAACTTAGCAAGGTCCCAACTACATTCACAATGAAGTGAAGCAAATTTGCATAACAACTAATAAGTATCAATATTTTGAAGCTAAAAAATAATATGTCAAAGATTGATGTTAATAAACTGGTTTTATTATGGGAACCGTTGTTGACGCTATATGTAAGTAGCAATTTTATGTGTTGCTATCGATGCTTGCATATAGGCAAACCCGCGATCCTCAAAGGTAGGTGGTAAACAGAAGAGGATGGTGACATGACTACTGAATATGGCAACATGCATAAAAGAATATAAATTTATAGAAAAATATACAAGAATTAAATTAGTAACGTGAATAATAATAGATAGAAGCAATTATGCTCTGTTAAAATAGATGTTATTTACAATAGCTTGTAACAATGTTTTGCATACAAAAGATAACAATAGTTAACAGTTATTTGCACCAAACAACTTGCGACAACATTCTTTTCAGTTTAGCATCTATCTTTGATGAAACACAGATGGGCATTGAACCTGAAAAGATGCATAAAACAAAGGTTTTTGAATAACAGGCATTTGATGAACAATGGTAAGTAGAGTGGGAAAAAAATACAATTGTACAAAGTAAAATTTCGTAACCACAATAGCCAGTACTAACAAAGCATATGCTAGTATACAAAAGAGCTTATCTATGTAACGATATGTATAAGTTACAGCGGTTAATTTGCCAAGGATGCCTGAAATTGTTTGTGTGTTTGATAAACAAATGATTTTAGGAAACTCAACCAATTTAAGGAATGGACCCAAGACATATTGTTAGATAGATCTGTTGTAATAACCGAGACTTTCAAGATGAAGCTGAATGTACCATGTTGTGTATGGTGACGTAATTTTGTAAATGATGGTTTTAGCTTGTAAAAAAAGAATGGAAACAAAAGAGAAATATAATTACTGCTTCTAAGACCTTTAACTTAGAATGAGCAACTATGTTGAACTTCCATACTGATGTATTAAGATAAACCATTCATCGATCAGGTATAATTTATGAAACACCTTTGATATGGCAAGTTATATTTAGAATCTGTAACTAACAGACCTACTATAATAAACGTGAATCCATACCTTACTATCTGACGTATGTTTTTAGAACTTGCCAGATGCATCCAATCATAACAGATTGACTATAAGCAGGTATGCTGAGATGAGATAAAGTAGATGATATACATGTACACGCATGAACACAGAAACATAAAATTGATTAAAGTAAATATAAATTTTAGGATTTTCAAGCAAATCTGACAAATAGAAATTTCTGAATATGGCATTGGCTACAATAACAGTAATAGGCCAGCTCAGTCTGTGGACATGTTGAATTTGCTAATGAGTGCAGGTAAATGTAATTAATAATAATGTGATGAAATAAGCGATTGCACAAAGCTGGATAGGAGAAAAATATAAGACAAATGTTTGTTTACATATAAAAGATAGAATTGAGATACTTACTTTTGGTTACAAAGCTGTTGCATACCTTATGATAAACAAGGCTTATTGACAAATCTAGAGTTGAAGAACCTAAAAGCTATTGGGTATGTTTTACTGGTATCAACAAAAATAATAATAATAACTTGAGGGTGAAAGGAAGAATGGTTATAAACTTTAAGCAAATAACCATTGTGAACTACAACTGTGTTTTACGCACCTTGAATATATGTGCCCTACATTTATTCAGAACAACAATGACAGATGGTACACATCGTGTATCGGTATTATGGCAGGTTTGTGTAAACATATTTGTAAAAATCGTTTGACAATAACTTTTGGTCAACAACATGACTGAATTTTTAAAGATCAGTGGCAAATGAAATAGGATGATGCGAAAAAGTAATTTGCACCAAGTCATTTGCCACACCATCCTCTTCCATTTGGCACTGATCTTTCAAAATTTAATCCCGTTGTTGATCAGTGTGAAAAATTTTTGTAATGGAAATTATATAAAAGCCGCTGATCGTTTAATATGCTGCAATTATAAAGAACTAAGGGGGAAATGAAAGATGACACTGTGATGGAGTAATCTGGTTTAAATCACTTCTGACAGTGTAATCTGGTGTTCCTCATCTTTGTCCAGCAATTGGGATCAACAGCTGAGTAAAAACATATGTTAAATATACAGTTTTTTCAAGGATATATATCCAGTAGTTATTAGGGTAAGTTATGCAAACAATATTTGACAACCCTCTTTCTTTGTATCAGAAATTAGATGATAATTATGATAGCTTTGGTGGATGTGAAATAGGTGAAAGTGTAACCCTTTCATTTGCAAAATAAGGAAAATATCTTTTGAGCTAGAAAATCTGCTACTGATATTCTAATTACGGGAAGACAAATATATTAAAAAAACAAATAAGTAAAATCGAAAAACAATATTTGATTAAGCTTAAGGTTGAATCTGCAAAGAGTTACCTTATATTGTGGAAAGCAGTAGACATCTTCTTTGGCGTCTTCTTTGGTCTATTGTGTTGGTATATTAAAGGTATATATCCAGCAGTTATTAGGCTCAGATTTGAAAAGAAGCAGAAACAATGGTGGGTTGCACCATGGCTGCAAAGAAACACGGTTGCATAATATTGCCTTCTGGTTCTTGCCTGGCCAAGTTACGCAAACAATATTTAACAACCCACTTCGTTTGAATAAGAATTTAGATGGCAATCATCATAGCCTTGCTGGATGTTTGTTTTAATATGGAAAATAAGGAAAAAAACTTTAATTCCAACAACTCTTGGTCAACAACATGACTGAATTTTTAAAGATCAGTGGCAAATGAAATAGGATGATGCGAAAAATTAATTTGCACCAAATCATTTGCCACACCATCCTCTTCCATTTGGCACTGATCTTTCAAAATTTAATCCCGTTGTTGATTAGCGAGAAGAAATTTTGTAACGGCAATTATATAAAAGCCGCTGATCGTTTAATATGCTGCAATTATAAAGAACTGAGGGGGAAACGGAAGACGACACTGTGATGGAGTAATCTGGTTTAAATCACTTCTGACAGTGTAATCTGGTGTTCCTCATCTTTGTCCAGCAATTGGGATCAACAGCTAAGTAAAAGCATATGGTAAATATACAGTTTTTTCAAGGATATATATCCAGTAGTTATTAGGGTAAGTTATGCAAACAATATTTGACAACCCTCTTTCTTTGTATCAGAAATTAGATGATAATTATGATAGCTTTGGTGGATGTGAAATAGGTGAAAGTGTAACCCTTTCATTTGCAAAATAAGGAAAATATCTTTTGAGGCAGAAAATTTACTACTGATATTCTAATTACGGCAAGACAAATATATTAAAAAAACAAATAAGTAAAATCGAAAAACAATATTTGATTAAGCTTAAGGTTGAATCTGCAAAGAGTTACCTTATATTTCGGAGAGCAGTAGACATCTTCTTTGGTTTATTGTGTTGGTATATTAAAGGTATATATCCAGCAGTTATTAGGCTCAGATTTGAAAAGAAGTAGAAACAATGGTAGGTTGCACCATAGCTGCAAAGAAACACGGTTGCATAATATTGCCATCCGGTTCTTGCCTGGCCAAGTTACGTAAACAATATTTGACAACCTACTTCGTTTGAATCAGAATTTAGATGGCAATCATCATAGCCTTGCTGGATGTTTGTTTTAATATGGAAAATAAGGATAAAAATAGTAATTCTAACAATTTTTGTTGACCAATAGGTGACTAAATCTTAAGGCATTCAATAAAAAAAATTGAGCATAACAAACGAAGACTATCGATTATTTTTTTTTTGTTTGCTGATATGAAAAGTTAATGTCTTGCGCTTATGACAGTTAAGTTGTTTGCGCATATTCACAGCTGCAATTTAAAAAAAGGTGCTAATCAGCAGTACGATTCAATTATTGAAGAAAGATGGGAAACGGAAGAGGATCGAGATACTCTGATATTCATTTGGGGACCGTTTTACATATTTCATGGGCCTAATTCTGCACCACTTTATAATGATGTAAATTTAACACTTTTGTTAATGAATTTTATACTAAATGATTGAGGTAAAACCCTTCTTTGTACTTGTGTTGTGGTACCAATTGAGTAGCATCGCAGCGACATGTATGCTTCTGCTGGACCCGATTTTGGGGGGGTTACAATTTACTTTTGTTCCCTATCAAGTTAACGACGACGACTAATATGAGACCTAACATCATAAGCCTTAATTGAACTCCTAGCCTTTATTCGTTGATTAGATTTGGCTTAGACGATTCCAGACTTGAGCCGAACCTTCCAGAGGCCTTCATGTAAGATGTAAAAATCTTCCCCTCTAGCAACTTGTTTCCAGCTTGATCTAGCGACAGTTCTTGTTTGATGAGTTGCGAAAATCAAGATGGAATCAAGTTGTTACTCAAACTCATGACAATTCCCTTTCGAGGAGTTGTGAGATTAAGTGAGAATCCACTAACTAAAGGTCACGTGAAGGCTAAGCTCGAGAATGGAAAAGTTGACCGTCAAATCTAACCACGAGGACTAACGTACAACCCACAAAATTTCGGGTCAATACTATTCACCAAACTCGAATTTATTTTCTTGACATTTATTTGAAAACAATTTACGTAAGACTTTTACTTGAACCGGCGTGAAAGCCTAGAATAAATTCCAAGTGCACTAGGACTTAGGTTAAATTTAGTCCACAACGCTCCAATATCTTGCTCCTGCTCCATTCCACAATTTTAAACTATAAAACAATTTTCCATTCTTTAACTACTTACGGTTTTACATTCAACAAACGTTATTTGTTATTCAATATTTAACACCCGACATACCCGATTTTCTCAATGATTATTTCCAAGGTATTTTTATACTTCCAAAATTATTACAAAAGTTCCTAAAATATTTTCTGACACCTAAAGTAATTTCTTTATAACTTATGTTTAATTACGTATAATTTTTGTTAATCACCGAAACAACAACCAATACATATTTTTAACACCCAATACCTACAATATATACATTTTTGTTTTAAAACTACTCATCTAATCCCATTTTATGCTTAGTGCCGCCCCCTCCCCTCTCATGCCTTGTAAATATTAGACAAAGTTACACATGATTAGTGCTTAAATACCTTTAACCAACAAAAATATGTTAACTTTTTCTACTTTTGGGCTAAGCCACCAAAATGTCTCCTTGCCCCCCCCCCCCCCCTTAACCACCCTATTCGGCCTCCCCCTCCCCCTTGACCAAATCATGACTTTGACCTTCCTATTACATCCTTGACTAAGTTCAAGTATAAATAGCATGAACCAATCTCATTTTTCACTTCTACTCGCTAAGTTAAGAAAAAAAATAAAATAAATAATCCTACCCTTGTTACTACATAATTCGACACACCCTTAAAGGAGCAAGAAGAGAAAGAGTTGTTGTGGCAAGGATCAAGAACATTAGGGCATAATACCAAAGGTTTTGGAGCTTAAGTCTTGTGGTTAATCTAGTACTTTACAACACTGATTTCACAAATCAATCTTGTAAGTGGACTTACTAACACTCCATGGATTTCATATTTTATATGCTTGTCAAGTTTTCATACTCATTGTCACTTAGTACATGTTGAAAAGATTTAAAATTATTATGATCCTTTAACAAAGTTTATGTCTTAACAAGTTCTTATTACAAAATAAACCCTATATATACATATATGTTAGTTAATTTGTGGAGATAAAGATTTTGATGATCATTTACATGGACTTTGAATATGGTTAAGTTTAAGTTTAGATCACTATGGTTATGTTGGGAAGTTGATGGAGAAACTAGGACTAGCATTGAAATTATGGTTAAGTGGATATGTTAACTAGAAGAGTAGAAAATGTAGTTTTGACACTTCTATAAACAATCTGTCTCATTTTGAATAAACTTGAAAAATCAGTAGCTCAGGGGTATCATTAGGTTAGAAATATAGAAAGTAGACTTAATAACGAAAATATAGCTGCTTGAATGAGTTAAAACGGGCTTATAACGAAAAAGATACGCTATTTTCAAATTAGACGACAAAAATTTCATTTTCTGGAAAACCTGAAAAATACATTCTGTCCAGATTTTTGAGAGGTGAAAAACTGAGGTTAAATGATGTTTAGACTAGCCGAGACCTTGAAAAGCCTAGAGTATACTTGAATACCTTCGCGGGGATCGGTCAAACTTAAGAAACGGAGTTACGACGCAAAAGTTATGGCCAAAAGAATGTTTGCGGCAACATATAGACTAGACAGCTTCTCTTTTGAAAGCTGTTAGGATTTTAAAAGTAGATTTTTGGACCTTTTAGTGAGCATTTTGATTAAAATAGCATAAACGGAAATGGTAGAACAATGTATATATTTATTATACGCGTTAGAGAATTTTGAAATATTGGTTATGAGATAAACAAGTTATGTTTTCTAAAAAGTGGTGATTTATAATAAAGGATCGAAATGACGCAATTATATTTTGACAACAAATATTACAACAACATGTACAAGTGATAAAGTAGAGTATGAACTTGCATGCTTGACCTTGTTTTTTGAAGCCTAAGACATATGTATATTTAGGTCGCAATTAGAGTTATTGGACCTATATTGCCGTTTAGAAAATACCAAACGAGATTTGATTTTGCTAAGGTGAGTTTCATAGCCCCGATTTTACATTGTTTATATATATGATTTCTAAACCCTCGGGGTGGGTATACACTGCTTGTTTTTACATACGGACACAAGTACTAAAACTGTTTCTTTGCCTAAGTTACCGCATTGCCATTAAAGTCCTCTTTGAATCATGAACCGTTAATTACTTGTAAGCGCGGATGTTATGAATAGATCTATTTGGGTTGACACCCCGTCCGGGTTGGTTGCGCCAACTGGGTAAATGGACGCATATCATTCGGATTATTTCCGAGTGTCTGGCAAACACTTATTTGGGGGCATTTATTATTGTGCTTAATTGCATACCAATTCGTCGAGCTTTGGGGTCATGAGCTTAGAGCATTGAAATTATATATTTTTGGCTATGACGTTAGATTTATTGTGATTGTCATGCTATTGAAATCTTGTGCTCCGCACTTTACTTAAACCTATGAACTCACCAACAATTATGTTGACCCTTTTAGCGTGTATTCTCAGGTAATTAGGCGATAATAATCGTCTTTGTGTGGAGCACTAAAGTCACATTTTGGAAGCACATCATGATGAGGATGGTCTTTGCACTACTTAAGCGTTTGATTATGTATTAAAAATCTTACATTTTGATGGTGAACTCTGATAACTATGTTTTGTAAAACTTAATTATAAATCAAACGCTTGTTTTAAAACGACTCACTTAGAGGTCGTTCTTTATTCTTTGTACTTTGTGACCGAGAACATCACGCCCCCGGAATTTCATTCCGCTGCAAACACAGATTTTGGGGGTGTGACATTGGTAGACTATAACAACCCGTAAATTTTCAGGCCATTATTTTAATGATAATACTGTAATAGGTTATCTCACTTTCACACAGACTGACACCACACGCAAACCAGAAATAAAATATGAGGTTCAGAAAATTTTAGTGAATATTTAAGGACTCAAAAATATATTCAAGTATTACATAACGACTTTAAAGATATAACATCTCATATTTGTGACGGTTCCAGGATGGACCCGAATTTGACACAGTTTAACGAGACGCGGGTATAATAAAATACCACCCTTTAATAATGCATACTTAAAATTTAAAACACCACTCATCCACTCACACACTATCCAAAAACCTGTAACCCTTATCCTTAGTTTTGTCCGCCCATTTCATCTCACCAAATCCTTCGAACCATCACTTTCCACCATCACCAATAGTTTATCTTTTGACCCAGAAGCTTGTCTTCTTCACTGACCTAGGAGAGAAACATAAGTAAACCTAGACTAAACCAGCCATTGAACTAGATATAGCACAAAAAAGGGGATATTATATCTCCCAAAACCCGAAAGCTCTTATGGAGCTACTCTCCAAGATCCTCCATAAATCTACGCCTCTAAGGGGATATCGAGTCACAAATCATCAAAATACCACCAAAAATCTGAGAATCACTCAAGAAAGATTTAGTGTGGAAGCGATTGTGGTTCAATTTGGAGGTTGGGGTAGTGAATTGGAGCAGTAAGTTATTCTGGTTGGAGTTTCAGTCGAGTCTTTCACCCCTCAACAGACATGGTAAGGAATTAGAACCCTCTTCGAATTCACTTAGTTTTGTTATTTTTAGAACCATTTAAGAGAAGCATAGGTCGAATAAATGAAAAAGGTTGAATATTGATTTTGTTGTTCTGTCAAATAAATTACCTAGAAACAATAATGGATGTTGAGCAATCTGTTAAGAGTTGTTGTTGTTAGTATGGCGTAAAAAGTTAGGAATTATAGAACTCGATTCACATATTTAGAGTTGATAAGCATTGTGACTATATTACGTTCGAAGGCTATAGGAAACACAGGGTCATGGGTAGAATCTGGGAAAACTTGTGATAATAAACAAACCGTGTAGGATGGTTGTTCTTGCCGAGTTATTGACAAGAACCCATCTAGGATTGTCAGTGCTCGAAGGGGGTGCTATATCGTTTGAGAAAAACCGACTGCAAAATAGGAAAAAGGGGAGCATTTAGAGACTTAAGAGTTAAGTCCATTTGAGGATTAATTGCCACCCTTATCGACACGTAAATTGAGTCAAGAAAACTAAACCCCTAGCATCATTTAGGCTTTCAAAGCCGAAATTCGATTAGTACTCAAAGTCTAAACGAAGAAAAAAAGAACTTTAGTCCCTCGTTGTTAGTTAGTTCGACCAAGAAGGACTCTAAGAAGAATGCAACACAAGTCATTAGACTTGTGAGGCATTCTGAAATCCTTTGTAATGAGTACCAGGCCAAGCCCAAATGTGTGAACCTATGTAGAAGCCCAAATTTAAGCGCAATAAACACCCAGCAAACAAGCCCAACTAAATGACCCTTAATTTAGCCCACGTTAAGGGCCTGTGAACACACTTAGTCGGCCCACCAGTATTTAGTACACACCATAATAATTGTAGAACCCAACCCATTAGATGATTTTAGTTCCCCTCCTAGAACTTAGTGGGCCGCAGCCCAGTTAGTGTCAAGCATATACGAATTTGGTTAATGACCTAGTAATAGTTGTCGTAAAAGTTAACATGTACATAAGTCGTTAATGAAAATATTTCATAGTAACTAAACATATACACGTATGTACAGCTTGTAACCGAACACAATAAAATCTCATCTTATAATAGCATACATTTGAATGAAAATTTGATAGCCGAAATGTAAAACGCGAACAAAAATTATTGGAACATTTAGACTATATTCGTACAATGTATACATAGATTTTGTTTTACGAATTCATAATTGATACTCGGGAAAATAGAGATATAAAAATTGACACATTTGTATAGTTAAAGATATGGTACTCAAGCGAAATAAATGACAAACCAAATACACGATAGGTGTAGACCATAAAACACGTCGGGATAAATATGAGTTGACACTTACAATCGTTATTTAAAAATCAAGTCAATAGATATACGAACTAGGAATGACGTAACCAACCTAACGTGAACAAATGGGACGACATACATATATTTCCAAGCAAATAATGAGCAAAAATAGATTAAAGTAGATCATTAATAACGAATCAAACTTAGTTAACCAAGTTTAGTAAAATTAAAGTTATGTTTTCTTAAATCATTTAATCAGTAAGTAATAAACGTCAAATACGTTAGGTCATACTTTTAAAATCAACATAACCGGACATAACGAACAAATTACACAACTACAAAATATATACATACATATCATTGTCGAACCTTTAGGTCATTTGTAGAGTTACACCTCGCCCTACCTTAGGAAAGACCTTAGTAACCACACTTGCCTCCACACAAGTGACAACAACATAAGTACAATAAAACATTGAAATTAAAATATGGAAGGACTTGAATTTAATACTTGAACTAAGACATGATTATTTAATCTAGGTTGTGTGTTGGTGTCGTGCACTTCTTAATTTCACAGCGTTCACTGTTCAGACTATTAAAGGTGAGTATTCACAGCCCCTTTTTACCGTTTTATTGTTTGGGGGTGGAATGCATGACTTAAAATTTTATTTGAACTTATGACATATATTCTTACCTGAACCCTTTGAAAATTGTCTTTGACCTTTAAGATATTGTTTGAGCTTATGATTTGTGTTGAACTGTTGACGTTCCGTATGCACTTAAATTTTAGTCTCCTATGTCTACGGAGCAAGCATGATTTAATTTGTATATAATAGTTGGTATGATGTACCGTTCGTACATTCGCATTGTTAGTCCCCGATTGGTTTGCCATTCGCACTCTAATTTAGACGTACCGTTCGTACGGCTCCTTTGTGCGGAGCAATAGGTAGTATGGATAGCGCTATTAGAGGTCGGCCAACCTCTCATTCTCCTATCTACGGAATGCATATTATTTATTTTAGGGGCTTTGCCACATACATTATTATATACCTAGTCCTTTAATGTGAACCTAATGAGTATGTGTGTTTGACTATAAGACGTACAATTTTCTATATAATGATTTTGAAATCATAGATTGCATGTCTCGTATGGGCAAGACAAGTAACTGAATGATTTGACATTTGGATATTTTTTTTTAGACCTTAGACTTCTTTTTGGATAAAACCTGTATACTCACCAACTATTTTCATAGTTGACCCCTTTTTCTCATGCATTTCAGGTGATCGCTAGTAGGTATTTTTATGAAGACAGTAGCATAAAGAAGTCGTTACGTTTTTCATTAAATTGTCAAGAAAATATCTTTCAAGAATTTAAACTTATTTTTATTTGCCGATGTCGGCCAAAACAATGTTGTATTAAAGTACTGTTTCCTTAAATTTTAATTATGGCATTGTACTATATTTCTAAACCCTTGGTACAACTCTACTAAGCCCATGGTACAACCCTCTAAAGCACCACACGATTCCTTTATCCCTTTCCATACAATTCGACACAAATATAAAATATATAAACTCTAATTATTTTCCTACTCAACAAATACATAAACCTAACCCTAAATTAACTTAGTTATCTCACTTAAACCTTAATATACAACATATCATACCCTAGGTACTATCCATTAAAGCCATACGACCTACATATTATTTTGTAGTTCAAAAATAACAAAACCTCAACCATATCCATTCCTCACTTAATCCTCAATAAGACATACACCATAAACACTCTTTTTATGTTCCAAAATTATCGACATAGCCATGTCTCATTCAAGTTAACATAAGTAGGTAGAACCCTTGGTTCCAAAACAAAACACATCACCACACTTCACGCCACCCTCCCCCTCCATACACATGTCATCCAACTTAGCCTAGCCACATCACAATGTTCCCCTAAATCACTAACAAGGCGACATAGCCTCATTGAAAAACATAACTCATCCTTTCCTATATATATCGACCTATATTTTTTTTTCTTTTTCTTTACCACCAATTCGAACCACCTAAAAATAGCCATACTCACATATCCACTGATCACACAGCCCTCATAGAAGCTATGAAAGATCTTGAGAAAGCCTAAGGAGGAAGAGAAACTTTGTTATTCCATTTAGAAGCCAATTCGACACATATTTTCCCATAATCGACTAACAAATCATGTAAGCAAATCTAAAAATTTTCATTTCCTTTTATAAACCTTAAATAACTCCTAAAATGTTACTAAATAATCCCTAATCACAAACCATGTTAAAAATCATGCTTACTATATTTTTCTTTTTCTTTTTCTCTTTGTCGAATCAAAACAAACACACCCTAATTTAAATAATTTAAGTAATACAAAATCAAGAGGCTATAAAACTTGTTAAAGATGGATTAAATATGTTTATGATCATGTCAATATGCGTTAAAAACTAGTTACAACCTTTAAAAAAATCAAAAACAAAATCGTTTTCTTTTTCTTCTTCTTATCGTTAGGCAGTCCAACTCGACCCACTTTGGGCAAATGTTTCAACCATTAAATGACCTCTAAAAATTCTGAAACTTGGCCACATTAGAGACCACCCAGCTAGCTACATGTAGGAAAAAGAACGTTGTAAAATCGTGGCTTTGCCTCGCTTTTATTCAGGTCCAAAGACTATCCATCGCAAACTGTTTTAGCGCCCCATTTTTAATAAATTCGAGCCTAATAAGCTCAAATCATGGGCCAATAAGATGAAAATAAGGTGTTTACAAACTTAACATAACATTTATAAAAGAGTCGTAGCAAATCTTCCCTTTTTCCTATGCTCAAAATGCGTAAAATCAAAATAAGGACTTCGAATGAAACTATAAAATGCTTTGAGGGTAAATTATGCCAAAAATCCACCTATTTTTATAACTAAGACTTAGAATGAAATCGACAAAGAGTTTAAGGGGAAAACTCACCAACTTTGAAAGATAGAGTTTTACTGGGCCAAAAATGTAAATATTTCTAAATTATTTAAACCAAGGGCTAGTTTTGACAACGATTTATAAATTGAGGGTATAAAGTGTCATTTACGAAACTATAGGGGTAAAAATTGTCATTTCACCAAAGTTGAGGGGTATAAACTGTCATTTTACCAAAGTTCAGGGGTAAAAATTGCCAATTTATGAAAGTTCAGGGGTATAAACTGTCAATATGTGAAACTATAGGGTAAAAAGCGTAACTTTATATAATTATTATTATTAATATATTCTAAATATATATATAATAAAAACTAATAAAAACGAAACACATTTATCTCAATAACGAACAAACGAAAACATAAAAATGAGAAATAAGATAAAATCTTATCCAACTTTTGAAGAGACTTCATGTTGTCTCAATTTAAACATTTATTCGACAACCAAAAATGAAACGAAACGAACATTAAAACTTATATATATATTGAAATACGATTACTGAAACTTGACATAACAACCCAGGTTTCGTGCCGGAGACGTTTATCAACTCTATTTAATTTTGTTTTCCATCCAGACTGCAAAGGTGAGTTCATAGTCCCACTTTTTATACGTTTTCCAAATTTGTGGGGAGATACATGCTACAAAAACGGACACGAGTATTTTTCTGTATGCTTTCCTGATTAATATAGCCTAAGTTACCTGTTGCCTAAAAGACCTCATATCATGAACCTCTAATCACTTTCGGGTGAGCGTGAATATGGTAAATAGATCTATTGGGTGTGACGACCCCTTTTGTGTTACAGTAACGTGACCTAAAGTACTTTATTTGAGATGAATAAAGAGACCGACAATCTCCTACTCGGAGGCAAAATTAATTCATTTAATTATGGAGTAATATACCTCAGTAGCTCATAACTATTGATGATCCCCAGTTAATGTTTTGCGTGTCATGAGACTTAGGGCAATATATAACGAACTTCAATATTTCTGATTTACTCTCTACTTAGCTTGTGTTCAAACTGATTATAACTTTAAACGCTATAGATTCACTCAACCTTTGTGCTGACTTTTTAGCATGTTTTATCTCAGGTATTTAGAAGCATGATTTGGTACGGAGTGGCTGTGGACTTTCTTATAAAAAGAGTGTCTATTTTGTTATCATTCAACAAATAATGTATCTTCATTAATGAATTTTGGAACTTCCCGTTGGGACCTGTATAATGTACCTCTCATTTCAATAAATGAATGATAACAATTTTATTTAAAACGTCTCTTTTGGAGTCGTTTTCTATTTTCATGACTGTGATACTTGAAGTAATACCCCAACTTATAATTCCGTTGCGATTATCGAAAACGGGGGTGTTACACACGAGGATCGTTTTCTAACACTCAATATTCAACAACTTACGACTAGCTTTGCATGGCTACTTAGTCATTTCTATTAGTGGTTGAAAAATATTAAATTACGACGGACTCTATTTTTCCAATAATTCACCAAACGACTATCGTTGGATATCGTTACAACATATATACACGAAAAATATTTTATAACTTAAAAAGACGTCAAAAATATATTTTTCGACGATAAACGCTATTTTCAAATTCCACGAGTGGTAACGATAACATACGTATTTGCATGTGTAGCATCATTTCATGACTTACATTAGATCATATCATTCATATTTGGTTGCGGTTAGAGATCGTGCCTCATTTCAGTGTACCCACTTTTGTCATCATAACTATCGCATCAGGTGAGTTTTCATAGGCCCGTTTTTCAAGTTAATATTTCATTGCAAACCTACGGGGGAGAATACATGCTCGTTTTCAGCTAAATGTTTGATCCGTGCTAAAGTATATATATAATATCAAACGGATATGCGTTATACGCGGGAAATGAAAAATCAACCTTTTAGGAAAAAGGTTAACTTACAAAACCCATGAATACGATATGAGTGATACCGGGCAAGTGTTACCCGGGTCGTGTCCTAGCGTGGTTGGAATCGAGGATATCGTGTAAGGCTTGGAATTAAAGTGATTGATGATAGGAATTTGGAATTTTGTATTTTTTACTTCTAATTAAGAAATGAGAAACAAATTCTCAAAGGAAAATTAAGATTAAAGCAATTTATATTAAAAACGTGATACTGGAATTATAAAAACGGGCTTACAACTAAGATATTTGGAAATCTAATCCTACAAGTGCTAAATTATTTTTCCTAAGATCTATATGACAAAAGAAAATTTTGGGAAAAAGATTTGTATTTTTCTGATTTTTTATTAATTATTATGAATTAAAAACTAAATTTAAAAGAAAAATAAATTAAAAATACTAAATGAAAATGGAAAATTATGAAAAATTCCAGAAAACTACTTAATGATAAGCAGAATCAAGGAAAAATAAAATTGAGCCAACAGCTTATTTAGATAAGCTGTTATTAAGCAAACAGTGCAATAAGCAAAAGGGAAAAAACTTGGTTAAATAAAAAAGTGTGCAAGAGTTAACTGAAAAAGACCCTAGGGCAGTTGGTGTTGCTGTGCTTGTGTGTGTCTAGAGACCAGGGTTCGAATCCCATGGTTCTCTTTTTGCTTTTATTTTATTTTTTTGTTTTTCTGATTAAAACTCAATAATCACAAGGTAATAAACAATTTTTATAAAGGAAACTATTTTTAAAACAGCTTAAAAGCTCAGAAATAAGCCAAAGATGGCTGCTCAGTGGGCTAAAAGAGAATAAGCCCAAGGCTTTAGACTAAATGGCTGATAAGCTATTAAAAAGCTATACTAAAGCTGAAATAAGCTAAGTAACACACAATAAGCTAAAAATAAACTGAATAAGCCACAGTTAAAAGCAATAAGCACTGAATGAAAGCTTAAAAAGCAACCCAAGGGACTGCTATGCACAGGGCAATTTGCAGTCCACCTAGGCAAGTTTGAGCTTATATTTAAGCACTTATATAGCAATAAAAGACCACAAAAGCTGATAACACTAAAAGTTCACCTATCAAGGGTCTCAGAAACCAAATAGCAGACCAAGATAAGCTATTTTGTTGCTTAAAAATAAGCCGGAAAAGTGGCTATTCTAGACAAGTATACACTAATTCTCAGTGTATGCTTGTATAGATAGGGTACTTTTGAGCTTATTCCAAAGCTCAAATAAGCTAGGAAAGGGCCTGAATTTAAGAAATAAGCAAACACCTAGCAAACTACTTGGAACTCAGGAAATTTAGCACTAAACATCACAAATAAGCACATGAATGGTCCCACAAATCTGATGCAGTCTGCACTTATGGATTCAATTTTGTGCAGACTTGCAAAATGGGTCAAACCAATTCAAAAGGCAATGAAATAGTACCAACTTTGGAACATACACTTCAACCACTGGTTTGTACTTAAAAATGCCAAAAATGAGGACCAATAAGCTCTGGCTTGTGAGGAGCTTATTTGAGCAGTTCAGAACCTATATTTCCACTAATCCACTAAAAACCCCAAAAACCTTCAAAACAGCTAAAGACCTTACACTAACAACTTATATTAATGATTTTAAGCTAGATTAAAACTTCCAATTTGGCATATGAACAGTGATCACCCAAATTGACCCTTTTGATGTTCTGACCCAAACAGTCCTTATGTAGGTCTGTTTTGATTTTTACACTATGAGTAACTAAAACAGGCTAAAATTCTGACTACCACTGATTACCTAAGCTAATTAGACCCCAATGAGCAACTTTCAAAATGTAAATAAGCACCAAATAAGCTCTAACCCATTTTGACTGTTTTGGCTTTTTGGGCGATTTTTTTAGTAAACACAGAAATGAGCTATCAAATCCTAACAATAGTATTCAAATAACAACTTAAAAGACAAATAAGCACAGAAAAACACAGATAAGCACACAAATAAGCAGTTGAACAGTAGAATCATGAAAATTGGAAATTGCTTACAAATTCCTTTTGCTCAAAACAAGGGCTGATAATCAGTCACCACATTAACCTATTGCTTCCCAAGAAGCTCTAACCCATGGCAATCCACAATTTACCATGCTCTAGCTTCTTTGACCATTTTGACCCTTTTTTGACTTTTTTTTGGATTTTTTAGATTAGAACTGAATTAAACTATTATAAGCTTATAAAAAGCTATAGTGAGCTTATATGAGCTTATAGAAACAGAAAAGAAGCTTTTTCACTAACCACTTAACTTAATTCGAATTAACAGTACACTTTTGAAACTTGGAATTTCATTAACTTTAGAAATTGATACAATGTTGAGTAAATTAGAGATAAATGAGCTTAAACAAACTTGAATTGATACAGAAAACTTAAATTTTAACTAATTAAAATATTAAACTAGAAATACGACTTACCTAAAAATCTACATGCCAATTTTTGGCTACAAAATGTCCTATTTATACTATTTTTGAGCTGAGATCTCTCTTCTTTATCTCTCTGATCATTTCTTGACCCTTGGATTGGCTTGAAATCATCTCAGCCTTTAATCATGGATTTGGCACCAAAATGGTGATAGTGGGATACCAACTCTGTACTGGCTATCTTGTGAGGAGGGAGAAGCATTAAATGATTTTGGACTGGGGTAGGTGGAGTGTAGTAGGAGGAGAAGCAGGGTGAGGGGGATGGTGGTTTTGTCAGTGAAAATGGTGGGAGAGGGTGGTTTTGGTTTTGGCGGTAAGGGTGGGTTTGACCAAGTTGGTTGACCCTGGTTTAGCTAATAAAAAGGGACGGATTGGGTTTTATTTTTGTGGGATTGGGCTGGGTTATGTTTTAGCTAAGGGTTTTATTCTTTAGATAAGAATGGATTTAGGTTTTAGGATTAGAATTGTTATTTTTTTGAACTTTGAGGGGCCAAACTTGTCAAATTTGGAAAATTATTCCAAGGCCAATTCTGTCATTTTGATTATCTTGAGGGATAAAATTTGACACTTGAACAAATTTCTTGGTCCAAACTCATAAATCCTTTTCCCGGCTTTGGTTCTTCACGACTTTCCATTCTTGTGCTCGATTTTGGCCTGTTTTGCCTCATTTTCAATCCTTTTGTACCTGAAATATATAAAACACAAACCAAGGATATCTGCAGTATAATTTGGGTGTTTTTGGTTATTTTTGTGTCTTTTATGGGTATAAAATGATGAGTATTTACACACTCATCAATCCCCACACTAAACTATTGCTAGTCCCTAGCAATCCGATCATGTGAAGTAATGAAATGATTAAAAGAATATACCAAGCATATCCTGTTTTGACTTTTTATTTGATGCAAGAAATTAAAACTAGAAAAAAATGGATAACATGCTTGATTCCCAAAAATGGTATCATGGAACGGGATTTACACAAAATGGGTGTCTCCAGGGAATTGTAATCGTCATCATCTTTTTTATACTCCCAACTAAGCTTAAACTCAATGTGCAAATATTTTGGTAAAATGCTAACACTACTTATACTAATAATCTATGTAAGCCGAAACTTAACTTTTCACTCCCATATTTATTCAAGTTAGGTGAATGTGCTTGATTTTCAAAATTTTGATCTAAAAAATCGACGTTTTTATAAGACTTTGACTAATACTAGGTGAAAGATAGATTTAAAATTTACAAAAAGTAAGTTTCAAAACTTTATTCAACACATCAAAACTCTTTGCATTTTGCAATATCATTCCATTTTATTTTATTTTTTCTTTTCATTTTTTCATCATTTTTTTTTACTTGTGCAACATAAACTAACGGAGTTTCACGGGAACCAAGACCTTACACCTTTCGGAATAAAGGATCCAAGGGCCGTTACAACGGAGAGTTCCATGACTCTAAACATTCCTGAAATGAGGATCCAAGGGTGTTAGACCAAGACCTCACACATTCCTGAATTAGAGGTCCAAGGGCCGGTGTAAGAGGGTAGCCAAGACCTAACCGCCTTCCGGAAATAAGGATCCAAGGGCTGATCTTGAACCGTAGCTTTTTAGCACATACATTTATTGCTTAACTTTTGCAACTTTCAAGCAACGTCTCACTTTCATTTTGCATTATTATGACATATGCTTGTTCCGAAGTTTAAATAAAGCTTTGAACTAGTATTTTCCAAATCGTATAAAAAAATGATTTAGTGTGTTCAACTGTTTGAAAATAAGCACTTATTAAGTCAGATTAGTTATCTCCTGGGAGGAAAAGCCATAGATTACTTATATAAGCTCTAAAGAAAACCAACTATTCTACGCTTAGCATTTTTATTTGCACATATCGTAAAACCTTAGTCTAATCGTTAAGGAAGCAGCCAGATCAACACTCTGGCAGAGTCGGGATTCCCTTTGCTCTAACCTAATCAAGACTAAACACTTTTATTTTTTTCTTTCTTTTTTTTGGTGCAAAGCACTTTTTTTTCATGCAATTTCTTATTTAAAAACAAAAAAAATTTTAAAATTTTGGCCAAAATGGGGGTACTAGGGTACTAGAAGGTACAAATGTGACAAAATTTGCGAGAATTCCCCCCAACACTTAGAATTGAATATTGCCCTCAATATTCAAAGTACCGGCTATTATGCCGACACTTATAACGTAAAAAGGTAATACTAATAGCCAAGTGTGTGACAGAAATCTCTATTTTCACAAACAGGATTAAAAAGATATCCCTCGATAAACGTTAGCAAAAAGATCGGATATTGGGCGGCTGGATTGAAAACAGGCGCATCAATCATCACGATCTAAGGGAAACCTGCAAACAAGGGAAAACAACACACAAACAAAGCACAGTAGAGGAATCACCCCACACTTAGTGTCAGAAAATAGAAAGAAATCAGAAACATGGGTTGTCACCCATGTGGTGCTAATGTTTTTGTTAACCGAGTCACTAGCTTGACTCGACCCCGAATTCATTTGTTCTTGGGGAAGCAAGTGGAAGAGATAATCTCAATCGGACTTTCGTTCAAGAGGTTTGGATAAACATTGAAACATATGAAAGTTCCACACCGACGAGATACCCACGGTATTTTAATAGTAGAAACTATAAGGGATGATACCGGGGTCAAAGATAGTGTCCTCATTCCCGTAGGAGAAAAAGGAAAGAGAAATCACACCATATGTGAGGAATGGAAGAAAGATTTTTATAACAATTAAGATCGATTCTTCATCCTCAAAAGCAGATTGTTCAAAAGTCTCGGGAGGGAGGGCTGGGGTGATTTTATCAACAAGCACATTCTTATGATTACGTACACCTCCCCCCAGACTAAAATCTTTCTCAAGATTGAAATAAAAATGATCAAATTCCGGCTGAGAGAGTTCACCGGAGAACTCTTCGAAGATAACCGGATCATTTTTATCAAAGAGAAATGAGTCGTACTCGGGAAGAGAGATATAAGCATGAGAAGTGGTACTGCCACTACTCGTCTCTTCCAAAAGATCGATATCAAAAGAAAAGGCTTCATAAGCCTGGAGAGAAAAATCAGAATGAGAAGTAGGATTGACACTACTCTCTTCAGCCATATCAAAGATAAAATTCTCATATTTGGGAACAAAATCCTCGAGCTCGAGCTCCGGAAGATCTGACGGCTTATCTTTAAAAATAACTTCCTTCGGGGGGATGGAAAATAACGGTTCATCAAATATCATCTTTTCTAATAACGGAGCATCTCCCCCCGGATCACCATCGGGCTCAACAATTTCTGGCGAAATTGGAGCATCAATAAAGAAAACCTCGAGCTCTTCCATAGAGATATAACTTCCCTCAATCGGAGGAGAAGGATGTGAAGAGTCGGAAATGATTGGTGCAGAATAAGGAGTGGGATTTTTAGTTCCATCCACAGAATCAACAATCTCAATACGATAAACCGCTTCCGGAGGTGGGACAAGTGGTGTGCTCTTGGAGCTAGCAATTTTCACCACTTCCGTTGTGAACTCCGATTCTTGTTCATCATAATAAAAAATACTCTTAACTTCCGCGGCACAACTCTCAAACCATTTGCTTGAACCAGGGGTAATTTTCATTGTTTTGAGGTCAGCACGTTTTTTAGAAGTACTCTTAACCGTGAATCTTGAAAGTTTCGAATCACTTCTTTTGGAAGCAATTACGAGATCAGATTTTTCATTAACCGTAGCAACGTTGCATTTGGTGGTTAGAGATTTAGAGTTCTGATTAATGTTAAATGTGACTTCTTCATTATCAACTCGTATGGTTAATTCTTCGGCGTATACATCGATGAGAGCACGACTCGTCCTTAAGAAAGCCCTCCCCAGAATGAGTGGAACTCGAGGATCGGCATCAAAGTCTACCACAAAGAAATCAGTGGGAAAGTGGAATTTTCCAACATTCACAATGACATCCTCAACTATTCCAAGTGGACGAGTTATAGTACGGTCCGCTAGCTCGAGTGTCATGCAAGTAGATGTAAGCTCTGGAAGAGATAATTTCTTCCATACCGAAAGTGGCATAAGGTTAATGCTTGCGCCAAGATCGGCCAACGCTGAGCACTGAACCATCCCCGAGAAATCACATGGGATTAAAAACTTGCCGGGGTCTCCGAGCTTTTCGGGAAGCTTCTTGAGGAGAACTGCCGAGCACTGCTCGTTAAGTGGGGTCTTTGCCATCTCAGACAACTTATCCTTGTTGCTTAGTAAACTTTTGAGTGTAGATGCAAATTTGGGCATAAGGACGAGAGCATCTGCGAAGCTTATGTCAAAGTGCAATTCATTGAAGATTTGAAAGAATTTCTCCATTTGTTGATTGGTTTTGTCTCGAAGCTTCTGATCATTTAATCTTGATGGATAAGGAAGTTGCTTAGACTTTTGAGTTCGAACAGGATTCACTTCGGGCTTAGAATTAGTCTTCGGAACATCGGTTTTCGGAATTTGAGTTTGGACGTCTGGAGGTTGGACGTGTGCGGTACTTCGTGGGCTTGAGAAATGCACCTTGTCTGTTGTGACCTTGGTATCTCGATTCACTTCCCTCGGTGGAGGGGGCATAGGAGTCGAGGGTCCATTATGCTTCTTACCACTTCGAGTGGTGACGGCTTTCAACTCACCCTTCGGGTTGGGAATGGTATTTCCCGGAAGACCTCCCGAAGTTGAAGCTTGATTCATTTGGTTCATGAGGCTAGCAAACATGTCCTCAATTTTATTTTGAGATTGATCAATTTTGTGATTAGTATTCCTAACTTCACTTTTAAGCTCTTGACCTTGTTTTGACATTGAGGTTTGAAGATCATTTTTCAAAGTGGTGATTTGATTTTGCATTGACCTCATGTTAGCCTCATTTGACTTGATGTAGTTAGAAAGTTCATTTGAGGGAGCAACGGGGGTTTGGTAATTAGAAGCTTGAAAGCTTTGATTGAAATTACCCCCTTGAGTTGGGTATTGATTTAACGGGGCTTGAAATTGGTTTCGAACATCTTGCCCTCTCGGTTGATTTTGATTGAATCTATTTGGATTGTTGGGTTGAGAAAATCCGGGTGGTCCACTTTGATTACTAACACGATAGTTCGGTTCAACTTGAGGACGGTATTGGTTACCTCCTTGGTTGTAAGCCCCGGCTACCGCATTAACTTCTAATCGACTACCATCGGTGGCAGTACAATTGTAGTATGCATGAGGACCACCACAAGTGACACAAGTTTCTTCCACCGCTTTGACTTGAGTCGGTGAAGAAGTTTGTGGGGAAGAAAGTTTCTTTTGCTTGGAAAGAACCAAAGCTTGAATAGCATCCGTGAGTTTTTCAATCTTAGCATCGGTGCTAGAAGTACTCACGTGAGATGAAGAAGGAGAGGAGGCACTAACTTGGGAAACAACCGGCTTGCTTCGTGTAGTGCGGACCTTGGACTTATTCTCAATGATGGCTAAAGCGTCCTTCGGAGTCCGATTCAAGAGATTGGTCCGTTTGGTTCAAACCATTATAGAAGGTATCGAGTTGATGTAACTCGGAGAAACCGTGGTGTGGACATTTGCGAAGTAATTCTTTAAAACGATCCCACGCTTCACTAAAGGATTCATCAAATTTTTGAGTGAATTTGGTGATTTCATTTTTAAGGCTTGTGGTTTTAGACGGGGGAAAGAATTCGTTCACAAATTTCGACACTAAATCTTCCCATGTTTCAATAGAACGAGGGGGTTGTTTTTCGAGCCAAATCCGGGCTGCCCCCTCGAGAGAAAAAGGAAAAAGAAGAAGTTTGATAGCTTCTTGAGGAACATTTCGGTATTTAATGGTAGAGGTGATCTTGTTAAACCATCGAATGTGGGAATGAGGATCGTCCCTCTCAAATCCGAAGTATTGACTTGAAGTTACTAAGGATAGCAACCCCGTTTTAAGCTCAAAGCTATCGGCAACGATTGCTGGAACAACAATAGCATCTCTGTAACCCTCGGTGGGTGCTTGGAGAAGCTCAGACATGGTACGTTCATCCGCCAATGTGACAATGGGAGGAACGGGAATAGCACGAATCTCGGGTTCAGCTATTGAGGTGGAACGCCTTCGTTTACGTCTTCTCGGAGTATGTACGAGTTCACGTAACGGTCTTGTCGACGGAGAAGAACGAGTGCACATGCACTAAAAAATAATTCAATTAAAACGAGACCGAAGCAAAAAACACAAGTGAACTTAAACCAATAATCAACAAGCGTACGATAGCTCTTTAAAAGATAAACGCACAAAGGAGCGGAAGAGAAGAATGGATCTCTTTTCGAGGCGAAGTTCGTTGGATCGCCTCTCCTTATACCCCTCTTATAGTTTATTTATCAATTAAAGGTGAGCCGATATTCACAAGTGATACAAAGGCAATTTTTAATCTTTTGTTTGGGAACTTGTTATGATAATACTAAAAGTTGATGAGTATTATATTGAGATTGCTTTTATCTTTTATTTAACACAATAAAACGACGAATGTTTTTGTATTTTTTTTTATATGATATATATATACAAAGAAAAAGAAAAATATTTTTGTGTTTTTTTTTATATTTTTATGAAAGCGATAACTTCTTGACGAAGGATCTCAAGTCACTAATCGTTAAAACCTTTAACAATATTGTCGCAACACAACCTTCCCAGCAGCGGCGCCAAAAATTTGATCCGTGCTAAAGTATATATATAATATCAGACGGATATGTGTTATACGCGGGAAATGACAAATCAACCTTTTAGGAAAAAAGGTTAACTTACAAAACCCGTGAATACGATATGAGTGATACCGAGCAAGTGTTACCCGGTTCGTGTCCCAGCGAGGTTGGAATCGAGGATATCGTGTAAGGCTTGGAATTAAAGTGATTGATGATTGGAATTTGGAATTTTGTATTTTTTACTTCTAATTAAGAAATGAGAAACAAATTCTCAAAGGAAAATTAAGATTAAAGCAATTTATATTAAAAACGTGATACGGGAATTATAAAAACAGGCTTACAACTAAGATATTTGGAAATCTAATCCTACAAGTGCCAAATTATTTTTCCTAAGATCTATATGACAAAAGAAAATTTTGGGAAAAATATTTGTATTTTTCTGATTTTTTTAATTAATTATTATGAATTAAAAACTAAATTTAAAAGAAAAATAAATTAAAAATACTAAATGAAAATGGAAAATTATGAAAAATTCCAGAAAACTACTTAATGATAAGTAGAATCAAGGAAAAATAAAATTGAGCCAACAACTTATTTAGATAAGCTGGTATTAAGCAAACAGTGCAATAAGCAAAAGGGAAAAAACTTGGTTAAATAAAAAAGTGTGCAAGAGTTAACTGAAAAAGTCCCTAGGGCAGTTGGTGTTGCTGTGCTTGTGTGTGTCTAGAGACCAGGGTTCGAATCCCTTGGTTCTCTTTTTGCTTTTATTTTATTTTTTTGTTTTTCTGATTAAAACTCTATAAGCACAAGGTAATAAACAATTTTTATAAAGGAAACTATTTTTAAAACAGCTGAAAAGCTCAGAAATAAGCCAAAGATGGCTGCTCAGTGGGCTAAAAGAGAATAAGCCCAAGGCTTTAGACTAAATGGCTGATAAGCTATTAAAAAGCTATACTAAAGCTGAAATAAGCTAAGTAACACACAATAAGCTAAAAATAAACTGAATAAGCCACAATTAAAAGCAATAAGCACTGAATCAAAGCTTAAAAAGCAATCCAAGGGACTGCTATGCAAAGGGCAATTTGCAGTCCACCTAGGCAAGTTTGAGCTTATATTTAAGCACTTATATAACAACAAAAGACCACAAAAGCTGATAACACTTAAAGTTCACCTATCAAGGGTCTCAGAAACCAAATAGCAGACCAAGAGAAGCTATTTTGTTGCTTAAAAATAAGCTGGAAAAGTGGCTATTCTAGACAAGTATACACTGATTCTCAGTGTATGGTTGTATAGATAGGGTACTTTTGAGCTTATTCCAAAGCTCAAATAAGCTAGGAAAGGGCCTGAATTTAAGAAATAAGCAAAGAACACCAAGCAAACTACTTGGAACTCAGGAAATTTAGCACTAAACATCACAAATAAGCACATGAATGGTCCCACAAATCTGATGCAGTCTGCACTTATGGATTCTATTTTGTGCAGACTTGCAAAATTGGTCAAAACAATTCAAAAGGCAATGAAATAGTACCAAATTTGGAACACACACTTCAACCACTGGTTTGTACTTAAAAATGCCAAAAATGAGGACCAATAAGCTCTGGCTTGTGAGGAGCTTATTTGAGTAGTTCAGAACCTATATTTCCGCTAATCCACTAACAACCCCAAAAACCTTCAAAACAGCTAAAGACCTTACACTAACAACTTATATTAATGATTTTAAGCTAGATTAAAACTTCCAATTTGGCATATGAACAGTGATCACCCAAATTGACCCATTTGATGTTCTGACCCAAACAGTCCTTATGTAGGTCTGTTTTGATTTTTACACTATGAGTAACTAAAACAGGCTAAAATTCTGACTACCACTGATTACCTAAGCTAATTAGACCCCAATGAGCAACTTTCAAAATGTAAATAAGCACTAGATAAGCTCTAACCCATTTTGAGTGTTTTGGCTTTTTGAGAGGATTTTTTTGTAAACACAGAAATGAGCTATAAAATCCTAACAATAATATTCAAATAACAACTTAAAAGACAAATAAGAAAAGAAAAACATAGATAAGCACACAAATAAGCAGTTGAACAGTAGAATCATGAAAATTGGAAATTGCTTACAAATTCCTTTTGCTCAAAACAAGGGCTGATAATTAGTCACCACATCAACCTATTGCTTCCCAAGAAGCTCTAACCCATGGCCATCCACAACTCACCATGCTCCAGCTTCTTTGACCATTTTGACCTTTTTTTGACTTTTTTTTGGATTTTTTAGATTAGAACTGAATTAAACTATTATAAGCTGATAAAAAGCTATAGTGAGCTTATGTGAGCTTATAGAAACAGAAAAGAAGCCTTTTCAATAACCACTTAACTTAATTCAAATTAACAGTACACTTTTGAAACTTGGAATTTCATTAACTTTAGAAATTGATACAATGCTGAGTAAATTAGAGATAAATGAGCTTAAACAAACTTGAATTGATACAGAAAACTTAAATTTTAACTAATTAGAATATTAAACTACAAATACGACTTAACTAAAAATCTACATGCTAATTTTTGGCTACAAAATGCCCTATTTATACTATTTTTGAGCTGGGATCTCTCTTCTTTATCTCTCTGATCATTTCTTGACCCTTGGATTGGCTTGGAATCATCTCAGCCTTTAATCATGGATTTGGCGCCAAAATGGTGCTAGTGGGATACCAACTCTGTACTAGCTATCTTGTGAGGAGGGAGAAGCATTAAATGCTTTTGGACTGGGGTAGGTAGAGTGTAGTAGGAGGAGAAGCAGGGTGAGGGGGAGGGTGGTTTTGTCAGTGAAAATGGTGGGAGAGGGTGGTTTTGGTTTTGGCGTTAAAGGTGGGTTTGACCAAGTTGGTTGACCCTGGTTTAGCTAATAAAAATTTACGGATTGGGTTTTATTTTTGTGGGATTGGGCTAGGTTATGTTTTAGCTAAGGGTTTTATTTTTAGGATAAAAATGGATTTAGGTTTTAGGATTAGAATTGGTATTGTTTTGAACTTTGAGGGGCCAAACTTGTCAAATCTGGAAAAATATTTCAAGGGCCAATTTTGTCATTTTGATTATCTTGTGGGTTGACATTTGACACTTGAACAAATTTCTTGGTCCAAACTCATAAATCCTTTTCCCGGCTTCGGTTCTTCACGACTTTCCGATCTTGTGCTCGGTTTTTGCCTGTTTTGCCTCGTTTTCAATCCTTTTGTACCTGAAACATATAAAACACAAACCAAGGATATCTGCAATATAATTTGGGTGTTTTTGGTCATTTTTGTGTCTTTTATGGGTATAAAATGATGAGTATTTACACATTCATCAATGTTATACTTGATTTACTTGAATATGCTACTTGTTTAGTCAAACCATTATTTGTTCTACTTATGACTTTGTTATTCACTCGAATGCGTTGTATATTCACTTGTTTCATACTTAATTCCTATTACTAATGGACACAAGCACTTTAAACGATTATGCATGCTTAACCGAATGAACCGGCTCCACTACTATGTACATACATGACAGAATAAACGGGTCACATAACCGAATGTACGGGTAATATGACCGAATGAACGGGTCACATGACAGAATGAACGGGTCACATGACAGAATGAACTAGTCACATAGCCGAATGTACTGGTCGGACTAAATTTATTTTAAATCTTGGTCCATATCTTACTGTTGTTTACCTAAACCAAATCTTATTTGGCAGTGGGTTGTGAACACACAGGTTGCAAGTATTGTATGGGCGGGACTTGGGACTGTGTGGATATACAATGCCTTTGCTGGGAAATTCTTATTCAAATGCTTTACATTTTACACTAAACTCTATGAACTTACCAACCTCGTGTTGACACTTTAGCATGTATTTTCAGGTATAACGCGATAGCACACTATTGGAGGCCGTTGGTATGGCATGGCATGGTCATAGAAGACTCTGATATATTCGGGACCACTTGAAATCTTTTATGGGCTTATATTTCCTCATTTCATTGAACGATGTAAAACAACATACTTTTGAGTATAAAAATTTCTTTTAACGGATACGGTAAATCCGTTCTCTTTACTCTGTGTTATGGTACCAATTTAGTAGCACCCCAGTGACATGTATGCTTCCGCTGGACCCGAATTTGGGAGTGTTACAAAATTCCTGATCGTCTTCATCGACGACATCCTGATATACTCCAAGGGTGAGAAGGAGCACGAGGAACACCTCAGACTAATCCTAGAGCTACTGAAGAAAGAGGAATGTAACACCCCAAAATCGGATCAGCGAAAACATATGGGTTCGGGGTGTTATTGAATAATTATCACAATCACCAGGTACAAAGAACGGTTTTACTTAAACCATTTTAGAAGAAATTTCATAATTGAAAACATTCAATTTACATTATTTAAAATAGTGCGTAAAATAAAGTTTCATAAAAGGATTTAAAGTGGTCCCAAATAGTTTTTTGTGTCTTCTATGACCATGTCATGCCCTTCGCCAAGCTCCACCAAAAGTAAGATATGCAGCAGAAAAGACCTGAGATTAAACATGCTAAAAGTCAACACAAAGGTTGAGTGAATTCATAGGTTTAAAGTAAAGTAGTTGATTACAATATTTCAAGTTCAAAAGAAATTGGGCTACGTTGTTATACGCCCGGAAGTTCAGATGTTACCACTGCACTAAGCTCATGACACACAAAGCGTTAACCAGCACCAGTAACCCTGGCGTAAGTCGAAAGTAACCGTAGATTTCATAATATAATATTTGCCCCCAAAGCTAGGTATCTTGCCAAATACATTGGTAACTCAAATATAGCACACCCGTGTTGCCTACCCGGTCAACAGAGGTGGGACGGTCAAATCCTATAAGCTTATAAACTATATTCGCACTCACTCGCAAGTGATTAATTGTTCATAATCGAGGGACTTGCTTTTGGCAAGGCTGGTACTTAGTGCTTATCAGATGTTTCACAAAGTGGCTACTGCTTCACTCACAGTACCAAAAAAGTATAAACGTTGTTTCAGCTCAAATAAAGTTTCAAAAAGCAGAAATCATAGTTTTCAGTTCAAAGTACAGTTTTCAAACAATTGTGATCATAGTCAAAACAGTATCATGTATCTCACCCCAATTAGCTTATAAAACAGTTAAGCAAGTAAAAAGTGGGGCTATGAACTCACCTCAGTATGCAGCAATGCAAGATATTCACAATATCGCAACTGGTATCAAGTAGTAAAGGTACAACAATATCAAAAGTAGAGCACACCGTACTAGATCGGCACAACCTAGTAAGTAATATGTTTCAGAAAAATAATCCTCAAGTAATTTATGAAGTAGTGTTAGTTGAATACTCATGTTAATTATAAAAGGGTTTAGTTTTCAATGGCGACAAAAGAAGTAAACATATATATCTCGTGTGGTTTTTGGAAAATATATAGTTTCAAGGTCAAATCACGTTAAAATGATAAAAGTCGACGAAATGCAATCAAACAATTCAAAAGGAATAAATGAAAGGAATACAATGTTCTCGGGTAGAAGTCGTAAAATGTACAATCAATCAGTAACTCACGCCAAAATGAATAGAATCAAGAATGAATGAATAAACGATATCGAATGAATACTAGACTAAAGATAATTCTATGAATGAGTTGGATGCTTACCTGTATCCCAAAATGTAACTTTGTATAAGTTTAAATAAAGTCGAGTTATATAAGTTTCATAAGAATTTGATATTGTTTATAAGTTTATAAAGTTGAAAGGTTTTATAAGCCTTAGCGTAACACATCCTTTTATATTATGTTTCTGAATTATCGTGATTAATTGTAATCAAGTTTTATTATTAAGTTTTTGTAAGTTTTATTCAAGTTTTAATCAAGTTCTTATGCCATTATCATTCGCGTATATATTAGTTTTCGGCTTATCGGATAATTTCTGTCCGTTCGGGTCCAAACATATTAAGCTCAATGAGTCTAATAAATTCTTCCGTCCCTTGTATCAAATCATACAATAATCCTACACTAATATCGTAAATCCAATAACGGTTACAATGAATTATTCAAATCACTAACCTATTACAATAATTTTACAATTAAAATGAATTGATAACAAAATCCCCGTATAACTCCGATAGCATCCAATATCATCATCAATACACAACCACAAAACAAGGATAAAGATTAAGTTAGTATGAATCGATACAATTAACGCAAATGAAATTGAATTATACACAACCAAATAAAATAAGAATACTTTATAATAGTTATTGGGCTTTGGCCCAATGACCTTCCCGTATACTCATTCAATTCTTTAAAATCATAGAGTTTTTGGTAGTTTTATTTACAATGAGATTTAAAAGTGTAACGACATTTGATGTTACATGTTTGACTTATAAGTTATTCTAAGTAAATAGTGCATGCAAGAGCAATCATAAATGCATTGATATACAAACATAGACGTGTAAGTATAAGGCCAATCGTAAATACAATTTAATAACAATCTAAACCAAACATTCATACAATATGTCGTGACTCGTACGAGTCACGACTCACCACTAACAGATCCAAGAATCCAATCAGTTACATCAATAATCAAAAAGATAGCGAGATAAAATAAATAAATAAATCGATAATAACACAGTCATAAACACGAAACCAACAAAAAAGAATGAGTCAACTCAACTCAGTGAGTTGACACGGTCGAGTTGACTTAACTCGCTGAGTTGAGTCGACTCGGCAACGAGTCAAACGGTTCGAGTGATAAAAGAACATGACCTATATGAGTTTTAACTTGAAATCATTAATTTTAATCAGTTTTACAAATAAAATCGTTTGTATAAATTAAAATGATTAGGGTTTTGAATAAAAATGATAATAATAAAGAAATAGGGCATGTGATGCTTACCACCGAGGGAGAAAGAAGGGGAGAAGGTGGCAGCGTGTGGTGGTGAAGTGGTGGTCGCGACGGTGTGGCTTCCAAATACATTCAATCGTACATCTCGTGGCCTTAAATGTTCCAGAAACATCCTTTGTGTCTTGATCTACGTGGCGGCATCAAAAGAAGGGTGGCCGAAATCCTGCCGAAAAATGGTGATGACGCCGGAATAGTGACAATCCGGCGAGGGAGTTATAACATTGAGGGGTAACCCTAATTCTCCCCCTTTTATCCCCCATGAGGGGCTGAACCTGTACAAATGAAACTAGAGGGGGCGGCGGTGAAATTTTAAGCACGGGGTAGATTTTGTAACTTTGCAATTCTTTTATTAAAAACCTTGTGGGACCCATTCGATGTAACAAATGGACTCGAAAAATTATGAAACTTGCGCCATTGTTCTCGAAATATTTTTTTTGATAAAAACGAGTATAAATATGCATAACTTTCTCGAAATCAATTTATTTGGCAAAATTTGATTCGTTTAGCGTGTTTTAGGTTGTGCCGACTTCATAAATGAATAACGTTTAAGATTTCCACTATTTTTCAATCTCAAACAATTTCAAAGAGATTTAAAAGCTAAGGAAAAATCAAAATTATTATTTTATCTTGTAGAATAAGTTTTGGAAAATTTTCGGTTGTTATATCACATACCCCTAAAAAGGAATTGCGTCCTCGCAATTTAGTTCAAGTTACCCGTCGAAACGGTGTTGGTAAAAAGGTGATGGTACTAGTAGCAGATTTGGGTCTCGCTAGGCTGTTTTAAGGGTTCCTCCTTGCCTATGGGAGGGTATCTAGGTAGTCTACCATAAGTTGTTTCCCTCTGGTGATTTGGTGAGGTACAATGATCCCTGAAGAAAGTTTAATAGGAGGACACAGTTTAAGTCTTAACTACTCGACACTTCACAATTTTGTCAGCGTGGTCTCTTCTCAAATCCTCACGGTCTAATTCCGATGTAGGGTTTACACTCTATTGACACAAAATCCTAGCTCGATACATATAATGTTTTAAAATGGCGGGGTGACTGATCTTCAGTATTTGTTTTGAAATTGAGCGTTTTTCCTCCTCAGAGGAATGGGTGAAATTTTTGTTTGAAAATCTTATTTGGGTAAGTGTTTACACGGGTTTGTCCAAAATAACTTCCCAAGTATTACAAATTTCTTTGCTGGGGAAATTTAATAGTTACGTAAGATACAGTTTCAAAAGATTGAATGTTTTGTAAAATGGGTTTTTAATCATGGTATGGATAAGGTAATTTTTCGCAAAAATCTTCGTTTGACATTTCTCAACAAAAGTTTGGCTAGAAGAATTTAACCATCAAAATAGGTATTTCAGAAATATATAACTACGGTTTTTAAGGTTGTCCTAAAAGCATCATAAGAAAGATCCTTAAAAGTAATAGTATCAAAGTGGAAGGATAGTTGAGTATGTACGTCCACCTATGTTTCTAAATATCCAAAGAAAAGATCTAGTTGCCAATGTTGAGCGGGGTTCAATGTTTAATATCAGGCGACGCTCAAAGGTGCAAGTTTCCAACTTGTTTAAACGGTACTAAACGGTATTTCGACCGAAATTTTTGTACTGGCGGTCCAGGAGGGATAACTCAGTGCTAAGAGATACAATGACTTAAACAGTTGAATTGGTGACCTGAGAGGTATAAGTCAACTCGACATTATGTTAGGAAAAGTCTTTCCTGTTTACGAGGGGGGTTGGGTATTAATAGTCGCTAGGTAGGCTAAGATTTCTCGGCATTCCGGTGCAGAAGTCGGATCACATAAAAGAAAGTCAGAGCTTTGCAATGAAGCGGGGTACATAAAAGAAAGGAGTTTCGAGTCGGTGTTGTTTATAACTCGTAGTGGGTAAAATGTCTCAAGAGCGATAGTATATTGATAACCTAATTCAACGCAGGCACTAATAGTATGGGAATCTAATTGCATGGAACGAATGAGGTAACTTATTTTGTGGTGAAACAGTATCAAGGCTTGGTAGGTTGTTATCTATAGTCTCAGGAGAAAGCGTGGAATCCATTCCTAAGGTTTGATCTATTTTCAAAAGGGAATATTGGCTATTCTGCTTATGAAGTAATAGCATGAAAACATTTTTTATGGGAGTAAATGGTTCAAAACTTCACATGGGGATTGTAAAATATTTTATAAAATAGTTTTGTAGAACTGTTCATAGAGTGATAGAGAACGATTTATCATTTATAAAGTAATAACAAAATCATAGTTAAATTTGTGATCTAGTAGCAAGGTAAAGATTGGGTTACACAATAACTTGTGAGGTGATTTATAAGACAATGCATAAAGAAATAAGAAAATCATTTATTATCTGTGAATGTTAGCAAAGCTATAGTTTACTTAGTGATTCAGTAACAAAACGGTTTGTCGGGTGACGGTAAAATAGTATTAGGAAATAGTGGCCAAGTAATTCGTAAGATAATAATAACACAGTTTTATTATTTTTAAATCAAACAGTGGCTAAATCAGCTCACAGGAGAGTAAAATGGTCCATAAGGCTGTAGTAAAACTGGTAGAATATTTGTAGCATAGTTTATAAAAATTTTGTGAAATTGTTCGATGTATTATGAAATAGTAGTAAGGTAGCGAATCGGTTTATTACTTAATGTTAGGATAGCTTGTATAATGAGTTGTAAAACGATTTATATGGCCGTAGGAAAACAATTCATTGTTTATAAAATAACAACAAAATCGCAGTGTGTGATATATTAGTAAGATAGTAAATCGGTTTGTAAAATAACTGGTGGAATGATGTTAAGAGATCAATTCATTATTTATAAAATAATGGTAAGGTCAAAATTTTGTTTTAGAATATAGTACTAAAATATTTTGTAGGATGACTGCAGAAATGGTCGGTAAAATAATTGAAAACGGTTCGCGTGAATGTGTGTGTGGTGGTAATAATAATGGAATGTGAAATGATGTAGTAAGTTACGAATGTATGTGAGAATGAGGTAAGTATATACGAAGTTAAGGTAATGATTTGATACTATTTATATCGCGGCTAATATGCCCCATTTGTGGTGATTATTATAACAAAAGTGTTTGTAAAGTAAAACATGTTTAAGATGTAAAGTAAAGAGAATGAACAAATTCTAACGAGAGTGCTATAGTTGACGACCTGCGGGTTATGGGCCCACGGTGAAAGGGTAAAGATGTGAAATGGTTAATGATTTTCTGAGGTAAATGGTTTTTATGATCCGTGGTGCGTACAAAATCCTTACCAACAGAATTCGAATTATCTAAACCAATATCAATCTTCGAAAAACGAATACTAAGGCGAACCTCGTTATCATAGTTAATGCAGGTAACTCTACTTACCACCTAAGGTTAATGTTTTCTCATGAGTACTATTATCTACTTTACGGTCTTCAAGGTCTAACTCGTACGACTAAACCATTTAGGTATCCATTTCAATTGACGGGTTACTTCCTAAGGTAACTAACGATGTCGTTCGACTCATCGGCTCATAATACGGTGTACTCAAGCTTTCCCACAAGTTGAGGGGCAGGGGAAAACGTGACATGTGACCTAATGGCCCAAGGTAATACTAGAGTAGTAATGTCCTCAAAAATGGCTTTCGAATAGTATTCCTAAATTGTGTTTCCAAAATAATACTTCCAAAATAGCGTGTCTTAAAATGGTAGGTTCGAAATAGTGTATCCAAAACAGTTATCCATATAATATACCAATAGTGTATACAAAACAGTTCTCAAAATATTATATCAATATGACACGTCTTCAAAATAGTGTAACTAGTGTTGATCGTCCAAAATAGTATTCGAAATGGTATGTCAGAGTGGTGTTGTCAAAATAGTGTTCCCAGAATAACGTACCCAAAATAGTCTTTCCGGAAACCACATTTTCAAAATAACGTATCAGCATATTTATATATTTCGTAAGTAAATAGTGTATCTCGAAATGGTGTTTCCAAAGCAGTTCCCAAAATAGTACATCAATATAATACGTCTTTTAAAATAGCGAAAACCAATGTTGACCGTACCAAATATTATTAAAAGCAGTATGTTGAGATAGCGTACCCAAAATAATGCATCCAAAAATAGTTTTCTGGAAATATCGTTATCAAAATATCGTATCAAATCATATATATATATATATATATATATATATATATATATATATATATATATATATTATATCCGGAAAATAACGTATCGTAGTTCCTTGTTTTTAAAAAGGGGTATTAAGGTAGACTACTGGTATTCCCGGGGGGGGGGGGGGGGGATAAGTGAAAGGTTAGGTATCTTTTCCAAAAATAGGGCTCGGGTTGCTACATAAGTTTCTAAAGCTTCTGTTGAGTTACAAATCGACCTATTGTAGGTTTTCTAGGTGCCAAGGATTCATTGGTTACTTCGTTGTTTACTTCCATTAAGAGGTTCATCCTTCAAGTGCTCTGGGAGAGTCATTCTTAGACGACTAGTGATCTAACTCGGTTCATTCATTGAGTGTAAGGTTTGGGGTAACGGTGACTGTAACATAACCAGAAACAAACGAGGCTAAAGAAACAAAATCAAATCTACAACAAGACCCAGAAATCAAGAATTCAAGCAATCCAAATTCAATCATAATTAAACAAAATCCAAACATAGCCAATGTCAAATCCAAACGTGGCCAAAATCAAATCCAAACGTAGCCCAAGTCAAATCCAAATGTAGCCAAAATCAAATTTAAATGCTCCAATAAGCTCAAATGGGCTTATTATAATCTCAAGGAGTTACAAATAAGCAACTCGGATTCAAATGGTGCCAATCGGGTCTAACCCGGCCCAATGCAAAACATGATCAGACGGCGACAAACTAGAATTTCATATGAACAGGGAAGTATGGCGGTGCTAGAAGTATTACAGTTCATGAGGTGTTGGGATGCCAATGTATCGTGTGTGTGGGTAAACCTTCGCGATATTCGGAGTTCGTGCACATATGCAAAACTTTAACATTCCCGAATAAAATAGAAATTCAACCCGAAACATAATCCTGTTATAACTACCCCCAGGATCGCAAAATTCATTTCTGAGACATAGGTGATCAGGCCATGTCCCCACTATCCTTGGTTGATTATAGGTGATCATTCTACTCTCAACCGAGGATCAATGAATTTCGGGATACTCAGTTCAGTTACACTAGTATTATGTTCCTTACTTTAGAATCGTTTTAAAAACCACATCAAGTGTCCAAACTCGAAACCAAATAATGTGGTTACGCAAGGAAATAGCGTAACTCCGTGACAGGTTCGGTGCATCGACGTAAGTATATGAAAATACTTATAGTGAACATTGAAAATGAGGTGAAATACAAACCATCAAATAGCAAGGCATACATCTCATCGAATATAACATTTAATATCTCAACAAATATGTTATCCAACAAAATTACAAGCGAGGCATCGGCTTGGCAGGTAGGCACGTGTCGGTCATAGGACTTAAGTTTTCGTAAAAATAGTTATAGTCTAGGTTTTCGAAAATCCCAGTTCCCAAAAATACCCAGTTCTCTATAACATGTGGCTCTGATACCATCTATAACACCCCAAAATCGGATCAGCGGAAACATACGGGTCGGGGGGTGTTATTGAATAGTTATCACAATCACCAGGTACAAAGAATGGCTTTACTTAAACCATTTTAGAAAAAATTTCGTAATTGAAAACATTCAATTTACATTATTTAAAATAGTGCGGAAAATAAAGTTTCATAAAAAGATTTAAAGTGGTCCCAAATAGTTTTTTGAGTCTTCTATGACCATGCCATGCCCTTTGCCAAGCACCTCAAAAAGTAAGCTATGCAGCAGAAAAGACCTGAGATAAAACATGCTAAAAGTCAACACAAAGGTTGAGTGAATTCATAGGTTTAAAGTAAAGTAGTTGATCACAATATTTCAAGTTCAAAAGAAAGTGGGCTATGTTATTATACGCCCGGAAGTTCAGATGTTACCACTACACTAACCTCATGACGCACAAAGCGTTAATCAGCACCAGTAACCCTGGCGTAAGTCGACAGTAACAGCGGATTTCATAATATAATATTTGCCCCCAAAGCTAGGTATCATGCCAAATACCTAGGTAACTCAAATATAGCACACCCGTGTTGCCAACCCGGTCAATAGGGGTGGGATGGTCAAATCCTATAGGCCTATAAATTATATTCGAGCTCACTCGCAAGTGATTAATGGTTCATGATCGAGGGACTAGCTTTTGGCAAGGGCGGTACTTAGTGCTTATCAAATGTTTCACAAAGTGGCTACTGCTTCACTCACAGTACCAGAAAAGTATAAATGTTGTTTTAGATCAAATAAAGTTTCAGAAAGCAGAAAGCATAGTTTTCAGTTCAAAGTATAGTTTTCAAACAATTGTGATCATAGTCAAAACAGTAGCATGTATCTCACCCCAAGTAGCTTATAAAACAATTTAAGCAAGTAAAAAGTGAGGCTATGAACTCACCTCAGTATGCAGCAATGCAAGATATTCACAATATCACAACTGGCATCAAGTAGTAAAGGTACAAAGATATCAAAAGTAGAGCACACGGTACTGGATCAACACAACCTAGTAAGTAATATGTTTCAGAAAAATAATCCTCAAGTAATTTATGAAGTAGTGTTAGTTGAATACTCGTGTTAATTATAAAAGAGGTTAATTTTCAATGGCGATAAAAGAAGTAAACATTTATATCTCGTATGGTTTTTGGAAAATATATAGTTTCAAGGTCAAATCACGTTAAGATGATAAAAGTCGACAAAATACAATCAAACAATTCAAAAGGAATAAATGAAAGGAATAAAACTTTCTCGGGTAGAAGTCGTAAAATGTACAATCAAACAGTAACTCACGCCAAAACGAATAGAATCAAGAATGAACGAATAAACGATATCGAATGAATACTAGACTAAATATAAGTCGATGAATGAGTTGGATCCTTACCCGTATCCCAAAATGTAACTTTGTATAAGTTTGAATAAAGTCGAGTTATATAAGTTTCATAAGAATTTGATATTGTTTATAAGTTCATAAAGTTGAAAGGTTTTATAAGCCTTGGCGTATGACTTCCTTTTATATTATGTTTTCGAATTATCGTGATTAATTGTAATCAAGGTTTATAATTATGTTTTTTTAAGTTTTATTCAAGTTTTAATCAAGTTCTTATGCAGTTATCATTCGCGTATATTTAGTTTTCGGCTTATCGGATAATTTCTGTCCGTTCGGGTCCAAACATATGAAGCTCAATGAGTCTAATATATTCTTCCGTCCCTTGTATCAAATCATACAATACTCCTACACTAATATCGTCAATCCAAAACGGTTACAATGAATTATTCAAATCACTAATCTATTACAATAATTTTACAATTAAAATGAATTGATGACAAAATCCCCATATAACTCCGATAGCATCCAACATCATCATCGATACACAACCACAAAACAAGGATAAAGATTAGTTTAGTATGAATCGATACAATTAACGCAAATGAAATTGAATTATACACAACCAAATAAAATAAGAATACTCTATAATAGTTATTGGGCTTTGGCCAAATGACCTTCCCGTATACACATTCACTTCTTTAAAATCATACAGCTTTGGGTAGTTTTAGTTACAATGAGATTTAAAAGTGTAACGACATTTGATGTTACATGTTTGACTTATAAGTTATTCTAAATAAATAGTGCATGCAAGAGCAATCATAAATGCATTGATATACAAACATAGACGTGTAAGTATAAGGCCAATCATATATACAATTTACAATCTCGTGATCAAAATATAAAATATGTTATTAATATTATCCGAGCTAAAGTGAACTTAAATATATAGCTTAACTTCATTTGGTAATTTTATTCCAACATAGTCACATACGTAGTTGTATAGCTACTTAATTATATGCTCTTTTGCAATACTCATCATACACTCCTTGGGCTTCAGCCCACTGCTGAACAGACCAAACGCACCCTATATGGGCCGTGGCCCTTAACCACTTCCAAACACAACATAGATACAGGTTTTATAATTTTAAAAGAAATCCAAACTAACTCTACTTGTGATAACGTTTTACCCATTTTACAAAAGACTCGTTCGACACCCTAGGGGTGTCGTGACCAACCGAACCGAGACAACACCATGCCGCGGTGTTCCATGGCCAAACTAAACCCCACACGTACACATCAACATCATCGCGACCATAACCACAACTAGGACACCCTCTTTTGTTAAACCATTTTATGACAAATACACTTGACACCTTGGAGGTGTCGAGACATCTAACCGAAACAATAAACCACCACATTTGTGGTGTTCAGATCGGGTCACATATAAGCCAATCGACACATTCACTACTAGGACCACTCTTGTGGTTTATCTAGTCCCGTACGCACACAACACATAATACTAGCACATAACCAATTCATAACAAATCTCAACCATCAAATCTTAAGTCAGATAATATAACAGACAACAAAAAAATCAAATCGACTAACCAAGATCAATCGTAAACGAGTATTATAATCTAACAATCAACACGAAACCCATCTACGACTCAAAACACAAAACAATCAAACAAGAATCAAACTACTTAAGTATAAACCAAACGACACATTATAAATTCAACACAATACGACCACTCTTGATGATTAAGTACTGGTCGAAACGCAAAACTCAACCTACTGAACACGAGTAATAACAATCTCAATCAAACATTCAAACAATATGTCGACAGATCCAAGAATCCGATCAGTTACATCAATAATAAAACAGTCATAAACATGAAACCAACATAAAAGAATGAGTCAACACAACTTAGTCGGTTGACTCGGTCGAGTTGACTTAACTTGCTGAGTTAAGTCGACTCGGCAATGAGTCAAATGGTTCGAGTGATAAAAGAACAGGATCCACACGAGTTTTAACTTGAAATCATTAACTTTAATCAGTTTTACAAATAAAATCGTTTATATATATTAAAATGATTAGGGTTTTGAATAAAAAAGATAATAATAAAGAAGTAGGGCACGTAATGCTTATCACCGAGGGAGAAAGGAGGGGAGAAGCTGGCGGCGCATGGTGGTGAAGTGGTGGTCGTGGCGGTGTGGCTTCCAAATACAATCAATCGTACGTCTCGTGGCCTTAAATGTTCCAAAAACACCCTTTGAGTCTTGACAATCCGGCGAGGGAGTTATAACATTGAGGGGAAACCCTAATTCTCCCCCTTTTATACCCCATGAGGGGCTTAACCTGTACAAATGAAACTAGAGGGGGTGGCGGTGAAATTTTAAGCGCGAGGTAGATTTTGTAATTTTGCAATTCTTTTAGTAAAAACCTTGTGGGCCCCATTTGACGTACCAAACGGACTTAAAAAATTATGAAACTTGCACCATTGTTCTCGAAATAATTTTTCTGATAAAAACGAGTATAAATATGCGTAACATTCTTGAAATCAATTTATTTGGCAAAATTCGATTCGTTTCACGTGTTTTAGGTTATGCCGGCTTGATAAATGAATAACGCTCAAGATTTCCACTGTTTTTCAATCCCAAACAAGTTCAAAGAGATTTAAAAGCTAAGGAAAATTCAAAATTATTATTTTGGCTTGTAAAAGAAGTTTTGGAAAATTTTCGGTTGTTACAAGGAATTATACGCTAAGTTCTCAAAGTGCGAATTTTGGATACCAACTGTTCAATTTCTAAGACACGTGATTGATAGTCAAGGCATTCATGTAGATCCTGCAATGATCGAGTCAATAAAGGATTGGGCGACACCCACAACACCCACCAAAATACGCCAATTCTTAGGACTTGCAGGGTACTATAGGAGGTTTATCGAGTGGTTCTCAAAGATAAAGCGGAAGAAGCCTTCCAACTCCTTAAGGATAAGTTGTGCAGCACACCTTTCTTAGCCCTACCTGAAGGCTGTGAAGACTTTTTGGTTTACTGCGACGCCTCACACAAAGGGCTAGGAGCTGTCTTGATGCAACGAGAGAAGGTGATAGCCTATGTCTCTCGACAACTGAAAACACACGAGAAGAACCATACTACACATAACTTGGAATTGGGGTCAGTAGTGTTTGCACTCAGAATCTGGAGACATTACCTCTATGGCACCAAGGGTGTAGTTTACACCGACCATAAAATCTTGCAACATATTCTTCACCAAAACGAGCTCAATATGAGACAACGCCATTGGTTAGAATTGCTCAGCGATTATGACTGCAAAATTCGATACCACCCAGGCAAAGCAAACGTGGTAACAGATGCTCTTAGCCGAAAAGAACGACCAAAACCCCTGAGGGTACGATAGTTGGGTATGACAATTGTCTCACCTCTCCTATCGAAAATCCTTGAGGCTCAGGCTGAGGCACTCAAGGAAGAAAACAGACCCAACGAGAAGATCTATGGAATGCCTGAGAGCAAAAACAGATTCGTGAAAAGAGCCAATGGGACGTTGTGTTTCAAAGACAGATGTTGGGTCCCACTCTATGGAGGGATACGTGACCTCATCATGCACGAATTCCATAAGTCTAAATACTACATCCACCCAGGAGCCGACAAAATTTATCTCGATATGAAGAAACTATACTGGTGGCCCAATATGAATGCTGACGTGTTCGAAAGTCAAAGCTGAACATCAGCGGCCATCGGGTTTACTTGTACAACCCGAGATTCCTGAATGGATGTGGGAACGCATAACGATGGACTTCATTACCAAACTCCCAAGGACATCAAGCGGTTACGACACCATTTGGGTAATCGTTGATCGTCACACCAAGTCTACCCACTTCCTACCAATCAAAGAGAATGACAGCATGGATAAACTTGCACGGTTATATGTAAAGGAGATAGTTGCACGACATGGAGTCCCGATTTCTATCATCTCCGACAGAGAGAGTCATTTCACGTGAAACTTTTGGAGATCACTACAAGATGCTTTGGGAACTGATCTTAACATTAGCACCGCATACCATCTTCAAATAGATGGTCAGAGTGACAGAACCATTCAAACCTTAGAGGACATGCTGCGAGCGTGTGTGATAGACTTTGGAAACGGTTAGGATAGGCACCTGCCGTTAGCCGAGTTTTCTTATAATAATAGCTATCACACAAGCATCAAAGCTGCACCTTATGAGGTACTTTATGGTCGAAAGTGCAGATCACCTATATGCTAGGCTGAAGTCGGAGAAAATCAGCTCACTGGTCCTGAACTAGTACAAGAGACTACCAAAAATATTGTGCAAATCAAGAGCCGGATGCAAGCGGTGCGAGACCATCAGAAAAGCTACGCAGACAAGAGACGAAAAGCACTTGAGTTCCAAGTTGGTGATCGGGTTATGCTAAAAGTCTCGCCGTGGAAAGGCGTGATTCATTTTGGATAACATGGGAAATTAAATCCCCGATACATTGGACCTTTCAAAATTCTCACTAGAATCGGGCCGGTAGCCTACCGACTCGAATTACCACTAGAACTCAGCTCTATGCAAAATGTGTACCACGTGAGCAACTTGAAGAAATGTCTCTCAAACGAAACACTCGCCATTCCTCTAGAGGAAATCCAAGTTGACGAAATCCAAGTTGACGAGAGACTAAATTTCATTGAAGAACCTGTCGAAATAATGGATCAAGAAATCAAGCGGCTTAAGCAAAGCCGCATTCCTATTGTTAAAGTTCGTTGGAACTCTCGAAGAGGTCCCGAATACACGTGGGAGCGTGAGGACGAGATCAAGCGTAAATACCCACACATTTTCTCAAATTCATCGGGTAACTCTAAGTGAAAACCGAGGACGGTTTTCCTTCTAAGGCGGGAAGGATGTGACAAACGGTAATTTTCCCATTAATATTTTAATAGTAAATGTCAATTTATTATTACATAACTATTAGATTAAGCATTTATGTGCTTACATAACTATTATGGGAAGCAAACCCGCACGCTGTAGCATACAGTAACTCACCAAAACTATTTGACTTTATCAGAAAAGGTGAATTTTTCACTTTCTGACATTTACAGACACCAACGTAACAAAAATGAGAGGTTATCTCATTTTTCCTAAAAAACAACACCACACGCGTACCGACACCACGTTAGTAATGATTTAATTTTCTAATTCATTTTAGGAGTCAATAAATTTTACTTTATGCCAGTTTTACAAAAATGACTCTAGAATTATATGTATCACATTTATGTGAAACCGGGGTACCACGATTTCACCTCAGCTCAACAGAACACGGCGTACACAAAATACACTTAATATAACAAAACACACGCACCCATGTGACCCCTTATCCTTATCTCTGCTTTCTTGGTATAACCCCCACCACAACCGTCCATATTTCTCCCCTTGACCATTTCTGGTTCTCTCCCCAACGCCACAATCGACCTCCATCTATCACCATCAAAAATTCTGGATCGATGTTCTTTCTATACTCCCAAGGTGTTTGTTGTTCTCACAAACCTTCCCCCTAGAAGTCAACGGGTATAGAATCAGTCGAGGTGACGAGGATGGAGAGGGATTTTTGCTCCAAACGGGTGATCCCCATCCCCCATGTTCTAAAGGCAAACCGAGGACTTCCTTATTGTTTTCTTTTTATGGACTAATCGGTTCTAGTGGATCCACACACTCCCCAACTACAACAGATCGTTCACAACAAAAAGAGTTCAAGGGTTTTGATTGGGAATCGAAGGTGTGTGGGTTTGCTTGGAATCGGGTCCAGTCCATAATCCAATTTCGCTCGAATTATGTTGTAAGATCTCAAACTTTTGTTTTAATGTCATAATCGAACACTTGTATGTTTTGTGATTTCAGGAAAATCTGTTATTCGATTTTTGTTGGTTAAAAAACTAGTTAATTCTGGTCTATATACATTCGGTATTAAAGTTATGAATGTGATGATTTTTGTGCTGTTAATGTTGGGGTG